>CM038469.1:55827130-56427130 GCA_021464415.1 Lonicera japonica
ATATAACTCTCTAATCAATGGAGTAGGGGTACATCGAATGTATCAACCCCTGTTAATGGGAGACCAAAATCCATAGGATCTACACCTTGATCTAATTCAACAACTTTTTATGCCTTTCTATATTCTACTTATCATGTCTTTCAAGCAAGGGGTAGCGGAGGAACTAAGCCATCATTGGCTATCATGAGAATGCTTCATGAAGAAAGTTCAAGCATATAATTGTGCTCGGTCCTCTCTTTCCATCTTTCTATCGCCTTAGATGATTGTTTTAACTATAAGCCCTGAAGTACTCTATAATATAATGAGCTACCACTTAGGAGGAATCTATTCGTTTTCGATAACACTACCTATCAAACTTGCATTTTATATTTGGAATGGTATAAAGAATTCATGTATGTTACATTGAAATTTTGGAATTCATTGATAAGTCCTTGCGTAAAATTTGACAAATCAAAACATCACACTATCCCCATTCTATCTTATTTATCACAAAATTTATTTATGTTAATGCAATTAAATTGATGTAATTGAATTACTACTTAATCCCTCCTTTTAGTTTGGAATTATATTCTAAAATTGGTGGGATATCTAATTTTAAACACAACATATTCAATATATGATAGTCTTGTGTAGCATTAGACAACACATTATAATATTATTTTTAAACTTCCACCTTATACAGGTTAAGAGCCATGTATATAAGTTCTTTGTTTTTAAAAATGGTGCCCTAGCTGGCAAATACTACCTCCAGAGAAATTGTATTCCTAACTTGTTAACTTAATTAGCGAAGGCGACATTTATAGATAATTCTTTCTTCTTTACAAAACAATCTTTTTCCATTTTGATTCCTCTCCGTATTATAGGATTACAAGACAATCATTTAAGTCAATATCAACTTTCTTTACATGGATGGTTTAATTCGAAATAATAAGCATTAATCACTTGATAATGGAAAATTCTCTGTACATCAACAATGTGAACCTGAGGAAAAGGAAAACCTAAGAGGCTCTACATGCTTGGTGGTGTAGCCTTTTGTCCTCTGCAAAGGTACTTGGTTTGGAAGCTCAAGTGTATCATTAGCTTTAGTCCATTTTTCTGTGTTATCTTACTCATTAAAGGCTTATTTTAAACCCATCATAGTCTCACCTTGAAACCTACAATTATAAAGTAGTGGCAGCTACGGTGTAATCTAATGCTTCAACATTCCAAGACATGAGACTTTAACTAAATTGCGTTGTTAGAATTTACATTGTGTATTAGAAAGAAGCCAAAACCTCCTTGCTTTTCTCAAACTACAATATCCTCCCTAACATAACTTCTTTCAACTCGATCATTCCTATATGGATAGCCAAATATGGTGCAAAATCAAGAACTTCTAAAAATAAAGGTTTGATACTATATTAAGCGAATCATTTCATATAATAGCATAACTTCTAAAGTAATAAGCTACGTAATTTATCAGACATTCTAAGTGAACAACAAAATGGGCCACAACAAAGAGAGAAACATGAGTTCCACGATGGCATGCCGACCCTTTAAACCTGGATAAACTTGGGTGTGCATTGTGTGATTGTGTGGTCGCACATGTTAAGAACTAGTTTCATCCAAATGGCACATTGTAGTGATAATTCTTGATTTAAAAGATGAAAAAAGAGTCCATGTTAGCTTACAAACGTATTACTTTGCTCACGCTCATTCCAACATGCATAATACTGATGGATAACACCAAATCATTCATTATACATTAATGTGGGTTTTTCACCCACTCTAAAATTACTAGCTATTGTCTCTTTTTTCAGACAAAATTTTTTACAAAGGGTTGTAGATCATTAAATTAGCAAATCTTTGTTAAACAAGAAAAGAAATATACACAATAATCATTAATTAAATACACTATGACTCTGCAAAAATATCGCGTTGCATTAACCCAAGCACAAGTGGATCAAGTAGTAATATATAGTCTCGGCAGTCCGAGTGTCGGTCCACAAGGATAGTTAGCATAAAAAACTCCACAAATAATGAAGTTATCAACTATCTCTTAGTAACGGGTGAGAAGCAAGGCAGCGAATCTTTCCAATGAAATGAAATGAAGGTTGTGATATAAATTCATAAACTAATCGTTCATTTATCTAAACAAGACAATAATTAGTCTAAATAACACAACAAGTGTATAAAGCACCCATAATATTAATAAGTAATATCAACAATAAGAATCACCAATTTATACAACATCTAATGACTTTCAAGAACTCATCATAATTTATACAAAGAGATGAAGAATCAATATATATGAAAAAGAACTATAAGCTTATAAGAACTACACAAGTCTATTATAATTCCATTTATGCTCAAGAACTAAACATATAAGGCATGTAAAGTCTAATCATCATATGAAAATACCTTGAAATCTTGTAGAATGGTTGATTTGAAAAGAAAGAAATATTCACAGCTATTGCTAGAAAAAAAATATTCACTACTATTTATCAACATTTAAACATTGATTGAGATAAAAATTATGAGAAATCACTTCACAAATACTTCTGTAACCTAAGTAAAAGACTACTCCATAATAATTGAGACAATAACAGATTATAAAAGAAGTATTCATTTTTTAAAATAAAAGTGAACTTACAAGAGAAGAAAATAAAGTTACAAGGATGAGCTCTCACTTCTCTTTCTTATTCTTGATAAAAACAAGCTAAGTATGTGTGAGAAGCCAAGCCATCTCACATGTATTAAAATAAAGAAAAATATCTAACAAATATCTAAAAGAATCAAAAGTCAAAGATTTAGCCATAAAGTAATGTGAAAGCAACAATCAAGAGTCTTTGATCGATCAGAGGCTTTAAGTTCTGATTGATCCATGGTTCAAAGTTGCGGTTTCGGGGGCCGACTCACCCACTCAATTTCCAACTTGGATATTGGTATCGGTTTCAGCAATATGCACCGATTCGTTATTTAAAAGTCCCAAAAAATCACAAAAAAAATATGAATTTTTTTTTTAAAGTATAAGATTGATAAGTTTGATCAATTAGATAAGCATAATACCATTATCTAGTATGAATTACATCGTCTATATTGGAATACCAACACTTGTCGCACTTAGTAATATAATTTAAAATCATAGTTCAATAAATATATAACATTACAATCTTGTGAGGCACAAATATCTCAAATATAAGTCAATTATGCCTAAAATAATGATATGGATTATAATCTGCATGATTACTTCCAAGGTTGCAGTGATGGGGAATGAGGATATAAAAGAAGTTGAGAATTAGCATTTATGGGATAAAGATGAGATGACGGATAGATGACCTATAATCGGTAAAATTTGGCTGGCCATGGTGATGATAGTACCCAAATTTCTGATATTCATTGCTACCTGAAAATCCATCATAAGACGTTCCATTAATAATGGTGAAATATCAGTCAACTCGGTGAAATATCGGCGATTCGGTACGATTTTGGTAAAATATTGCCAATTCAATAAAATACTAGTCAGCCATTTCAGATTGGTCTCGGTCGATATTTTGAACCATTGATCGATCAGAGTTCTGGCTAAAATCCTCTGGTCATGTCTGATCGATCAGGGAATAGCCTCTGATATATTAGATGCTTTAGAAAGGCAGTTGCATTGCTTTTTAACTTGAGACTCTAATTCTATTGATCAGAAGTAAGCTAAACTAAACCCGAACATCTAAAGACATATTCATACAACAAAAATGACTCTTTCAAGTTATGTTAGTCACAAAAATGTTATAAAGAGGAAAACCGAATACATTTCAACTAAATAAGATAATTAACATAATTAACGCATCAACAAACTCAATTAAAAGGTATAAAAATCAACAATATTATCATTTCATCATAGAACAATGCTTCATATTAAAATTTGTCAACTAATCATACAACTACTACTTATGAAAATGTTGATCATAATAGTATCTTATATTCCATTTAAGCATGCTCGATAAATGCTAACAAGCATTTGTTCACAAGTTTGAGTCCATTTAAAAAAACTACAATTTATGCATTTACCTTATGCATTATTGTCATTAATTAATCATCGGTTCACTAAAATTTTGACAACTCTTTTCATCTAATTTATTCATGTAACGACCAAAAATATCCCACATCGATAGTGTAATATGAAAGTCCTTAGTATATACATAGGAACAATGAACCTAAATTACATCTTAGGCTAGCCATTTTAGGGGAAAACCTGAGTGGTTACATATGGTATTAGAGCGGACCCATAATTATTACCACGTGAGGTGCGTCGTTGGATGTGACTAGCTACAGCCGATTCTTCGTGTGTGACCTCGACCTGACGAGGATGTCAAGGATTGAATAAGGGGAGATTGCAACAATCTAAAATATCCCACATCGGTAGTGTAATGGAAAGGTCCTTGGTATATATGTGGGAACAATTAACCTAAATTACAACTTGAACTGGCCATCTTACGGGAGAACCCAGCTGGTTATAATCCATGATGAAAATTATGTTCACATATTTGAAGTAACGTTTTGATTCATATAAAATTGGGAGTGAATGTTCACACCATGCACAATTAATCAAGCCATTTCGGACAAATTATTAAAGAAAGTTCAATGTCAAATAGGTTAAATTCTTTTTCACCAATTTACTGTTTCGTCAAAGAAAAGCATTACACCCTGAATTAAAGGGGCAATTTGACGCGACCTCTGATACCAATGACGCGATCCCGGATCGTACTCCTAACCAGGTTGTTTGTGAATCCTTGACCCGTAGTCTATATTAAGACTAGAACCTTGGAATAACGTCAAAAAGATGGAAGGTGGGAACGCTTGAAACCCAACGCTTATGAGATCAGCGTGACGAACCTGTGGTATAGTGAACCATGACGCCACAATCTAGTGTGGATGCTAGATTGATAAGTCAAGAAAACACGTGAATTAATCAATTCCACACATGCTCAACATGTTCCTTAAAGAACACAAACCGAGAAAACTCTCCAGATCATAATTGTATTCATAACTTTAACTTGATTAATAACTAACAATATTGTACCTCCCGACTTTAAATAGGAGTAAACAAAACAAATAAGAAACCACTAAATAATAAGGAAACTAACTCCTATTAAAAATAGGAATCCCTAATAAAAAGGAAACAAACTAGATATTATCTCCCTAATTATCGAAATTAAATAGACTTACTATTAAAGAAATAAAGAAGCTGCCAAATAATAATAGAAACTATCCTTTATAATCTTCGCTAATATTCAGCTGGTCGTGAGAATTACGCTAGAAAAATAAGGCTGAATTTCGGACTTTAAGGCGTGCTAAACCTTCTGCGTTCTTTATCAAAATAGTACTTATGCTGAAATTTCGGACTTTAAGGCGTGAGCCCGCCACCTGTATACACAAATATTACTTCATGCCTTTTGCTCGCAATTCCCAGCTTTGGCGTGCCCACGCTTTAGGCAAACACTTCTTCTGATTTCTTCACCTTGTAACTTTGGGCTCTCTTCCTCTTAAACTCCAATGCCCAATCTTTTGGAACTCCTTGAAATGCATAATTATCATTCAAGCTTATTGCATCAAGCATATGAAATTATATGGAATTCCTTTTGAATTTCCATGCTCTATCCTTGCTTGCCATTATGTGTGGATCATCATTTGGAATGCCACGAACCACCATGATTGAATAGAAACTAGAGCTAGGCCGGATCACATCATACCCCTCCTTTTCAAGAAGATTCGTCCTCGAATCTAGCCTACCCATCCCTCGGTTCAACCAATCTTTAACAACTTCGACATTCAAACGCAGCTTTGGAACTTGGAATCTCCCATGTTAATAGAACAAGTACTTCGAATACTTTTCACGCTTCATTTTCAAGTCAAATTGAAACAGCTCGAATCTACCTTGCCATGAAAATAAATACTTTGAATATCTTTGACGCTTAATTCTCCTTGCAAAGCAAAACTCCTCGAAGCTCAAATCATGCTGCAATGCGATCCTCCGCAACTTGTTGAAGAATTCTATCAAAAGAAAGTTTGGATGGACATCAAAGCGATCCACTCTAATGAAGTCAATCTTCAACTCAGCTCGAACATTATCTCTTGGCTCTGCAAAGAACTTATTCTCATCAATAACTTCTTCTCGAGGCTCACGCCTTTGAATTCGAACATCTTGACTTCGCTCACGAATGCTATTCTTCATTCCAATGCTTTCCAACACTTGTAAACCTATTGCACTCACAAAAAAGAAAACAAACACAAACTTTTATGTGCAAATAGTACACCTTGTTAGGTTATCAAATAATCTCCTTACATGCAATATACCTAAAACAGCCCTCAAATGTAATGCATGATCATTCAACCGCTTGTAGTAAAATAGTGCATCCTCAAAATGGATAATAACAAATCCTATGGTTGGCCTCAAAACATAATTTAACAATCTCATGGATGTATTAGTCAAACCAAACGGTGCAACTATATAACCCCACAAATAATCCATATTTTGTTTTAAAACCCAAGAGCTTTTTGGGAATACACAAAATTATCACTTTTTTTTTGAAACCCAACAACTCTTTTGGAAAACATCTTTTAAAATCAATTTTGGCAAACTCATGCTTTTGAAACAACCATTCCTTTAGAAGACAGCCTTTTGAATCAAATTTAGAAAACTCACAAAACTCATGCTTTAAGGACTGTATTTCATTTACCAAATTCATTCGGTCGAGGCATTGAAGTGCCTTTATTCCTTTTTCAATTATCTTCCTTGCTTCTATGGCCGTCTTTGAAAACCCTTGCTCTTTTCTGCAAATAATCTCCATATTCCTTTCACTCTCTACGGCTGCCATATTATTCAATTCCTCCGCTACAACCTGCTTACTTATAACCCTCAAAACAGAACATGCAGACACATTCTCATCCGTGCCAAAAGTGCACCTTGTCTGAGGTTCAGCTAGGTTCGCGGTTAGCGCTTCCAAAACCTCACCATAAGCAATTGATCATTCAAACCATCGGTAAGTAACAATTCAAATTATTATTACAACATGGCAGTGTGAAATTCCAATGATCAAAACCCTTTAAAACAATTTTTCCCAACAATGGATTTAAAACTTGATTCTTTAAATTCATTAAAGCATTATTCAAAATCAAAGAATTAGTTACCCATTTCAAACAATCCCATGCTCAGTTTTAAAATCCAAATAATTTCTTTGAAGAACAACTTACCAACTCCAACTTAGAAAACTCACCAAAACCTTGCCTTAGAACTTGCTTGCCATGTTCTAACTCCACTTGCCTTTGGCTTTGGCCAACAATTTCCTGCAATGAAGACAAAATAGAAATATGCAAATCCGGGTTAAATTTGTTAGTATTTAAAAATACCTCCCCACTCATTTTTGCACAACAATTCTTTTGTCTCCCCTCAGACTCATTCTCATTGGGAACCACTAAAATTTCCTTTTCTCTCTCTTTTACCTCAGCCTCTCTCTTTTCATCTCTTTCTTTTATTTTTCTCACAAGCTGCCCCTCAATGACTACTACTTGAGTTTCTTTTTTCTCACAATCATTTTCTTTGCACTCGCCTGAGATCTCATTCTCTATTCTTTTTCTCTCTATACTCTCTTTCTTTTTCTTGTCACTATTTTTCTTTTGCTCACTACACTCTTTCTTTTGCTCACTTTCTCTCTTTTGATCACTCTCCTTTTGTAACTTCATTTGATCTTCATGAGCTTGCTTTGGTGGCAATGGAACAAGAGTAACGGTTTTCTCCTTCATCTTGAAATAATATTTATTTGAAACGCCGTTGTAATTGACTTGCATATCAAGCTGCCATTGTTGACCCAAAATCATGTGGCCGGCTTGCATTGGAACCACATCGCATAAAACTTTATCCTTGTACTTTCCAATGCTAAGAGAAATAAGCACTTGCTTGTTCACCCTTATTACTCCATTATCATTTAGCCATTGCAACTTATATGGACACGAGTGCTTGAATGTAGGCAGATTCAACTTCTCAATCATTGTTATGCTAGCAAACACTACACCAGAATCAGTGATTTATGACTGCCAAAAACAGTCATAAATGCCGTTTGTGACTGTTTTGGACTGTCATAATTTATACTGTGACAAATTTCTTTATGACAGTCAAAAACTGTCATAATTTTCCTTTATCACTGTTGCTAAGAGAGACCTAGAATAGTCATAAGTAATGAAATTGTGACTGTTTTGTGACAGTCTGAAACAGTCATAATTTATAAAATTGTGGCTGTCCATAACTATCATAATTGTTTTCATTGTGACAGTTTTTAGCTGTCATAATTTTGATCATTATGACTGTTCTAAACAGTCATATGTTGATTACTAAATAGTGGTACATTTATAAAGTTACGACTGCTAATAGCAGTCATAATTTGGTGACTGCTACGTGGTACTTTTACAAGATTGTGACAGTTTATAGCAGTCATAAGTTTATGACCGAATAGTTGTACGTAGTTTTACAAACTTGTGACAGTAAATTTGTCACCGTTTTTGACAGTGACAAATAATTGAATTATTTAAAAAAACAAATCTAAAATACTAAAAATCCAAAAAAAATTACCTGCTAAAAACATAATTTAATTGCAATATAAATATAACAGCAATATATCAATCACATACACCAGCAATATATCAATCATATACACCAAAGTTCAATAATCAAACAAATCCCAAATCTATAACCTCAAATGTTGAATTAAGAACTAAAATCCCCAAGTATGTATTCCTTGGGATTATTACATAAACAAATTAGCTCTTCAAGTAGGTATTCCTTCATTTTGGCATTATTACATAAACAAATTAATTAGCTCTCTAATTAAGTATCTGTCATTCACTTTGAGAATAGTACATAAAGAAGTAAAATCCGTAGAAATATCATTCGTTGCAACCCATGCCAATCGACTGCTTGCTTGTTTGGAATAAGGAAAAACTCATAGTTGTTCCTGTTGGCATGATAAAGCAATTCAAAGAAATGAAGAACTACTGAATGAAGCAAAATGATATAGACTAGAACAGGAGATGAGAGGAAATTTTTGCTATTTTTGATGCATGAACTTCAATACACCATACTGATGCCTTTAAATAGGCCAAAACTCTACCTAAAAATAAAAGAAGAAACAAATCTAAAAATAGTAAAACAAACACCTATTTACTAGGAACCAAAACTGAAGAAACAAACTACTAAAAATAGCATACACCCGACAAATATAAAAACAAACTGGATAACTAAAATACTTGGTCAAACACCATGTGACTCAAAGTTATTGCATACCCATATCTGTTGAAAAAAAACCTGCAATTTACCATAGTCAAAATTGACTGCAAAATTCAAGTATACGGGGCAAAACGAAAATAAGCTAAACGTGTGTTTGATTGCAATTATTTTTCTAAGAATCTTTTATATCTTCATTGGTGTTTGATTGCCTAACTTGCTATAAAAACCATTAAGATAATGGTACAACTTGGTTTTAATTGAGTTAAGTTTTTCGGTATGTGCTTTAATAGCCCTAATTCCATAATCCAATCATTCAAATATCTAAAGTGATAATAGAGCACTGAGGTGAGGCGCATGTATAAACGAATTAAAGGGCATATTATACAAGTAACGTAAAAAACACCCATTTACAATTTTAGATATAAAAGGGGTGTTTTATGATATAATTTTCAAGTATATACTATAAATCACAATAATACATTACTACATGAAAAAAATAAGGTAAGTTCAAATGTTTAAAATAAGCCAAGTATAGTTCTTACATAGTCCACTTAAAAATTCCATATTTTACTCACAAACAACCCAGCCAATATTGAAAGAAAAGTCAAAATTCAACATACTAATTTGTTAAATGTTAATAGCACGTACCGAGTCGATAAGAGAAACAAGACTATAATCATTCTCCAAGTTTTCAACTGCCTCATATTCTCCTTGTGAAAGCTTGAAAATATTCTTCTTATGATCAACAATTTTCATGGTTCCATTTGGTTGCCACTCACCAATATCCCCTGATGGAGCAGTTAATTAGGAATTTAGCAGATTAAGGAACAAGAATCTAATAAATCATGCACAAACCAAATTATCTAAAATCCAATGTATTGAATAAAATCAAAGGTATCGAATATGTTGCTCTTACTTACTAGAGATATTCTTAATCAATAAAATTGACTATGTATTTTCCCCACTTAAAATCATATTTGTAAACTAGGCTCAGATTTTATAGCCTCAATTATTATCTAATATCATATTGAAATCTTCCCCAAATATCCCAAAATACAATTCTTATTGTTCGTGGAACCTTTAGTTTGCTATTCTCCTCCCCCATATTTTCTCACTAAAAATTTTAAAAATCTTCTACACTCCGAATTGCTTATGTCCCCATAAATTGAAAGCTATATATAGATGGAACAACAAAAACTACACAGCGCGCACACACACATTTATGGAGCACCAAAAATATAGTATATTCAAGAGGTGATAGAGTACCAAAAACTACAACAGTTTCCATCTTATATATATATTGTCTTTGTGCTAATATCCTATATATATATATATATATATATATATTTCAAATGAACAAATGATATTTGATATCAAAGCAGACATCATGCTAAGCTAATGTAATGTGCGGTTGAATACAATGACTAACTGACGGTGGCGTAAATGAGCAACTGAAGGGTGATTTTAGGCACCAATACTAGGCGTGAAGCTCGTACCATTTTTTCATCTCAGTTATCGTCTAATTAAAAAGAAATAACCAACCCCAAAATATAAATGCTATCCTAACAAATGGGGTAAGAAATTAAAATTCTGTGAGGATCAAGCTGAATTTCAAAGTATACTTGCTTGGATTGGATTGAAAGGAATTGGGTATAAATAACAAGAATGTGATTATAGACGACCGTAAGAGACAAATTGGAAATGTAAAGAAAGAATAATTTTATATATTCAACTATCCAATCCAAACAACAAGAAGAAGAATAGTTAAACATTATTAGACTGTTACTTATTTTTTATTCCACTGAACTAGTTGAATATTATTAATTAATAATTCCCTTTTAGACTGCATCTTCTATTTCTAGAGGCAGATTTTGCTAAACCGTCAATTAATCAAACATCATAGAGATGGGGAAAACAGCGCAAACATATATATATATATATATGTATATTTACTTTGAGAATACAAATACTACTCTTCATTTACATCCAAAAAGCCTTAGAACAATCACAATCCTAACAACACAAAATTAAACCTAAAACATATTTACAAATCTGAAAAACAATCCAAAAAGTTCCATTTCTTATTGTCTGTGTGTGAATGTTGTAATGTTACAAAATATATCCTATATTTTAAAACTACTTACAGAGTGCCTTTTAGCTTACAAAATCTACCTTGAGCAAGTGAAAGTATTGGAACCAAAGCAAACACACAAGAAATCAGTAGGAGAGGCTTACCAGATTTTAAGCTCATCCACCCGAGGACTCGCCACTCTAGTTGTAAGGTTGTAAGCTATTCATTCTTGACGAGATAAAATAGAAGACTTGCCACCCAATCACAAGCTAATTAGAAATCAAGTATGGAAGATCCCTATTGCAAACAAACGAGATAAAACCCAACAGAGTTGAGATATATATATATATATATATACAATTTTGATTTTAGATCCAAGAACAAAAAATTAAAGAAAAAAATTAGGAGATTTTCACTTGAGATTAAGCTTAACAGATCTGGAGGAGATGCTGAGTAGAATGAGGGCTTTGAAAACAATCAATATTATACGAATTCTTCAAAGTTTCATCGAAGATTTAGGGATTTTGGACAAATCTGGGTCTACGAATTCCAGAGTTCCATCTAGCTATTAGGGATTTTTGAAAAATCTAGGTCTTTAGGGATGGGTAAAGGCTAGGGTTTCGGGTTTATGCGTGGTCACGCTGGTCGGAGAAGCAGCTACAGCGAGTGAAGGTGAGATTGAGAGTGGTCGGAGTTTGGATCGTAGCTAGAGTGAGAGAGAAGCGGCTGATAGTCATATAGAAAGTTACAAGCGTGATATTAGGTTTTGTGGAAATACATTTATAGGTATAATCAAATGGTGTCGTTTTAATTAAGAATTATGACTGTTGTTTTACTGTTGGTAACAGTAATAAATAATAGATATCGAAATGGGAAAATTTGTGACTGATTTTTATAGTCGCATACATATTATCACTGTTAAAGGCGGTTACGAGTAATGATAAATAAAATTAAAAATTATCGCTGTCATTAGCTGTCACAATATTTCAAATTATAACTATTTCTAATTTATGACAGTCATTAGCTGTCATAAAGCTTGTGACTGCCATTGGCAGTCATAAATCGCGCGAGATCTTTAGTCATAAAATGCCATTTTTGGTGTAGTGAAAGTTTGTGTAAACTCCCCCATAAATTATCAAGCTACACACCTTCTCTTGCACGAGGCATCTAGTTCGAAATATATTCGCTTGCACACTTGGGTCACCACATTCAGCTAGCAATTCACCTTCTATGGCTTGTTCCTCAATTTCTTCCAACTGGTTAGATTCCATGACCTGCAATGATGACATAGGTTCAATGGAAGCTGTACTCTCCACGGGTGCTTCATTCAGCATTTGGCTAGGCAATGAGTTGCTCCTCCTCTTATCTTGCTCATAGGCTGTGGCAACCATCTCCTCAAACCTACGCAATCTTCGTCTTCAAACATAGAAGACTTTTTCTTCTTGAAACTACTCAAATTTTGTTTTCTCGTTCCCCCGTTTAGAGTTTCACTTAGCCACCTGTGCCTTTTAATTTCTAGATTTCTTACTCGTGCGATATCCCTTTTAAATTCTTCATCATGCCAACTTTGCTCAAAATTAAAATAAGACATTATCGCTGCCAAAACAAGGATTAGTACAAATAAAGAAATAAAATTACTCACAGCACTCCCTTACGTGTTTCACTTAAAAGATGTCACTCTGATTTTACCGCTCGTGTTTAGCACACAAAATATTAATAACCTCACAATTTCTCTTTGGAACTCTTTTAAACAAGTTGAACAATATGAATTTGTCACAAATCCCCAACAACCAATCGCATACCCAACAATTAGACTGAGTGCCTTCACAATGTATACGAAGGACGTAAGAAACCAAATTCTAGCAATATTAATGAGCCAAACGAATTTCTAGAATTTTTAGAACAATATAGCAAAGTTTCAAATAAAACACCAATGAATATCAAACCCTACGAGTATAGCAATCAAATTTTTCCTAAGGTTTTTCTAGATTTCCCAACCAAACAGAATTTATATAAATCAAAATCACAAGATAAAACCCAACAATAAGTATCAATGAATAATATAGGGTTTCGAATTCCCAACTTTCAAGAGTTCACAATTTTCAATCTCAAAGCAAATCAATTCGCAGCGCTTTAAACCCTAATATCAATAAAACAAACAATTTATAGGGTTCAAGGAATTTGACTTCTATTATGGGCAATGGTGCCACAATATCAAAACCCAAACAATGAATGATTCAATTCTAGGGTTTCAAGATTTTTTTTTTCCAGAAATCATTGTTCACGCGATTACTATTCATCACTGTTCATTGCATTGTTCATCGCACTGTTCACGATTTTTTTTTGTGTTTTTTTTTTCAAACAAACCCTAAATCAAGATATGGAATCCCAATTTGCAGAATCAAAGACTAGGGCTATAGAATTGAAATAACAAAAAAATAAAAGATAGATAACCTGGAGTAGAAGTTCGCTCTGACGCGACCTCTGATACTAATGACGCGATCCCGGATCGTACTCCTAACCAGGTTGTTTGTGAATCCTTGACCCGTAGTCTATATTGAGACTAGAACCTTGGAATAACGTCGAAAAGATTGAAGGCGGAACCTAAATCCAACGCTTATAGAAGCGCGAACCTCGGTATAGTGAATGACGCCACAATCTAGTGTGGATGCTAGATTGATAAGTCAAGAAACACGTGAATTAATCAATTCACCATGCTCAACATGTTCTTAGAGAACACAAAGAGAAAACTCTCCAATCATAATTGTATTAACAACTTTACTTGATTAATAAAACAATATTGTGCCTCCTTTAAATAGGAGTAAACAAAATAATAGAACCCTAAAATAATAAGGAAACTAACTCCTATTAAAAATAAGAATCCTAATAAAAAGGAAACAAACTAGATATTATCTCCTAATTAAAATAAAAGACCTATTAAAGAAATAAAGAAGCTGCCAAATAATAATAAAATTATTTATAATCTTCGCTAGCTGGTCGTGAGAACACGCTAGAAAAATAAGGCTGAATTTCGGACTTTAAGGCGTGCCCGCGTCTTATCAAAATAGTACTTCTGCTGTATTTCGGACTTTAAGGCGTGCCCGCGCCTTATCAAAATAGTACTTCTGCCTTTTGCTCGCAATTCCCAGCTTTGGCGTGCCCACGCTTTAGGCAAACACTTCTTCTAATTTCTTCACCTTGTAACTTCGGGCTCTCTTCCTCTCAGTGGCGTAGCCCGGAATTTATACCCGGGGGTGCGCAATTTCTCTAAACTCAAAAGCTAAAATAATAATAATATAAATATGAAATTCTTACATCAACAAAAGTACTAAAATATAAAAATTACCTACAACAATCCTCTTCGAGACTTCATATTTTGAAAACGTTGAATGACATCTTCGTTATCGATAGAGTTGAGCACATCTTTCTCGATATAAGCCACCAAACAATCATTCATGAAGTCATCCCCTAACCGATTTCGTAGTTGACTTTTGATTATCTTCATCGCTGAAAATACTCTTTCAACTGTTGCAGTTGCTACGGGTAAGAGTAGAGCCAACTTAATAAGCAAAAAGACCAATGGATAGACACGATGCTTCTTCAACCGAATCATTATTTTACAAAGATCACTAACCCCAGTAATTTCCCCAATTCGATCGTCAGAGCGCATATCAACAATATAAGTCTCAAGTTGATGTTCAAGCGCAATTAACTCTGTTCTTGAAAAATCAGATGGATAAAATTCGGCAAATCGAATCAATTTTCTCTTATCAAATGCAGCGAATGACTCACTTGGATCAAGAGAAGAAATACACAATAACAATTCCATATTCACCTCATTAAAACGATTGTTCAACTCTAGAAGTAACGTATCTATCACGGTGTAAAACAATTCAACGCGATAGTAATATAAATTTGTGTTCGCTTCAGAATTGCGACGTGATCTTCCTTGATGTACAAAAATATCCCCCATGTCTAAAACAAGTATATCCTCCTTAACACAAAAATCAGACACTAGACTTAGTAATGAATCCCACCCATCATCTCTCATCTTTTGTAACCGGCTTTTTGTTACTTTTACTAACTGCATGGCATTAACAATATCTTGATCATCCCTTTGTAAAGCTTGAGACAATTCATTTGTAATTCCCAACACAATTTTCATTAAGTGTAAGACAAACACGAATTCAAAACACTGAATATGGTTTAATGTAATAATTGCTTGGGCTCTTTGAGTTGTGTTTGATCCATCCTTTCCAACAATTAAAAGAACTTCTATCACTGAGGAATATAAATCAATTAAACTTATTAGAGTACCATAGTGGGATCCCCAATGAGTGTCTCCGGCCCGTTTTAATGTTGATTCTTGATTCAACCCATGGCCTGTCAACATTTCCCCACTACAAATACTTGCAATCACTTTTTCAAGCTGTTTTTCTCGAAGAATCTCTCTACGCTTACATGAAGCTCCAACTATATTTGACAAATTTCTAACAACTTCAAAAAAAGTGCATATCTTTGGATGATCCCGCGCAACAGCTACAAGTATTAATTGAAGTTGGTGAGCAAAACAGTGTACATAATAAGCAGAAGGATTTTCCATTAATATCAAACTTTTTAGACCATTAAACTCTCCACGCATATTACTTGCTCCATCATATCCTTGTCCACGTAAACTTGATATACTAAGTCCATACTTTGATAAAAGAGAATCAATACCTACTTTAAGTGACAAAGCAGTGGTATCTTTCACATGTACTATACCTAGAAATCGCTCCATGACAAACCCCTTATCATCAACATAACGTAGAACAACGGCCATTTGCTCTTTTACGGACATATCACGAGCCTCATCAACTAGAATTGAAAATAATTGATCTCCAATTTCTCTAACTATTGTATATGTGATCTCCGTTGCAAAAGAATTAACAATATCATATTGAATTGTAGGCGAAATCAACTTAAGATTTTCTGGAACATTCTTTAAGACAACTTTCTTAACTCCTTCATTTTGTTCAGAAAGAAATTGAAGAAGTTCAAGAAAGTTACCCCGATTTTCCGATTCTTCTGATTCGATATGCCCACGAAAAGCTAACCCTTGCTTTAAAAGGAACCTAATACAATCAATGGAGGCGGTTAAACGCGTACGATACTCAATTCTAGATTGATCCGAATGACTAGACAAAAAAGTTTCGATATGCTGCTTCTGATTCATAAGATCTTCGCAAGACTTTCTGCAACGATTATGTACACTATTGTGGGCTCCAACATGTTTATCAAACAAAGTCTTCTTCCTCCAATTATTAAAGCCGTCAATAATAAATGCGTCACAACCTCCTTGCATTCCATTTGGATCTTTAAAAAGAAAACAATACAAACAATACGCTGCATCTTTTGATACACTATATTCCAACCAATCACTATAATCATTAAACCACGAAGACACAAATCTACGCTTAGCATGTCCTTCACCAGTCCAAGGAAAATCATGATTTTTTGGTTGACATGGGCCTTTTTGTAAATATGCTCGTCTCACATTCTCTCTATTATTAGGATCATAAGATTGTATACTTTTCCTTAACCCCGGATCAGATTGAACCTCTAAATTAGAAGAAACATTTGTAGGATTGACATCAACATTTGGAACAGTGGAATTAATGCTTGGAATGATAGAACTCGTACCTACATTTTGAGGATTGGAGGATGAGCTTGTTCCAATTTTTCTATAATACTTCTTCATTATAAACTCAGCCCTATACAATTAAACAATTAATATACAATTAATATACAATTAACTAAAGAGTCTAATAATCAACTAAATCAAATAAAGCCTTAAAATCAAAAAATACGAGTATTAATCTCTCTTTCCAACAATTAATATTTATTGGTTTTCATTTAGATTCATTATTCTCTCAAAAAATACGAGTATTAATCTCTCTTTCCAATAATCAGAATTTTATACATAAAATTGAGCCTTAAAATCAACCCTAGAAAATTAAGCCCTAAAATCAAATATACAAAATTAAGCCCTAAAATCAAGATCCAATAAAATTAAGCCCTATAAAATTAAGCCATAAATTCAACTCTACAAAATTTTGCCCTAAAATTAACCTTAAAAAATTAAGCCCTAAAATCAAGCTCCAACTAATTTTACACAATTACACATATATTGAGATCATATATGATATATCTATTCATGATTTATAAAAAGAAAAGGAAAAGAAAAGGGATTTTTATTTACCTTGCGTGACTCGTGAGTGTAGAGCGCGTATGAGAGAGAGAGAGAAAGGCTTGCTGAGTTGCTGTGACTGTGAGAGAGAAGAGAAGAGCTGCGGCCTGCGTACGAGAGAGAGAGAGAGAGCGAGAGAAAGGCTTGTTGTGTCGCAGAGAGAGAAGAGAAGAGCTGCGGCTTGCGTGAGTGTGTTGTGAGGAAAAAGGGAAATGAAATATTGAAATGAGATGCAGAAGCCAGAAAGAGGCCTGCTTGTGTGTGCTGTGGCTCTTTTAAGTTTAGTTTATTTCTCACAGCCCCTCAACTATAAAACTAAGCACATAAGTCCCTAACCTTTTTTTTTTTTTTTTTTTTTTTGAAAAAAATTCCGAAATGCTCGGGTGTGCGTCCGCACACCCTCGCCTCTGACTGGAGACGCCCCTGCTTCCTCTTAAACTCCAATACCCAATCTTTTGGAACTCCTTGAAATGCATAATTATCATTCAAGCTTATTGCATCAAGCATATGAAATTATATGGAATTCCTTTTGAATTTCCATGCTCTATCCTTGCTTGCCATCATGTGTGGATCATCATTTGGAATGCCACGAACCACCATGATTGAATAGAAACTAGAGCTAGGCCGGATCATATCACAATTAATGAACATATTTCATTTATAGAAAAAAGAACTAAAAATATCATTTTGGATCATTTCTTTTAGGATAGAATGAGAAGACTAAAAATAAGTTTCATGATAAGACTTGTAATATCAAAATTATGTAGAAACATCCCGATCGAGACTAATGGGGCATTCTTTTATCATAAATATTGAGCCATGTTAATGTTAGATGTCTTATTTGAGCAACAGAGAAGTTAATTATATGTAAAAGAGTGTGCCAAATAACGTACCATGTTTCAACACTCATGTGTGACTTTTTCTTACATTTGGATGTGGAAACTAAGGTGGATAAATAATGCACGAAGACAAATAAAGAACTAAATGCAAGTGAATATACTTAAACCTAATGCTTTATCAAAACCATTGAGCTGATGCATGGTTAAGTCATCAATTTGTCCAAAATTGAATTAAAAAGTTATATAATAAGTGTAACCATATATATAACGCTACAAAGTTGTCACTATTGTACACTTCTCAAGAAAAACGTCTACATTAATTTTAAAAGCTTATAGCTCTCCCTGGTATAGGCTTCAAACATGGATTTTATTGATGGTCCATTTTGTAGCCCTCTTGTTGATTGATTCATTGAAGATGGACATTATCCACTTATTAAAGTCCTTAGAAATCCATCTTTTTTAGGTTTTGGCCCAATGATTTCACATGATATGATTAGCATATGCTAATCGACATTTTTAATCATTACTCTAACACATGAGATGACTACAACACTATACGTCATGAGCATCGGAGAGACATGCTTTAATTTCATCGGCATAGTTTTCATTCTCATTAGTATATTTTGCAACTTGTGACTTCATGGCACTTCCTAATGGTAAAGACTTCCCCTAAGTGACAGGTGCAATTGGATATCACTAATGATCGACTTGTAATAGAACCATTCCAATAAGCATTCTTCCAAATTCTAATAAAAGTATTTACTCTCCATATATCCAAACGTTTAGAAGGAATATTAAAGAAGGAACATAAGGGAAATGAAAATAATTTCAAGGCTACCTCATATAGTATTAACATCAACATCTTCTCTGTTATACATAAAAGAATGTAGAAGATTTTTTTATATCATTGCCATAATTTCATCTCTTTAATATATTAAGCTCTCTTTATGTTTACTACTTTTACTTTTGCTACTTGCATTCCATTAGAGAAAATTATGCCTAGAGATACCACACTTATATAACAAATGCACATTTGCATAATGACCTACTAGGCACTGGTGTGGTTATCAGAGTCTTGGCTAACAAAATATTGTACATGACAATGTTTAGACTCATTATAAAGCATATAGAGAAAGCTACGCAAAATGAGTAACATTTGGAAAAAAAACATCCTTTTCATCATTATGTGCCCTTCAGTGTAGGTGGGTGATATAGTTCATAGTTCAAATATATACTCATGTTTATTTATGTGCGCGCACACAGATATATATATATATATATATAAATAATTCTTATAGTTAATCGTAACTTGGATACAATTTTGTCAAATTTGAACTTTTAAGTAGAATCTTAGATAGTATTGTACATATGACCAAATGCACACCATTTAGATGTATCATGCGACACTTCCTCTGAGAATTTTCATTTAAAATTGAGCGATTCAAGATTTAGGTTAATTTTAAAGAATGCAATTGTTTGAAAAATATGAATAATATTAGTTTGAAATAGTTAGAATATAAATGACAAAAATAATTTATATGATATTATATATGTTTAACCCCACTACTTGCGTAACATAACTCTTGTTTTTTGCTTACTCATTCTTTTGTTTTCCTTTTCTTATCAAGTATGAGTAGTTACAAAACGTAATAGAATCAACATGATTTTTATTTTATTTTTATTCTCAATTGGAAAAAGGTATTAAAATTGGTGGTATTTATGCACCTCTTAATTATATGTGGGTGTTGAATGCATGTGGGTTTGATCATTATTTTTTCTTCTATATAATTGATGTATTTGTGAAACAATAAATGTTATATTATAATTGAATAATGATAAAAGCTTGCCATATATATTAATATAATTATGTGCCTTGCTGTCTTGGCAACAATAATGTCAGCTTGCAATTTGTGTTGAAATTCTTAACTCACTATATATTTTTAGATTCTACAACAGTAATAGCTATATATAGAATAAGATTATAAACTCTATTACCTTATACACGTTGCATTCTTGTGAGCTTATATATATATTATTCAAGTTTTCCTGTCATTTTTAAAACAGATTTTACCCCTAAAGATTTTTGACTTGCAACCCCTAAATGGATAATAACCACTAGCATTCTAAATTTGCACTTTAAATCACTTTTAGCGACACTTTAAATTTTACAGCACTTTTTTGGAAATTTGGGAAAAAGTTATGCTTACAATATTATCTACAATTACTGATGACAGGTAAACGTGAAGGAGGAGTTGAAGCAGAAGGAGTTAATTGCTGCTCGAGTCTTGGAGGAAAATAAGTTAAATAAGATAGTGGAAACTGAAACTAAAAGGAATCAAGCATTGTTGCACCGAAAATTGGAGATAGACTTTCAGCTAATTAAGGATGACAAACAAAGGATGGAGGAAGAATTATCTAATCTTAAAAGCTCTAGTGATTCATCGTATCTGTTGTTTGAGGGACTATCACATACATATATACGCATCTGATATTAACATATTCACGGGCGCAATGCCTCTTGAGTCATTTAGTAGTTTACAAGATTCTTCCCCAAAAGAAGATTTTGGAGGTCGGAGATGCATAGTGTGCTCAAAGAGTGAAGCTTTTGTTCTTTTTTTACCTTGTGCTCATCAGGTGGCATGCCTCAATTGTAATAAGATGAGCAATTTTGGCGGTATGTGCCCATCTTGCAAGGTCTCGATAAAAGTGATAATTTGTGTTTATGGCTCGAGCACGTAAATGCAGTATGGAATTTTCACTCGCTGGTTAGTCCAATATTAACTATAAACTTTCTTATATTTACTCATATGATGCAACATTTTCTTCTCATGCTAAATTTTTATCATTAAATAAAGACGAGCCTTTTGTTCTTAAGGGGTATTGTTTAATCAATTTTATTAAACAAACGCATTTAGTCAATTTGTTAGTGTAGTCCCAGTAGTGGATTAGGTTTCCCTTTCTTGTACCTTGCTTAGCTTGGCTCACCTTATTGATAATTTTGTGTAGGTACAATTGGATCGTGCAAGGGAACAGAAGTACGCACGAGGATTCCAAACGTGTAAGTCTCTACTACCCTTGATTTCTTGTTTAATCTATGGTAATCCTAGCTAGTAGTAGACAATTAATTACGGAAAATTAAATAGTTTTGTTGTGTAATATTAGGAATTTTAATTAAGGATTTCATTTTAGTCTGAATTTATGAAATGGATACTTAATTTTGATAAATTTATATATTATGCTTTTTTCAGCATATTATTATCTTTGATTTTCATGAATGGAGACATGGAGTTATTTACATTTAAGGGCAAATATTAATCTTTTAATTTATCTCATATAGCAAGATCATATCGGATTGGACTTGGCTCATCTTTATTATACATTCCGTTCAATTTTCCTCTAATGGCATCAAATTCAGTAGCTAATTAAACAAATCAAAAATTTTCTTCAATGGCATCCAGTTCAATGACGTGCAATCAATCTTGTACCTTGGACTTATTTCAGAGTACAAGCTTTACATATATACATATATATGACAAATAACAATTACTGAGGAATATTTGGGGAGATGATATATTTATTATAAAGATAAATTCTACCAAATTTAGTGAAAGACTCATCCATCCACTCCTTGAAATGGACTATCCTTATTGTTCTTAAAGTAAGGGATTCCCTTATAAAAGCATTTCCCAAATATACACAACCCTTCTCTTAAGAGGACATATTTTTGTGGATAAAATGCAGACCAAATTTTAAAGGAGTAAACGGATGAAATTTTTTATAAAATTTTGTGAAGATGATCTTCATGATTAGTATAGATCATCATTGTCAAATTTCATCAACAAATTCAACCTAGAAGTAGGTTAACTAAACATATAAAATTTCAATGGCCAGAAAATAGCATATATATCAAGTTTTTAGGTAAACCATTTTCTGGTTGAATTTTTTTAGGAAATTTGGCGAAGCTGATTTACTAATCATGGAGATTATATTCACAAAGTTTCATCAAAATATTCATTCATTTACTCCCGTAAAATATTCGATTCGCATTTGGTTCTAAAAAAATTAGTCCTCTTAAGAGAAGGGCTCATATATATATATAGTTTTTCTTATTATGAGTATTATTTGAAATGTTTATTTTGTACGTACTGGAATATATTTTGCAGGTTGAGATTTTGCAAACCGTAATATATGGTCAATTGATTTTGTGTTTGAATATATAAGATTATTAATATTGTATTGTGTAGGTTCAGATTTTGCAAACCGTAATATATATATATATATATATATATATATATATATATATAAAGGTCAATTGATTGTGTTTGAATATATAGTACGTATTACTAATATTGTGTTAAGCGCGTTATTGTTTAATATTAATTATTATTTTGAGTTAAATTATTATTATAAATTGTGAAGGAAATATTGTTTATTCCATTGATCTTTTAAAACAAACTCTAATTACATCCGTACTCTTTTCTTTGCCATATAATATGATGAACTTTGGCACCCATTATGTCTTAAATAAGGGGCCAAACCCGAAATAATTGTACAACAAAATTAAGTTATAATCATCTTTGTATTTGATTTTCTTAGAACCTAATGTATTGTAAATTATTTCTAATGTAAAGAGTTTTTCTTATAAATAAGATGTTTATAGTTTGGTTGGTAGCCAATGGCGGAGCCAATGTTCTGGTTCAGGTGAGGCCAAACTAAATCACCACAAGAATTTTTTGCATATACTATAATAAGGCCAAAATCAAAATATTATATTAAAATACTTAACGTCTTATACATAAAAAATTAAAATGACATATATTTAGCTACAACATTCCCCTTCGAGACTTCATATTTTGAAAGCGCTGAATGATATCAATATTTAATAATTTAATAAGCAAATCAACATCAATAATCAAATTTAATATCAATATTTAACAATCTAAGAAGCAAATCAATATTAAAACACCTAATTTTTAATATTCAAAATTTTAAAACAAAATGTATAAAATTATAAAAAAAAATCTAACCTAAAATACCGAAATAAATGAAGAATGAAGATGGAGAGAAGAGCTGATAAGCCTGCTGCCTTGCTGCCTGCTGCATAAAATAAAAATAAAAATTTAAACAGAAGAAGCAGTCGAAGGAATAAAAAATGAGAGAAAGAGGAGAAGAGAAGACTGAAGACAGAAGGAAAAAAGAGTAGAAGGAGGCGGCTGCTGCTGCTGCTGGCTCCTAATTAAAATGCTATGACCTAATATGAATTACAAACTCACACCACCAACTTATAACATTTATTACACAACGCCCCCCGTGAAAACCTTTCTAACTTCATAAAAAAAGCCCCGCACCGAACTTTACCGCTCTTATCCGTACTACAACACCTGCCCCTCGTCTTATAAATATAATTGCTCACAGCACCCTCTCTCGAAATTACACAATGGCCCCTGATCTTTTCTTTCTCGCACAAAAACCCCTATACTCTCTAAAAAATTTCAAAAGTCCAAGCAGGGCCATGGCCTCGCGTCGCCCCTTGCTGCCTCCGCCCCTGTTGGTAGCACATGGCCGATAGAAAATCGATTACACTATTTTTTGGTGTAAAGTTGGTTTGCGTTAAATGTGAATAAATAGTGTAAAACCAAATAATAATTGTCCTTTATCATTTAAGTTTAATGCATTATTTTTCGTTTTACTTAGAAACCTCCTTATACTTCTCAATAGCATTTTCACGTAATCACGCACATATTGTAATTGCTAAGCAAAGTGAAAATACCGACCATGGAAACTTAGAGAAAGAGAAAAAAAACCGTTAGAAATCAAACCAAATTATTGTTTATATAACTATATACATTAAATGGTACCATTTATATAAATATATATATATATATATATATACATTATGCCAGTATATATAGAGTACTTGAGTATGTGAAAAATTCATGAATTGAACCTAAAAGGGATGCTTAATATATAGAAATGTTAACAAAGAGGGGAAATTGTAAATATGCAAACAGACTAACATATATGATATTAATTATCATACCAAAGACATGTTAGCAAGAGTTAAAATTTATAAAATTAGCTACAATTAACAAAAATACAGTTGGCAACGTGCTTTAATAAAACAAATTATTTCTTAATTGTAGTAATAATCACTTTATAATATTCAATGGGAAAACTTTTGATTGTGCAAATTATTAATCCAATTTATCCCGCCGACCACGAGCTGACATGTGGTTGTCCACGACAGGAATCAGGCCTGCCCCAGCGGAAAGAGCTTGGAGGAGCCCTGTCGAGTCACTACAAGAAAGATGGAGCTCCTCACATGGATACCAGCTCAAGAGTCAATTACGTACAACAAATTGCGGAGCTTAAGCTGCAGAGCTCTTTCGGCGAGTTCTGGAACTCCATCTTGCCTAAACACTATGCTAGAGTGGTTGACAGAAGTATGGGCGACTGCTACCTGTTCTACAGAGCGCACAGAACTTTTCTCACCTTCATTAAATGCATACCAACTATATTTAATGCACTGAAATTCATAGAGAAGCAAGGTCAGAGTTGGTGATGATCGAAGTATGGCCCCAGACCTACTCTGGATGCTCTGGTCGTACGTTTCCTTTCAGTCATATATATACAAGAAACATTTACTTCTCTCAGGGATGAAAAAACAACAACATAACAACAACCAGACAAACCTAAGAACAAGGGAATCAATACATCAAGAGACAATCCAGCATTCAATAGCAAGAAGATAATGCAGAGTTAAAAGCTTAGAGCACTCAGTAGAACTCCAAAAAGAATGAAACCGGAACTCGTATAGCTCGAGCATACTCTCATTATAATATTGTGAGGATAGAATCGTTAGAGAGGCTTTTGTGAGTTTGTAATACTTGTTTGTTTATCATCAATACAAAGCAAACCGAGCTCCTAGGTCCATTCCACAGAGGAGAACTAACCCATATCTTTATACAAGCCCAATATCCCCTATACATCTTCGACTCTTTTGGTTTGTCACATTTATTACATCGATCATTTGACTGTGTAGTCTAAAATATACTTTCAGTTTTTAGCACCAACAACTTTCATTCAAAAAGTCTCATTCGAAATAAGATTCTTTTCACGTTAGCCTACATTTTTTCCTTGGTTTTAATACATCACAAGGGCCAAATTTATTACGAATTTTGTAAAAATGCTTAAATTTGTACTAAGCATTTACTCTTTTTTTTAATTAAAAAAAGGGAGGTCTAAGTCTCTTCATTGAACTTCAAATAATGAAAACCCACCCCAAACAATCCCCTTGATGATACTCAAATTTGAAATATCTCCCATATCTGAGTGGGTGCCTCCCTGACTAGAATAACCCACTTGCTTAGCATCTACTTCATCGTTGATTAGATTGTAACTTTCTAATGAACTTAACTTTCTAATTTGGTCAAGAATAACAAGGAAAATCCTAATTTCAGATAGCTAAAATGTGACATATATGTCAATTTAGGACACTTGTAATTTCCATACAGGTGTCTTATAAGCTAACATCATATAAAGTTTGAAAACCGCTAAAAAAATCAATATATGTAGCTTTTTATGACATTATCCACTTACATGACAAAATTGTATCACATTTTTGAAAAGAACATGCCATGCAACAATATATCCAGCAACCAACTCTCTAAAATCAATTTCAATACAAAATTCAAATCAACCCACGTACCAATTGCATTTTCAATATCTATTTAAATGTAACCATTGTACATTTAGAATTAAGTTCAACCTCTTAAGGAAAAAAAAGAATCACACAAATTTTGTGTTGTGTATTAGGATATCAATTGACGAAATTGTTGCCTTTCATCCTCCACATTTGTGAATGACATTTCCAATCTCCAATCTTATGTTGTACCAAGTTTTTTCGACTCCTGCAAGAACCCTTATTTGATTCTTAAATTATTTTCTCGTTTAAGCTTAGACTTGAATAGATGGAATGGTTTTTTTTTTTTTTTTGGCATTTTCAAGCTTTCATATGGCTTCTTTTTTGCTTGTTTTTGTTTTAACCTACTTTCAGCCATCCCACATTGGTTAAGATCGAGCCAACAGTGAGGCATTGTGTCTCCTTAAAAATAAGTGCCCAAGGCTTGTTTTAATACACTTTATCACGCCAAAATCTGTTATAAATATGAATTAAATTGGCTCAAGAGAGAATGTCTAAAGTAATCATTTTGAAGTGTTAGACTTAATCTGGTCCCTCTAAAGTGATAAAATTATGTAGAGATAAAGTTATGGAATTTGAACCATTAAATTGTTAAATGGAATGATTTAAATTTTGAGTCCTTGCCAAATGAAGTGATTTCTCTGACGAGGACTCTATTAAATAAACTTTAATATGGACAATTCAATTTAAAAATATCGATTCACATGATAACTTTGTTTCTAAGGATGAGCCTAATCTTATTAAAACATTATATTAAACTGCTAATAGTCATGCCCTATAATAAGTTTTTAGGTTTATATATAGTCATAACATGTGTCAAAGACAGCTATCAACTCTAAAATAACTTTTTTACATCTCAACCATTGAAAACAACATTACGCAATCTCAACCATCCAATCATTGATCTATTATGATTCAAAGGTCATTCTTCCTTATTATATACTAGGTTGTAATTCCTATCATGTGCCAAATGCACGGTCAATCATTCAAAAGCATGCATCTTAAATATCAGCCACATAATTTTATATTTTAAAACTAAAAATCGTCACCCCTTATTATATACTAGGTAATACCCATGCCATCTGACATAGTGAAATAATAGGATAAAAAAGAGTAACGTGCTCTAAATCTAAATAGACAAACATTATTAGTTTATTTCGACAAACATCAACTGAAATGTATGTTCAATCTAGTAATCATATTTTTTTATCTTATTTTGATCTCGACAAAATAATTTTTTAGTAAAATAAACTCAACGGAAAATGTAAAAATAATCCAACAATGTAAGGATTCTTAAATGTTACTCAATAATTTTTCTTTATTTTTTTACATAATTTTATATTCATGATGGATTTTGTTTTATTGATATTGATTAGTAGATTTTAAAAGTTAAATTTTTATTAAATTTTTTATTTTTTATTTTAAGTTTATAGCATTTTTAGTATAGACAAAATTATTAGCTCGTGAGAGTTTATTGTGTTTATATTATTAATGTGACATCTTGATATGTGTATAAAACTCATCAAAAGGTGTAGAACTAATACACACCATAACATATGTATTTTTAACCATTAAATTCTTATACTTTTTGAATAAAATTTTTAGTCAAATTTAATATTTTATAATATATATGCTACGTTTCTCCTGCGGACTCAATCCGCACGGATTGAGTCCAAAATCACATAGGCCCCACCAAAGCACACTTCCCCATTTTTTTAATTTTACCGCATTATTGTTTCCAAACAGTCATCGATTGAAACTAAAGAGAAAAACAAGGATGAATCCAATCTTCTCTCTCTATAACCCATATCGTTGAATACTTGAATCCTCGCGAAATCTTATTATACCGAGAGAGAGAGAGAGAGATGACTTCAGATTGAAAAAATGGAATTCTTATATCAAGCTTTAATTGTGTGTATATTGCGTGTTTCAGATTGAAAAAATGGAATTCTTATATTTATATGTATTTCAAATTGAGCAACGAAGATTTATGTTACAAGAGATGGAGAAATGACTTCTCTGGGTATTAATTTTAGTAATAGAGAGAGAGATTCAGTTTTAGATTTTATAGAATTTTAGATCTAAAGATTAAGAATCATGATTTTACTTTGATTCAATGAAATAGAAATATAGAGAGAGAAAGATGTTAAGATCTTAGTTCCTCACCACTTTCTTATTGATGGTTTTGTTCAAGAAATTTGATAAGAGCAGAGATGAAATTGAAATGAGTTTGTAAATGGGCTTTTGATTTATTTTAATGGGTCGGTGAAACCGATTTGGGGGGAGGGGGAAGGAGGGTTTAGAGAGATAAAAGTGGAGATGGTGGTAGAGTGGCTGGAGATGGAGCTTGAGAAAGGAGTTTGGAGTCTGCAGGAGAACACATGTTCAAATCAGTAGCTGTTTGGGGCTGTGTGCTTTTGGTGGGCCTATGTGGTTTTGGACTCAATCCGTGTGGATTGAATCCGCAGGAGAAACGCACCGTATAAATATATATGTGTGTGTATGTACGTACGTACGTACATATGTATTGAAGGGCCCACCCTCGATTGGGCCTGATCACCAATCTTCGAGAGCCGGTGGCTAAATAGAGCAACCGATTGGTTGATTAGGAGTAGGAGGATTGCATTAGCTTGTATGCTTGGATCCCAATTATGCTGACTAACACCACCGATATCCCAAAACTTGGGATTTCGTATAGCATCATCGTAGTCTTAAAATTAAGAGACAAGAGCTAGAAAGATTGATGGTGGATACAAGAAATAAAATGAGTATTTAGTAAAGTGGTCATATAACACACAAATATTTAGAATAAGATAAGTATGTTTGGTGGCATTTAGTAAAGTGATAATAACTTGTAGTTTGTTAAAAGACATAATTTCGAATCTCTCTTTAAATATAATTTTCAAAATATAGAAAGTAATTTTGTAATTTTACCGTTCTACCTAGAACCATGCTTATGTTTTATATATGGTATATATGAAAAAAAGCATGGAATTTTATGTTTGCATTTTTTTGTGTAATTTTCTATGATTAAATTTTCTTATACAAAAGAGAAGTTTTAGCAGTGAACAGATCCTGAAAATCATTTCAAAAGAGGAGGCACTTGTAATTATGTAGGACAGAAATCGTTCTATTAACCAAATTTAATCGGAGTATTGTAGGTATGATGGTTTAATAAAACAAATTATTGCGTTAATTAAATTTCACTACTTTCTAATTTTTATATTGAGTCATATAAAGCACAGGTATCCGCTTTGCACTTCACTTCCATTGGAAGCTACCAATTGGGCTTTGGTCAAAACTTTTAACAATAAATATTTAGTAACGGAGTCAGGATTTAACTGTAAGGAATGTAATTTTATTAGCGCTAAAAATAACAATTTTTTTGTTTATTAGATTTAATTTTATTAGCGCTAAAAATAAATACATTTTAAAATTTAAGGTGGACGGTTGTACCTGTCCCCCGCCACCGTAAATATTTACAATGCGGTTGCTCTTGCATTTACACTAGCATCAACTCAAGTGTCCATTAAATCACAATTATTCTTGCAAACTAAGATGATTTGATGAAATAATAAACGTTGGTAGTGTCATTATAACTTGCACAGGCACAAAATTAATTTGTATCTCAGATATGAATGATTTATCATAATTTTTGGCATTTATTTGTTAAACAATTTCTAAAGGGATTAAATAAAAATAATATATAGTTAGCCTTTTAGAATTTTATATCTTAATTTTTTAACATCAAAGGTGGCCCTACCAAGGTAAGTTGGGCAATCGCCTAGAATTCCGATGCAGAAAATGGCCCCCATTTTAAATAATATAAAAATCTTTTTTAGTAATTCAAGTAACAAAAAAAAGGAGAGAGAAAGTTTTAATGATATTTTTATATATACAAATATTAGTTTGTACGAACTTAATTTTTCTTTGTATTTATATAGTATATCTGTGCAAAACTAAAATTTGATAATACTTCGAGCGCACATTTTATTTTTATCACCTAATACCGTAACTTTTCTTGAACCGCCTCTATTTAATTAGTATTGTCTACATTTAAATTGATATAATTATAACTTGCTTAGTATTTTTAATATAAATTATGTCTTCATCCATTCAAACAAAAGGAAAACATGCAAACCCATCTCTTCAAGTGCTAATTAAAAGTAAGATCAAATTAAGTGCCAAAGCAGTTCTGACAAAGAAAAAAAAAAATAAAAAAAAATCGGCCCTGTGTATTATAGTGTGAGATCAAAATGAGTGGGGTACGGTCGATGTGAGGAATTTACGGTTCAGATATTGTTATAAACATTGTTTTTATTAAAAAAAAAGAATGCAAAAGTAAAATAGTAATCCAAAAACATGACACAACTTCACTTCTAATTAAAATCCTTCTTAACTATAATAATATTGATTGTGGCATACAGTAAATGAGGAAATGCATTCCCGCTCTAGTTTTCTTTAATTGATCTCTGTCTACACACACATTATATTCAGTGATTTAGTGATAGTTTTACCATATTTCTTATACCACTCTGCTAGTAAGTTTTGCCTTCTAATTAATTAGTTTTCGACTTTTCGTAAAGTTATTGTTTTGTTTAAACATAATATTGTCATTAATTTGAAAAGTTGTATTTATACATTACCTTTGTAATAATCACATCTATGAATAAAGTGATCATGTTTGCTAATCCTTCATAAAATCATGCACTCATGCATCTTTGTAGGTTTTTTTAACGAATAGAGAGAAAATTATATTAACTCAGAAAGACAAAGGTTTATCAACCAATCTAAAAATAAGATTGTTACCATCTCTATAAATAAATTGGAAAAAGGGGTGAAACGAGCTAGGTGAAATATCGGTTTTGTCCCTCACATGAGCGGCATGTGAGTTATTCTGTTAAATTTTTTAACAGTATATCTATTTTTGAATAAAGTGAGACTTAGTTGAAACTTTATGATTTTATGAATACAAATTAAAATATCATGAACAAAAGTGCAATTTGAGGTAACATTCATGATTGTTATATGTATTTAACTCCTCAACATTGCTAGAAATAGGATGTTTCATTTCGTATGTTTTAAAACCTATTATTTATAAAGTATAAAATACAAAGACCAATCAAAATTTATTTATTTATTTGATTATTCTTTTTTATTTCAAATCATGAATTCTCATTAATTAATTGTAACACATCACTAAATAAATACAAAATATTTTTATTAAAAAAAAAACCTCTTGTATCTTTCTAATAAACTAAAAGGAAATATTACATGTATCTTATTTATTCGGACCACATAAGTTACTCAAATTGGACCACATGGCTCGTCTATATTTTAAAAAATAAATTTAAGAGAACTCTTATTACATGGATTAATCGGACCACATAAGTTACTCAAATAAAAATACGGCTTGCAAGTATAAAAACAGAAATAACCAAAAGAGGAAAAGAAGAAGAAAGTGAAGAATAAATAATTATACATTTATGGCGAAATGAACTTTGAAAATTATTAAATTACAGTTTCCCTAATTCAAAATAAGGAAAGAAAAAAAACCGTCCACCAGCTTGTGTGATTGTTGTAATTCACCCGTTTATGGTGGTTGAGTGTCCGCCCATTGTTATGTTGGTTGTATAGTCCACCCAATTATGATGGTTTTTTGCCCACCCATTTACTGTGGTGGTTTTAAAATTGTACTATAAAAAAAACTTTTACTATTGAGCATTGCTCGTGTAAAAAAAATCAAGTAAAGAAATTTTACACCCTTCTATATGCCTCCTTTCGAACTTCATCTTAAAAGATTTTAATTTTATAAGTATTTATATATCTCTTTGTTACATTTTTCAAGTCTTTTTTGTAAAAGAAAAAAAAAGTAATTTACCATAATTTTTTTAACTAATGGTTAGCAAAATAAAGGGTAACTTAATTTTATTTTGTTCGTAAAAACAATTTAGGTAGAGCTACAAAATGGGATAGTATGTGTAAATAGTCCAATGATTTATAGTAGATGTTTATTCCATAAAGTAAAAATATTTACCAACATGCAATCATGCAAAAATATTAGGATATAATATATTTATATATTGCATAATAAGTTAGAGGTTCATGGAAGTTCCAATATTATGTCAATAATAAAAATAATAATCAAAAGACCCGTAAGTATGGACGTCTCAAGTTCTAAGTTTTACCAATTGCAGGTTCACCATTTTTCTCCAGAATTTATATAATATATAATATGACATTTTATTTTATTTTTTTAATATGAATTGAATTGATATAATATAATCTCATGATAAAGTGTTAAGTGACAATTGATATATTTCACTAAATTAATTAATAATAAATATTAAACCTTATAACATTTTTTTAAAATATTTTTTATAAAATGTTAAGTGACAATTGATTTTTTTGACACATATAATTGTCTTAGTGTAGAATATATTTTAGTAAGCTATTGGAAACATAAACATTTTGAATTTTAATGGATAGAGTTACATTTAGAATTTTGGTAGATTTTAAACACTATCAATAGATAATTAGGAGATAAATATTTATTTAGTTTATCACATAAATTAAAATTAATTAGGTAATAAATACTTGTCTAGTTTATTACAAAAATATGTGAGCTGTCGGATTAATACATAAAAACTCAAATTAAATCTGAACCACTAGTGGAGAACAAAAGTTCGAGAGAATATGTGTGTGAATCGTCAAATTAAAATATAAAGGTTCAAATTAAATTTGGACCATCAGTTGGAAACATAAGTTAAAGACTCTCAAAATATTAGTACTGACCTGATTTATTAATAGATATATTTACCACTGGCTAATTTTTCAAAATAATAAATAGGAAATAATTGAACTTAAATTAGGTAAGGGACAAAAGGAAAATGGGAAGAAGAAATCAAATAATAATTAGAAACTAAAAGGTTAAGCCAATTTCAAAGAATAGAGATAATTAGGATAGAATCACGAAGCCGCTAGGTTAATTTCTCCGGGTTAAACTTTTGGTTATAATAAAATCTGTCTCGATGTACGTACGTAGATATTTCATAGAACAATATTGACAATATTTAAGGATTATATATTAAATATATATTAAAAATTGTGACACACTTGGCAATTTATAATTATAACGTTGTTATTTCTAATAATATGTTGATTTTTAAAAACAGTTAATAAAAACACGTGTTTTTTAATATGAGAGAATGAAAGGTCAAGTTAATAAAAACACGTGACACGAGATCAAACATGATTTTAAACTTAATTCAAGTGAGTGTGTGTGTGTGTGTTTTTTTTTCATTTCAATAAAAAGTACCTAATTAGATGATTTTAAATTTTCTCTTCTGCTTAATATAATTCATGATTATGCTTGAAGAGACCAAGAGTGATTTGGTAAATTTCAAAGTGTGCTATTACGCTTAATAGATAATTAAGTATACGTTGTATCTTATTATGAGCCATGCTATATATAAGAAACACCTGCTCCCAAATGATGATGAAAAATAGTAAATATATATACTCTTCTAATGCATCATAAAAAAATAAGTAATGTTTTTTACCATTTAAATTGAATTTTTTGTTTAATTAGTAAAAAAGATTAAATACGGTCGAGGTATATATGACTCTTAATTTAAAAAATTAAATACTATTATTTTATTTATTTTTTGAGAAAGTGATGTTTAACCTTGAGAACTTAATTATGACGCGAACATACTTCCCATCCGTACTGATAGTTGCACTCAGAACGCTAAAACAAACATTTTACTGCTTCCTCCATCAAAACTCGTTTTTCAAATAACAATTTTGACAATGATACAATATTTAAAGATTATATAATTAATTAAATTGTATACTAAAAGAAAAAGATAAAGATTAGCTATCAATTATTCTTTTAAGCGAGTGTGCTAGTTTAGTTGAAAAGTTAGGCACCATCCGAACTCAAGAAAACTCATGAATTCGAGTTTTTGTATCTAAAGTGAGGGAATTTTCGTTATTATTGTAATAAAAATAAGAGACTTAGGCTTTGTTTGATAGCAAAGACAAAAAAAAAAATTAGTTAATTTGTGTGAAAAGATAGAAAATAAGGTGAGGGATGTTACTTATTTTATAAATAGATATCCTTTATACTTCTATATTTTTTGTGAATTTTTTTTCCTCACCACAAATAAAGAAAATTTCTTCGTGGAAAATTTGAAAATCAAAAGGATATCACTCCTATCATTTAACTTGTTTTTTTTTTTTTTTATCTTTTTACCGAAGCTAATCCAATTTATTTTCCTTTTTCACTTTGAAATCAAACAGAACTTTAGAACTTCCACCTTTTTTTAGAAAAACAAAAAAATAAATCGAGGGCATCTTATAAGTGCTAGAGCGCTTACTCTTATTCAGATGATTTTCGCTATTATTTAATAAAGAGAAGAGATTTATGACTTATTTTTTAAAAAAAAAAATATAAAATAAACAGAGCACTTGCTCATGCTCAGAGTTGCAAGTAGTCATAACAACCACAAAACAAACAAACAATTTGCTGAAAGTCATACATAAAATAAGTGCCTCATATATATGTATATAGATAATGTCGTCAATATATATATATAGATAGAGTCTCTTTCTTCTCCTCTGCAGTTTCACTCCCTCATTATCCTTTCTCTGTGTAAATTAAACCCTAATATCCTTCCCCCACTCTGATCTCTCTCTCTCTCTCTCTCTCTCTCTCTCTCTCTCTCTCTCTGATCTCTTGAATACAATGAACAGCCCCACCTTCTGCTCTCCTCCTCCGCCACCTCCACCTCTTCCGGCTTGTACTCCACCACCACCTGCTCCATTTTCTCCTCCACCACCTTGTTCTCCGTGCTTTCCTCCTCTGGCAGCGGTAGACCACACATGGTCACCGCCACTTTACTTTTGGCTCTTTATGGCGGCAGTGATGGTGGTGTTCACGTTCATCATCTTCTGGGTTATCCGCCGGTGCAGGAGGTCCCCTGCTCCTCCACCACCGGCAGAACCGGAGCCATCACCACAGGTCCGTAATTATGATCCTACCGCCCCAGCGCTGCATCAGCCTCCGCCTCTATGGTAACTAATTAAATACCCACAAATTTAATTGTTCTCTTTCATTTTACTCATATAATTAACTTTAATTGATTTATTTGTTCAATACTATTAATGATATCTCTACTATCTTCTTCTTCTTCTTTTTTCAAATAACAGGTACCAACTCAATGGCCAATTCACCGTGGTGCCAATGTGAATGCAGAGCAGTTCTGCAGTTGATACCGCAATATTTAGAGTTTTATATATATATATATATATTATATGAATTTAGAACAAATTAATTAACTAATTAAAAATCAGTTGGTACTTAAAATTTTAGGATATATAAACATGTATAGATATAGCGTTGAGACTATTGCTTTAGGGAAGGGGGAGTCAAGAACACTGACTTAAAGTTATAGGACCCATCATCAGATCCTATAACTTTAGGATATATATATATATATTAATATATAGTTTGATTTAGCTGGGATTGTAGTGTTCGAATGAATAGTATTCAGATTATCCGTATATGTTTGAATGAATCATTGAATTGTATGTTGAAATTTGACTCTCTTTATTATATTTCAGTGAAGTGTATTTGTCTGCTCTCTCTCTCTCTATATATATATATCTATATGTGTGTGTATATGTATTAATTGTCGTGATGAAATTTCCCCTTGGTAGTGCTTGATTTATTTTGTTCTATAACTAGTCTAAAGATTTTGAAATTCTGGTCATTACTTGGTGAAAGAGAAGCATTGTACCATTACTAGCGCACCCTCTACGTTTTTTACATTAAAAATATATAGTAACTTTTGACCCAGCAATATTTGTATGTACTAGTCATATTTAAGGCCGTGAGATCAAATTTTTCTTTTGACATTATTCTGTAGTAATTATCGTTAATTTGGGCTGATTTATAGATCTTGATTCATAGTCCATAGACACACATGACATTAATTAATTGATGTGTTAATTTGGAAACTATCATTAATTAGATCAGTTTAACCAATATATAGTGACAAAGTATATATTTATAATTTTTTGTGAATTTATTTTATATGTTTAGTATTTTTCTATGTAAAAAACATTCAAAGACCACATTTTTCTAATTATAGGTATATTTCGTGTAGAGGAAGCAAAAAATTCATAAGCTGTGTAATGATTAATTAAAGAATTGACCTATAACGTTTTCATGACCAGCTCGTTGGACCTATAACTTTTTCTTTCATTTTGTGTCTCTCCGTACTAATTTACCCCTTTTAATTTTTTATTTTTTAAAAAAAACGGCATTTGGCATATGGGTGGTCCTTTAACCAATTAAATGGACAAAGCTTTTTGGAGAAATGTTGCGAGTCTTTAATTATTCCTTTTTTGTAAAGCCAATGAAATTAGGGTTGGTCAATTTAACCCCACAAAAAGAGCTAAAAAAAAGTGTGGGTTACTTCTGTACTTATTTCGTCTCCGATTTACTATTTGTTGTAGACTTATATATAGTTACGAAAATGTTATACAAAAAATAAGAAAATTGGGTTAAACTAAAGATTGTGAAAACTGATGCCCTAAAACATTATACAATTAATCACTCATAATATTATATCTTTTGCAATATTTTTGATTAAATTCTATCTTGCTTATACCAATAAATAGACCAGAAATTATAATTGAAGGTTGAAGCCGCTAGTAGAAAACTGAAATAACTAATTAACTATATATATAGCAGGCGTAAGGAGCTAAATGAAATATGTTTATATATACATAAATTTTTAAATGCGGACCGATCTGTACGAACCGGTACCCCGTACCGGAAACAGACATATATATATATATAATTTTTCTTATAGAAAAATAAGTGAAACTAAGCGCAACTTAATTTATTGAGGAAGAGCTTTCCAGCGTTCCATATGGTCTAATGTAGCCTTCAAACCATACTTATCTACTGCCCGTTTAACATTTTTATAGCTATTTTTAGTACTAACGGAAATCCCCTTTGTAATCTTGTATAACTCATAATCTTTCAATCTTGTTTCAAACTGACCCTCTGTAGTGCTCCATTCCAACCACAATTGACCTATTAACTCACACATACCCTCTTCAACATCGTTTTCTATATACCGATGCAAACCTGTAGATCCATTTCATAAATTAAAAGAAGAAGAAAAAAGAGATAAAAAATATAGTAGAAAGCATTGTACTGAGTTATTTTGAGTTTATATATTATACGTACCGTATAACGACTAACATCTCACATTAGTAGTGTAATATGGAGATCCTTGCCTTATATGGAGGTTTTAAAGTTGAGAACTCTAGTTGTTATATTATGGACCTCTAGCTATTTGTTTTGGAAAATTAAAGTAACCTCTATATTTTTTTTAACAGCAACATCTTTGCTACGATAATGGACTTTTCCTAACTTAATTATACAAAGTGCCAAATATTTCGAAGGCTACATTTAGAATAAGGCTCAAAAAATATATTGTATATAAAAAAATAAAGATAAAAGTATTTTTCTATGTGATCTTGTATTCCTAGAGGCCGGCCTTCAATACGAGGTTGTACTAAATTTCCAAAGCAAATATAAGTTAGACTAATGAACTCAAAATAACATTTTTGAGATTATATTTTCAGTGTTCGTTTGGTTTAAGTTTTGATTCATTCTATCAACCCAAAACAGCACTTTTACATACAAGCAAAAGTTTTATGTTTAATTAACTTATAATTCGAGCTGTTGACATGAACTATAAGAGATTTATAGTATAAATTTACTATTTTATCCGGGAACAAAGTAAAACTCGAACCAAATGAAAATAATGAGAATATTATCCAAAATGGAATTAAAAAAATTAACATACCTTGAAGCTGAAACCATACATGCATAAACTCATGTGCTAGGGTTGTCCCCATTATCACCCTACATTAAGTAAAAAATTTATAGTCTAATTTTCACGAAGAGCAGGGGTTGAGGCATAAGTTTATTTTAAAAATGGAGGAAAAATTTGTGCTACAGTAAAATCTTACATATTAAGAGCGCAAAATTATATCATTTTAGTACAATTAAACGGTGGCAAACAAATTAAAGCGTTTTAATTTTTGAAAATAATTTTAATAATATAATAAAAAGTTTCTAAATCTAAAGACGCCAAGTTGCACCACTTGAGTCATCTTCCCTCCACCCAGACTACTAGAATATACATATATATATATATATATATATACACACATATGTGTGCCGTGTGCGTGTGTTTATATTTGTCTCCGTTAACTAATATCACGTAGTAACTGTGTCATCATTATTTAGATAGGTTCTCGTGAGTAGTTTAAAGTTCGAATATGAATATTAAAATTTAGTTCGAGACGAATATTCGAGCTTAAATGATTCAAATATGTAATTATTCAGATTTAGATATTCAACATTACATACTAAATCGAACCATAATTCTTTCAAAGAATAACCTCTTAATATTTAAAAAATACATTTAACTAAAACATAGGGATACGGTCTAGATCTTGTACGGATCAGACTCTAACAGCAATTTTTTGTCTAAAAACCATAGCTTGATGTTTTTCAGTGATAAAATTCGTGGCCATAGGCCAGTCTGTATCAGATCCATCTCTTTTAGGGATTATATATATATATATATATAAAGCGTATTAATACCTAGGCAAACCAAACAAAAGTAGAACTGTATGAGTGCGACGATCGGCCCTGAGCTTCTTAGCCTCTTTTACAGCTTGTATCTTGTCATTTATTTTGAAACAATTTGTAACCTATTATTGTTTTTGTAAGAACACGTCAGTTTAATTTTTTTTCTTTTTATGATAAGCATAAATAATTAATTTTTGAAAGAGTACTTACAGTGATTACATGTTCTCCATTATCACGCAGGGTTACTCCCATAGGCGCCGTACGAATCTTTTAGGCATTTCACATATATATAGAAGAATAATCCAAAGTTCATTAGTTTATAAATCTATATAAAATACCACTTATCTGTCCTAAATTAAGAGGTATTTTTAAAAAAAAAAAAAGGGAAAAAATTGAAGATACATAAATTTTCTTTATGTAACATAAAAAAAATCAGTTTAATTGTTTAAGGGGACAAAATAATAACATGATATGTCATAATGTGTTTACTGTCAGCACATTGATATATTATTACAAAAGAAGGATATATTTATATGGTACAAAATTTCACAGTAGAACTTTACTCTCACTATGTCATATATAAGAGGGCTTTTAAGATGCAATTCCTGAGTTTAGAAATATTTGGGATGCATTACTTTTGTCTTTTCTTTTCAGAAGATGCGGTCTTTCAATTTTAATTTAAAGGATGCGGTCCCTAATTGCGACAGTATCTTATAGCTGCATTCAATATCTCTCATTTGTACAACGAGGAGATACTTGTCTCTGGTAAGGACTGGGAGACACAATCTAGAAAATATTGGTCGCGGTCAGGGAATATCAATTCCAAATTTAAGAATAGGATCCTAATTTTTTCATGCCATAATTAATTTGACAATTATAAGTACGTAGCCTATAAAATTACTCGAAATTAAATAACCTTACATTTCTTTTCGATGAATGGATCATTTGAAGTGAATCTGCCAACAAAACTGGGATATCCCTTTTTATTTTAATATTAATGTGCTTGAAGAATTGGTGAACGTTACGACTAAGAGATTCAACATTTTGATATTTGAAAATTCCGGTAGAAATACAATCCGAGCAATGTGTTCTTTGATCACCAAGATCGATATATTTTTCATTTCTTGTCTGCATGTATTAAATATAAAAAAAATTAAAATATGGAATTAAACAATTTATTGAGTCTAAAATATTTATATAGAGAATATTACATGTTTAAAGAACTTATAATGGGAAAATATACACCGAAAGCAAACTTTAATCGATCTTTATAGTTTATAAAATAAATTTATTATTACCTTCAAATTAATTTCTATATAAATACTTTTAAAATTTTAATATATATATTTTTAATTCTAATGGTTCCGATAATCGAAGTTTGCCAAACAAAAGATTGAATTTTTTTATGTTTTAAAATGAATTAATAATGAACAATTACACAAATAAAACGCTTGATTAGACTATTTATGGAATATTTGACTTAGTTACTACTTTCATTAGAAGCCATTAAAAATCAAATGGAACTGAACCACTTAAACAAACCAACTTCACTGAAAACCGAAAAAGAAAAAAAAATCCAAAAACCTAGAAAAGGGAAAATGGAAAGCAACCTTATTGTGGTTACAACGTAGCAAGTAGCAACCTTAATATTATGACAGATTATCGTAGATTCTATTGTGGTTGTAGTAAGTGCTGCCTGGTTAAGTACCATTTGAATTTGTTGCCCAACTTATTTCGCCTGAGTAAGGTAAACTAATGGGATTTGAAAAAATGTAATGCAATTGCACTCATTGCTACTTCTTAGTAAGAAGCATTTTATTGAGAAAAAAAAACTTTAAGAAAGTAGACAATATCTTACTGGTTGAAATTAAATGGAATAATTAGACAAAAGCAAAAAACATAGTATCAAAGCAAAATCCCTGAGCGAAAGTAATTTAAGAATCACAAATCCTATTAAATCAGATCAATAATTAATAGTGTTGCTTTACTTCTAATTTTTTCCAAGATAACATTTGTTTAGAAAATAATTGTTTAAATATAAAACTCATAAAACAGTTTAAATACAAACTGTTTTTATTTCTACAAACCTGAAGTCTCTCGCAGGAACGGCACACCGGAGTCCCGTCATGCAAATGCCTTGAATGAAAAATTTGTCCAAAAACTGGACGGGATTCTAAGAAGCCATAATTAAAGGGGTAATTCTGCAAGAAAATTAATTAATATTGATTATAACATGCACGCTAGTGCAGAATATATAAAAAGGTTTTTCCCATTCTAATTCATGAAGTTAGAAACTTAATTGTTTTATTTTCATGAATTAGACTTTGTTAACTCTGTTCTAAAACAATACATATACATATATATGATAAACAATATCATTCTAAAGAGGAGAGTCATTTATCTCTTTAAGAAGACTGTCTATATTTGAAGGGTAGCACGAATGAATTTTTCAATGAATCGGTGAAATCTTGTGAGATGATATATATACTCACAATAAATTAAGATAATCTCTTACATGCAAATTTCATAAAAAATAAATCACCCGCTTAATTACTCACTTGAAGAGAATGGGATTCAATTAAGGCATGGGGGCATACCCTTAAATGTCGCAACCCTGTTTATCATACTCATTAATAGGTTTTCCACCATTTATGAACATAATTAGGTTGGCTGATATTGAAAATTCTCCCTAATTATGAGAATTATTTTATTTTCCAAAATAATTCTTATTTTTAACCAGCCCAAATTTGTTTCTTATATAATCAGTGCTATATCTTAATTCAATTTTTTATTTAGGATAATTGATATGTTTTTACGACATGCATATGTGTACGCGCTTGTTTAGGATAATTTACTCTTTCCTACTCAACCACTAATGTCCTCAATGATATTTAATTTGGAAATTTCAAATCAAATTGCAATTCAACTCAAAAAAATATATAATGATATATTTAAGTTTATATATCTGCGATTTTGTTAAAAATAAATTCTTATGTACGTCCAATTTGCTACCTCTCCCTCCACTTATCTAAATTTATAGCTTTGTCTCTAAGACCATCTCTATTGGGATGGCTAAATAGCCAAATTTAGCAATCATGTTGGCTCATTCGGTAAGCTAACATGCTAATAAGGTTGGTAAAAGTGTATACCAAAGCCAAATATACAAGCCGACCAAATTTTAGCTCACACGATCAATCAAGTGTCAGGGCAAAGTAGAGGCAGCTCATACACATGATGTGTCGTTTGGTGTACACCACGATACATCATGTATCATGAGAAAAATTCAAGATTGCGCCGATATATGATGTGTCGTGCGACACATCATTCAAAATCCCCATTGGCCGATATTTGATGTGTCGTGGGACACATAATTCAAAATTCTCATTTGGCCGATATATGATGTGTCGTAGGCTAATTTATTAATAATAATAACAACGACGATGACGACAATGATAGTAAATTATTTGTAAAGAAGTGAAATTTCTTACGGACTCGCCACAAACGTCACAAATTTGGTTTTGTGGAACTTGCTGATAATAGTTTTGATAGCTGGAAATTCCAATCCCCATGGACCCAAAATCTCACGCGCCTAGTATAGTAACCGGAGAGAATAATTAGATAAATTTAAAGAAAAAAAGAAATAGAAAGTGAATAAAATGCATGCCTATTTCGGAATGGCTTAATGTATTAAGCCATTGACTTTCACATTTAAAACAAACTTATGTGACTGAGTAGGCCTGTCAACGGATCGTATTTGGATTGGATCAAGGTGAATCTAAATTCATATTTGAAAAAGTTTTCGGATCGAATCATGAAACGGATCACCAAAACATCGATCCATATCCAAATTTGTTCATATCGGATTCAGATCGGATTATAACCGATCTATTTAAAATTTTAATTATATAATAATTAGGTTGTAAATATATAAAAATTAATGAAATTAACATAAAAATTAAAACTTAATAACAGTCAAATTTATTATATTCATGTAAAAAGAAACTTATTTAATACATTTTGCATTATATTTATTTTTATGAGTGTATTAATAATAATATGGTAAATATAAGTATAATAAATTTAAGCATATATGTGTATCTTGAATCGGATCGGATTGCAAACGGATCGAATCAACGCCGTAAATCCATATCTGATTTGTTAATCAAAGGCCTATTGGGTTCGGATCGGATTTGAATATATGGATCATAAATCTCAATCCATATCCGACTAAACACATCGGATCGGATTCTGGTACAATCCGATCCATGATAGGCCTATGCTTGAGGGCTTCCTATAATAACAAGTCGGAAAATGATCACAAAAACTATTGATTTTTGTGAGTAATTAGAAAATGAGTTGAATACTATACTCTTTATTTTATAAGTAGATGTCCTCCAATTTCTTTTATTTTTATGGAATAATTTTCTTCCCCATTAATTAAAGAAATTTTTTTCCTAGAAAAAAAGCAAAGAAGCAAGTAATTAATCTCACTATATCACTCAACTTTTTTTCTAATTTCTCACAAAAATAATTATTTTTGTTATGAGTTTCCATCTTTCCCCACTACTCTTTCTTTCTTTCTTTTTTCCAATTAGACAGTTAAAATTTGTGTGATTTTGAACTCACAACCTCTTACCACTTATGAAAAGACGTACTTACCATGAGGCTACAGACTATTAGTTGGCAGATAAAGTCATACACTGTTATTTTTACATTTTAGTCCTATCATATTTATTTTTTTTATTTCCTTCAAAAGCTATAAGTACGTAATGAACAAGAAACCAACAGAAATTAATACTTTTATGCAGTGAGCCAATCCTTTTTCCACGCGTTCAGTTGTACGTCTTTACACTTGCACGAAAGAAATATAAAAAGAAAAACAAAACGAATCCAATTACATTAAAAATTTTAAGAATGGCAAATCCGTTTGATAATAAGATAAAAAATAAAAAAAATAATTGATTTGTGCGAGAAATCAAAAAATAAGTTGAGAGATGTTCTCTTACTTTTTGACTTTTTTGGAAAAAAATAAAATCTTTGCAAGGTGAGTAAGGAAAAAAATTCACAAAATATAAAAAATGATGCAGGACATCTACTCATAAAAAATAAGGATCAACTCAGTAAATCATTTAATTTATTTTCTATTTTCTCACACAAATCTATCATTTTTCTTATGATTTTCGATCTTATCAAAAAGAGCCTCCAAATCGTGCATGCATCTTGCTTGCACAAAATATGTATATAAGATTAGGCTAATTTTCTTTCTTAGTATACAAATAAAAACTTTTGAGTTCAAACTTAGGGCAATACACGAAAAGAGAAAACTTACGGAGCAAAATGGAGTAATATATATATATATATATATAGAAAGATCTAATTTATCATTTACAGTTGATCGAGTAAGGATTGGAAGATTTGATAATATTTATATATGAACCAAAAGAGAATTAAAGAAATTAAAAGGGCATGCGTTTGCCTTATTGATTTTCAATAAATTTTCAATATATAATTTATTTTTTCGCGGGATATGCAATAAATTAATATAGTAGATATTGTATATTTATAATAATTTTTATCAATATGTCGAACATAAATTATATAGTTTTTAGTCTAAGCTTAAGAATATGGGTAGCTATATTGACAAAGTAATTTTTTATTTTTCTCTATTAAAGTATAGTATTACTTTGAGAAGTAATATTGCATACTTTTCATGTTGTACATTATTTTGACATATTAATTAGAGTTTGAAGCATCCAACTCAAAACTAAATGATAATATAATGGGTGAAAATATGGAATGGCCCCTTTATTTTATATATTGCTTTTGGAGGATTCATTTTCCCAATGTGGAATTTATATTCTCAACTGTGGTGTAATTTTGAGCATAACACATAGATTGTATATATTGGGTGACGTGGATCCCGTGTGGCTGTTAGGCCTTGATACGGTAAATTACCTTCCCTCATATACTATATTAGAATTCAGAGTATATTCAATCCAAAATCAATTTGTACTAGACTACTGGGTGGAGTAGCCACTGATCTATTTTATATATTGCTTTGGGATGATTCATTTTTCGTACATGAAATTTATATTCTCAATAATAACCATAATTATTTTGTCAAAAATGCCACCCAAAAATAAATGTAGATAACAAAAGGAGATATTCGTACTTTGCACCATGTGTTTTTGGCCATATTTATGCTTGTACCCTACATTTTATTTTGTTTTATTTTGTTTGTGTTTGTACTCTACTTCTAATAAAACTTGTTCGTTGCTGTTAAATCATATATGCTCTTGACCTTTCTTTTGAGGGGAGGTTATACTTAAATAAATAAAAAGAACTCGTAAAATAAGTATAAGCATATAGGGAAAAAAAATTCAAATATGTTGTTTTTTCTCTTTAACAAACAATTGTGATTTGTTTAAATGGGCGGTGGACATTACCGGGCATATATATAGTTTGATGGGTTTTATCAATTAGTCTTGCCCGTTCTAGTTTTGTGAGCTGTGGTTCTCTCTTTTTCTCCTTGTTACTAAAAATTTAAAACATTTAAGAGTCGTGCGAAAGAGGGATGGATGGTTAGTGGGTTAAAAAAATGCACTGGATTGGGGTCTTGTTTCGCTCCTCTATGATAAATAAAGTTGCGATCAAGAGCCTTAATCGAAGATGATTTGTACCACGTCATTGTATATGCTATAGTGCACATTTTTTAATTTTTTTTTTTTGATGAAATGAAAGCTCGCAAGAATATAATTAAAAAATAAAAAAACATGTAGAAATGTTTTCCTACTTTATATAATGGTAGATATTTTTTAAGATGTAAGAATATCTCCAATACTAACATAACATGTATTTGATATATCAAAAACATAAATATGTAAGTATATCTAAAGAAATAGTTCCTACATGGTACTAAAAATCTTTTCATAGTCAAGTTTTAAAAACGATGATTTGTACCACATTGTATATGCTATAGTGCAATTTTTTTTTTTGATGAAATGAAAGCTCGCAAGAATATAATAATTGAAAAATAAAAAAACTTGTAGAAATGTTTTCCTACTTTATATAATGGTAGATTTGTTTTTAAGATGTAAGAACATCTCCAATGCTGGCATGAATTTGATATGTCAAAAACATAAATATGTAAGCATATCTAAAAAAATTAGTTTTTACGTGGTACTAAAAATCTTTTCATAGTCAAGTTTTGAAAAAATCATCTACAATGGTGTTGTTAATAAAATTGCTATTGACATTATTCATTAACTTTTTTAATGAAAAATTATATAAATATGGATCTTCTTTGATAGATCTTGGCGAATATTTTTAAAATATAAATTTTATTAAAAATATAATTAAAATTAAAAAAATAAAATATTAAAGTAAAAACAATAACGTGTCACCTAGATATTATCTAGAAGGCCCTCTAGATGTAAAGGGTCACTCTGACAATGTCTTCCCCTCTTTTTGACATATCATCTTCATGGTCATTTTTAATGTTTGCATTGGAAATGGGTTTTTTTTGACTTATTATCTATATATCCAATGTAATACTTTATTTTTCTTCAATTGATGGTTGTATTAGAGATGCTCTAAGAAAAAGATAGAGAACGTTTTTAAGTGCAACTACAATTACTAAAGGGTACACGGTTAATCCCTGTGATTATCTTTTAAGAAAAAGGTTTTAATTAAAAAAGGTGCGATTAACAAAATATGTCAACCACTAGCTCTTTGCATGACACAAGATCTTGAAAGTTATTCTATTCATTCATAAGAATCATAACTGATTTTGGCTTCAATAATTTGACCCTAACATAATATTGTTTTGTCCCTGATTAATAGTTAATTTAGTTCGATTTTAATAATTTCTTTAAAGACAACGCATGTGTGAATTCAGACAACGGTAGTGTCAAAGAATAATATTTTTTTTATATCGTGCAAGATTGGTAAATTAATTATATTTTAAAATAATCTAACCTCTTAATTTCTGCATTCTAAAATTTGTATGTTCTAAAGGATAATTGTGAAGTAGTATAACATTCACAAAAAATATGTACAAGATGTGTTACTTCATCACTCAGAAAAGAGCAGCTCCACTCAACTCTTCATCTAATGTTAATACCATATTTTATTTTGTGCACAATTTTTTATACATATTTTTAATGTGTATATAATTATTCATTTAATTTTTTTGTATGCCCAACTTCCTTACATAGGTTTCAATTCAACCAATATAATCTATCTATATATGTACATTTTTCAAAAGGTACACCTCGTGTCAGTTTGAGACTATAAATCCAATAGATGGATTTTCTACAATAGATAATATTGTGAGATAATTACTTGATGCACTACTAGTTGATTTTGACCGGAATGTTATGTGTTTAATGCAAAACCAACTACTTAAAACTATACATAGTTGCAAGCAGGGGTGGATTCAGGGAGGACGAGGTGGGTTTTAGCATAGGGAAAAGTTTTAAAAATTTACTAGCACTTGTTAAAAAAAAAGAAGAAGTTAGTATAAGTTTACCCTTTAACCCAATTCAAATATTATAAACCCACTAATCTAAAATTCTTTTAAATATATATTATAAATAAAATAAAATAAAATAAAAAGAAAGAAAGAGTTGTGCAGTGCGCGGCTTGAATTTTTTATCTATTACTATTAACCCACTTCTCAAAAGATTTTTGAGTCTGCCTTTGATTACTAGCACTAGTCATTTTACCTCTCATCCACCTCCCTCCCCCCCCCCCCTCTTCTCTCTGTGTCTCCCTCCTAATTTTAAGAGCATTAATAACCCACTAACCCACTTCTCAAAAGATTTTTTAGTCCGCCTCTGGTTAGTAGCACTAGTCATTTAGTCATTTTACCTCTCATCCACCTCCCCCCCTTCTCTCTGTGTCTCCCTCCTAATTTTAAGTGTTTGGTTCATGTTGCTGGTTTGGTTTGTGGTGGTGTTGCTGGCAATCATATATAGTCTATATGATAAGCGAGGATTCAGGTCCGCAAACGCCGTCGCCTCCTCTTTCACCATCGTCTAAACTGACCACCAGCAACACTTTTCCCTCAATGATGAGGTGACATATCATTTTATTCATATCTTTGTGAGTAACATTATCCTTAAAGAAAGTACTAATTTCAATACAATCATGTTGATCAAACAACATACTTTCTTGTTGTTAAACTCGAGCATTAATTATTAATTTAAATCATCTCGGGAAAAAAAATTATTTAGTGAGAGTATTGTTGATTTGAGACGGGAGTGTGAGTATATACTAGTTTCGTTCGAATAAGAAGTATCGCGCTATTCAAATATAATATATGTTATTTCACCAAAATCCAATTTAAAACTAATGTAGATATAAGATTTAATTTACTATTATTTAATTATTATCTCCAATTACTTCTAGGAACGTGAGATTTGGCACCATGCTCACATTTTCTTTTTCAGTGTGTCTCAAATTTAGTATATTTTGTTTTTGACATAATAATTTTATATTCTTAATTTAATTACTTTTTAACGTACAATCAACCCAAAACTCATAAAAAAAATAAAATAGGCTGCCCAAAACTCAATTTCTTTCCATTTGGCATTTTCTTACAAATGATGTCTCATTCCATAGGATCAAGCAAGTGAAGCAGGTAACGCTTTCAAAAAAGAAAAGCAAAAAGTGAGCCAGATAACACGTACTTGAGACAAGTCTCCATCATGTCCATGAAGCAAGATGTGCATTTTGGTCATTCTAATAATTTATTAACGGTGCTGGACATAAATTAATAACAGATTAACAGTGAGATGCAAATTCAAAAAATGTAAAATGTGGTGTACAAACTTCAAATTTCCCTTCACTTAGTTAAAAAAAATTTATTTACTCCCTTGGTGTTGGCAACCACCAGCTCTTGCGCGCATGACACAAAATCTCGGAGTTCTCTATTTATTCTTAACTGATTTCGTCTTGAATAATTTGACCCTAATATATATATATATATATATTAAACCCGGCAATTTACAACATGACACAAAATCGATACGAAATTATTTGGTTTGGGTGAACCTTTAACGGGTGCAGGTCATAATCGGGTTGACCCGTCAAACCCGTTTATTAGACGGGTTGATTTCGTGTACATTCGCCAGACCCGAATAAATCCATTTAATTCGGTAAGAATACATCCGAGCCAATTTCGGGTCGTATAAACCTGTTTGTAACCCGTGTAACCCATATATAATAAACAAATATTTACCTAAGGCTTTTAAAAACTTTTAAATTTTCAACAAAATTATAATATACGATGGTTTTTAGTTGTTTGTTGTTGCTATATATATATAAATTATTGTGTGTGTATAGTGGTTAATTACTTAATTGAATTATTAGTGGATTACTAAATGTTATTCAATTCGTATAAGACCTGAATTTAACCGTTTATTTTAAATGGGTTAAAACGAATTGAATCGTATCATTCGTTAATTAAACGGATTATGGATGAATTTAAATTTTTTACCCATTTATTAAATAGAGCGTGTACAAATAAAAATATTTTTTACCCGACACAAAATCGATTGATATACGATTCGTTGTAAAGCCTAATATAATATATATATATATATATATATATATGTATATGTATTCATTTTGTCTTCCTAGATTACAGTTTGGTTTAATTTTAATAATTTCTTAAAGATGATAATCAATGTTGCAGTCAGACAACAAAAGTTTCTGCACAGATTTGTCAGGCCAACGTCCATGCATATTTTACATGTCAGTATTCAATACAATTTATCCACTTGTTTAAAATAATCATTATTTACACTTTATAAAATATTTAAAAGTATTAAAATTTTTATTTGTTAAATAACAAGTGAATAATTGTTTGCTATTTATTTGATGACAAGCGAACATAAGTTAATATATTTATTATTTATGGGTTAAATAAAATATTTTAAAGCTCATACTTAACTCTTATGAGTGAACAATAAATTTTTACTTACTTATTATCAAGTGAATGAAAAAGTGGAATGTTATAAAATAAAAAATAGCAAAAATAACTACCTTTTTTAAAGGTGCCAAATTGAGATTATAAATCCAATGATTATAAATAAAAACTGATTCTTCTATGATAGATAATAAGTTGTGAGCTAATAAATTTAGGATGATTTTATTTCTATCTACCAAATATTACAATTAATTCGCATTATATATTAAGTTAATCTGCAAGCGTAGATAACTAACAAAAACATATTATGAATTTAATTTTATAAATATTATTTTTAATAATAATTTAATATTAAAATATCCACTAAATTAATTAGCAACCACTTTTAAAATTTAGATTCTAAAGTAAATTTTAATTATCTTTGAAGTAAAATAACAAAATCAAAATTTAACTCCTTCCGATTCAAATTTAATTTTTTTTCTTTCCAACCGTCCCACCGTTGCAACATCCTCCTCCTTTTTCTTCTTCTTCCCACCGTCATAGCATCCTCCTCCTTCTTCTTTCCACCGTCCAAATTTAATTTATTTTTTTACAATTTTACTCCTATCCTTATTCCCCTTCCATCTTCTTCTTCTCAAATCTTCTTCTTACTTGAATCATAATTTCTCTCTTTTTCTATCTTATAAGTTCAATTTTTTCTCTTTAAATTTATACCAAACAATGTCTAAATCTTTCATCATTTCCAATTTTCTTGTTCTTTCTCTCTATGTACATATACATATATGTACAATATATACTTCATCTTCTTTGTTCTTTCTCTCTCTCCATATATATATATATGTAAATACTTCATCTATCTTCTTCAACTTCTTCTTCTTCTTCTTCTTCAATTTAAATCTAATTGAATCACAAGGTAATCACATATATTTATAAAGCCCTCTTTCATCCCTGTCAATATCAAGCCCCTCTTGCAAAATCAAGGTCGCCAGCAGTGGTACTTGGGTTTGATTTCGATTGATCCCAAATTTTGCCGACCACTTTCTCTGTCTATAAATTGATCCAAATTTCTGCCACTTTCTCACTTTCCCATGTTTTCTCATCCGCTCATCCTTGCTTTCTCTCTCTAATCCTGTCAGAAAGTTTTTCATTGTCAATTAAGAGGAAGAGGGCCACAAGAAGAAGTAGTACTATACACATGTTTATATATTAAGATCCATATTTGAAATATATGAGAGAGAATGATGAAGTAAGTTTTAATTAGGGCTTTTTAATTTTAACTTATACAAAATTTATACAAAATTCGAACCAGAACTCCTCAAGTTATTAAAAATAGTTATAGAAAAGTTAAAAGGGCTGTTGATAAGTATGGCTTGAATTCTACATTAAATTATATGTAAAGCTCTTCCATCGGAATAATTGATCTACGGAAAGGCGATTTTAATTATTATTTATGTAATATTTATTATATTGGTTAATTATGAGCAATTTTTCCTTTATATTAGTTATTAGAGTTTTATTAAGTCTTGAATATTAATTTTTCTAGTCACGTCATATATATACTAGACTTGGAAATAAGAAATTAGCCTGTATTTCAATTTCACAGGTCTCTTAGCTTATAAATGCAATGGGTGGAATATTTTAAATATTTTTTTGGTCTTTCTTTTGAGATATACCATATCGATCAGCTATTGTGGCAGTTCATCCTTGTGGTCTGAGGAACAGCTAGAAGAACACATGGCCCATGTGCTACTGTTAACTAACCTCACACGAAAATGTTCTATTTATGATTGGTATTGAAGTGACATTTTCCGCGTGAGATGATAAAAATACTCTTAAATTATAGCATCACTATCGATCGCGCAATATATCATTATTTAAATATAATATATAATCACCACAATACATATGTGCTTGCATGGTGATGTTATACTATAGAAGTGCTTTAACCATCATTCTTTTGCACCTCCAACAAGACAGTGATATTAATGATAATTAACTTGCTTTACAAGTTTACTCATTTTAAGTTTAAACTCATACATGCGGTTTGTGTGGATGGTTACGTGTGTGTGTGAGAGAGAGAGAGGTGTAATATATATATAGGTGATTTGAGTATTGATAAAAAAAAAAAAAAGAAGGGATATTTGGGTGAATTAAAATAAACAGGGAGCTATTTTGAAGTATAGATGGCAATATTTTGCCTATATTAGCACAAGGCCACTTGATTTTCTGTTTCTCTATACCACAAGCTAGGAGGTAATTGATCAACAGTATTATATATGTGTGTGTGACATTTAATGCTTTGATATATTTAATTATACAGAAAGTCGATCTCATTCTCAAATCAAAATCTAAAAAAAAAGTATTTATTCATAATTTATGTTGAGGATGTGACAATAGAAATGGAGAAATTAAACCATATTCATTTCATAATTTCATTCATTAATGAATATAAATTTATTGACCCTACTTTAAAGAGGGTCACAGTGACCCTTGTTCATGATATTAATTTTTTTTCTTATCGTATTCTACATCAATTTTGAATCCTTTTTAATTTTAGTACCCTTCTGAAGCTAAACAAACCTTTTAATATATGGCTAGCTACCAGCTAGCTAGCTAGACATATTTGCCAATGCTAAACCAACAACCAATAACATGTGAAGTCTGAAAGCCAGTACTTTCCATTTTTCTTAAACTGTTCATTTTGCATTAACAGGTACATAATTGTCTAATTATTGATATATATATTTTTTTGTAATATTTTCAGATTAACAAAAAAAATATTATTAAATTATACTTTTTTTTAAATTAGTACAATATTACTAATTTTAATACAGCGTAAATGGGATATTAAAAATAATTAATATAATTTCCAAAAAGTTATTTAGGTAATACAATGTCAAACCACTTTCCAAATTCTAAAGTCCATAATCGAAGGAATCACAAATTTTATTAAATAGGGGTGGTTTGGTCCAACAAAAATATACTACAATGGAGCTGTCAAGTAATTAAGGTAAGAGGGACAAAATCTTAAAACGCATCTTGTAGTGGACTAAATCTTATAAGTTCAAAATAATAGGGATGCAATACTAAAATCCCCAAATAGGAGAATTAACAACGAAGTTTTCTTGTAAAATTTTGACTTGTACCTAACAAAGAAACATGATATTTCCCTGGTCTCTAATTGATCGAGAGATTTTTTGACATCTTTTGGAAATTCAATTTTTAATTTAATGAGACATTTAATTTGAGATGACATGCATCTCAAAACAAAATAAAACCTTTTTTTCTTCCTCCATATGGAGCAGTGTGATTTTAAGGGAGGGAGATAAGTGTCCGATATAACTACGCTAGCACACGGATTCTTTGATATTCAATAATTACTTAATTGATTGTTAACAAACATTCTAAAACATAATACTTTTTTTTATTATTTTTATAGTTGAAAGGTTATAATTGTCACCCCACAGACCGCGTTTCTTTCTCTAACTCCCTCCCCTTTCTCCTTATCTGTCTCGAAAACAGTGTTGATGTCATTTTGAGTGTGACACTTAATACACCAACAAATATCTTACAAATATTCATGTGTAATTTCACAAACCAATTTTTCGAAATAAAAAGGCTACAAGCCCAATATTCATGCATGTGTATTATAAATTTTAGTTCAAAATTAAGACACTGTTTCATGAACATGCATTTTTAGATTGTCCTAAATATAAATTAAGAGGCCATTATTATTGTATAATGCTTATAATCTCACCAAGAAGCAACCAGAATTTCAAAATCTTTAGACTAATTGTAAAAAACTCAAAAAATAAATAAATCAAGCACTACCAAGGGGAAATTTTAGCATAGCCTACAAAATATTCCACCGAAATATATTAAAGAGAGAGTTTCAGCTTTCAACATGCAATTCATTCAAACATATACGATACCCATCAGATACTATAACTTTGAAGCCATTAATTGTTCTATAATTCCTTCACTAAAGCAATCTGAACACTATATATATACATGTATATTTATATCCTAAATTTTAGGTACAAGCCGATTGTTAATTCTAATATTTTGGTACCAGGCAACTGATTTTTAGGTACATAATTTGTTCTAAAATCTTATATATATATATATATATATCCAAATTAAATATTTTGGTACCACCTGAATATATAGTTAGTGTAAACACATTGGCACCACAGTGAATTGGCCATTCAGTTGGAGTTGGTACCTGTAGTTTCAGAAAATAAAGGAGAGAGTAGAGGAGATCATTAACTAATAGAAATTGAACAAATAATCAAGTGAAATTAAGTATATTAAAACAATAGTAAACTAAAAGTTTAACACTTAATAATTAAATTTGAGGGTTCTTAGTTACCATTGAAGCATCTGATCCAGGGGAGGGGCGGTAGGAGTAAAACTACTCCATTTTGGTGGCGATGGCACTAGCTCTGGATCTGGCTTTGGCTTCGGTGATGGTAATGGTGGCAGTGGTGGGGGAGGAGTAGAGGACCTCCTACACTTGCGGATGAAGGAATAGATGATGACCGTGATCACCGCCACCAATGCTGCCAGAAAAAGCCAGAAGTAAATTGGCGGCGTCCATACACAGTCTGGTGGCAGTAATGGTGGCGGTGGCGGCGGAGGAGTGAGAGTGGGGCAAGATCGGCACATTGGTATTTAGGAGGGAGAATTAGAGAGAGAGTAGGGTTGAGTGAGAGTTTTTGAGAGAGAAAAGATAGTGAGGGGAGCAAGACAGAGGAGAAGAAACAAAGAGGCTCTAGTTATAAATAAGAGGCAATTAATTATAAGTTTTGAGGGCAAAATGTTTGTTTTGATGTTCTAAGTGAGTGTCAGTGTGTAACTCTCAGTACGGATTGGAAGTATGTAGGTGTCATAATTAAAGGAGTTCTAAAGGTTGAACATCACTTTCTCAAAAAATATAACAAATAATGATAATTTTTTTGTAGTTCTAAATTAAAAGTCACACGTCACGTTTGACATCTTTTAAAAAAATCTTTTAACTTAAATGGTAACAAATACAAATTATCGTTTATGGTGCATTAAAAGAATATAGTACTTTTAATCATCATTTGGAAGCACTCCGCGTCTAATAGTGTTTGTGGCTGATTATAAGATATAACTTATATTTATTTGTTAAGTATGATATGCACTTAAAATTACTAAATTATGTACTTTCGATTTCTTCAAGTATTCTCATCAATTATATTAAGCACAATGGTGCATTAAAAATTATCAAATTACTCTTCTTTAATGGAAAGAAACACAATTTAAATTGAAGCTCAAACTCATGACATCATGTATAAAAACACATGCTTTCATTAACTTGACCAAACATTTTTTTTCAAAATCAACATATTATTGGAAATTACAAAATTTTAAAGTACACAAAATTCGAGTTTATTACATCTTTTAACTATTAATTTGGTTAATCCTCCCACCCGGACCACACCCCATGGGGAGCATCATGTGCCTCCATCTCTAACCTATAATAAAATGATCGAGTTCAATAGTCCCAACCAAAAAGAGGGAATTTGATCTCATAACACGTAAAATACAAATATGCTCATTGAAAGGCAAAAGCTGCAAAACTTACATACCTTAATGGTGTACGTGAGATGAATTCACTTTAACTTATCATTTACTATTGGAGTCGCATGATCGTACAATAAGAGATACAAAAATTAGAATGGCCGGACATAAGTTTCTTCATTGATAGAAATTAAATATGCTACAATGTATGTTTATCGGCATAATCGATCTCTCTGCAGGGTAAGCATCGGCACAAGGCTCGTGTTATAGTAAAATCTTTTGTAACTTAAGAAATACTGAATATATTAATCCAAATAATACATTCATTACTAATTGGGCAGAAAAAAAAAGTATTTTATATTTGGGAGAATAAAATCCTTTATACATGCATGACATGATGGACTCTGGCTCTATGCGGATGGCGTGTGGGCTTTTTCTTTGGGCCTTTGGCACAAGGAATGTTAATGGCCTACTGTGGCTTTTACTTGTGCAAACCAGATCTTTACGGCAGCTATGCCTATGGCAGACAAGAGTCCCCTCATACCAATCATCATATATTTGTCCAAAAAATCCAAAATTAAAAGTGTTGATTCTGCAAGAAAATATTTATAATAAATTAAGAACAAGTTGACAGTAAAGACTTTTTAGCATTTTTAATCTAATTGCCTGCCATTAGTGTTGATGTGTGAAATAATTAAGTAATATAACATAACTTCTTCTTTTTAAAAAAAATAAAAATTGTTGCGAAATAAATTTTTTTCCCCTTCTTAATTAAGAACCTGAGGTCTCCATTAGTCCATGTTATAACAACAAAAGATATATACGTCATCGGACTCATTGTTAAAGTCGATGTAGAATTGAGTTTTGTGGAAGTAAATACTGTTGCAATGAATAATTGCACTCTACGCATTCTTTAGAAGTACGCTGCTTTAATGGATGTCATATTTTACACTCACGATAGATTAAAGATATATTTTAAAAAATTGTTTAAATCACTGCCTTGAAATGCATGAATTTTAGTTTTCACACACGAAAAAAAAATAAAAATGCCTAGTAATGAACTCTTAATCTAATCAAATCTAGTCAAAGGAGGAACATATAATTTTATCTAATTTGAATTAATGAAAGAAGTAATGGAGGAAAGCCAAGTCAAAATATCACATGCCTAGTAATTAAGAGAGATAATAATTAGATAAATTAAAGGAGGAAGAAAATAAATTAAAGTGGAATCATATTTAAATATGATCGACCATTTCCCATTGTAAAGCAATCTCGTGTTGAGATTATAAATCCAATATCGAACATTTAAGTCTCCCTATGTAATAGATAAGATAATTAAAGAGGTTATTTTAGTCATTGCCAATTAATTTTAAGTTAAAGGATCTGAACTCTAATATCTGGCCCGTATGCATTATATACCTATATAATAAGAGGTCATGGTTTTTGAATCTTGAAAATGTATAAGAGGATAAATAATTGTGTGATTAAGATTAAATATATTTTAAATAGTTGATAGTACATTTAGCATAAGTTACGACTTAGTACATGTATATGCTTGTTCTACTTGTCCCCTATTTTCCATAAAAAACAATTAGGCGATTTGTTTTTAAAATTTATTTTGACTTGTCTTCACAATGGGCGATTTCTAATTTTGTAAACAGAAAGTGTAATCCTGTGCTAGTTATTTGATCATACAAAATGAATTTGTGATTTTTCCGTAAAAATAGGAGACATAATATATTTTTTTTTTAATACAAACAATTATAAATACACCTGGTATTTAAATTTGGGAAGAGGGGGAACGGAAATTGGGGGGGGGGGGGGGGGGGGGGGGGGGGGGGGGGGGGGGGGGGGGGGGTGGGTATACAGTTGATAATTATCTAATGTATGTACTCATAATACGGATATCATACAAAATCACATAAATATAATTATATATTTCATGCTATAGTGAAAGAATAATCCTAATAACGTGTTTGTGCTAATGCCTAAACTAAACAAAGCATATGCCTATAATAGTTAGGAAGATGACAATTTATTTACTTGTGTCACTTCATCAAATTGTTATGTTACATTCACCCTAGTCACTTCATTTTCTCCTTTTTAAAAAAATAAGGTTTCGTTTGATAATAAAATAAAAAATAAAAAAAATGAATAATATTTTTTTATGTGAAGTTGGAAAATTAGAGGGATGTGGTGAGATATTCTCTTACTTTTTTCTTTTTTCTGTTAAAAAAAATTCTTTTAGTGGTTTAACAAAAAAATATGGAGGAAGGAGAATATCTACTTATAAAAATAAGTAGAAGATCTAGAGCATCTCACCACATCACTCAAATTTATTTTTCAATTTTTCACAAATCAATATATTTTATATTATTATTATTATTTTCTATTTTATTATCAGACATATCCTAAATAATCAAATATTTGACAATATACCCATATATGCACGAAGGATTACAAGAACATGCAAAATTTTAAAAAATAAAACTTACAGGGGAGAATGCTTTGTGCTAAAGGCTTAATTTATCATTTACTAATGAGTTGCAGAATGGTGCACTAAAGAGATTTGACAATATTTATATACTAGATGTCTAGATTAGATATATACATGATGTGTATACTTGCTTCTTAAATACATCTAGTTCAAATTACAATATGAAAAAAACAATTGTTAAGTGACTTAGAAGTTAAATAGTATATTAATTTGTTAAAAATTCAAACCCTCTTCAAAGCATATTTTGTAATAAAAAAAAATATCACATGTATAAAATAAACTTGGCGTTATAATATAGAATACATGAACAAAAAGAGAGTAATTAAACAAAATCATGTGCATTTTTCTCATTGGTTCAATAAATTTAATATAATTTGAATTTTGATTATATGTAATTAAATATTGGTTATATATATATATATATATATATCCCCTTGATTGCCCATGTGCCTCTCCCTTAATTTATTTTAGTTAGTGTTTGTACAACATATTTAAACTATTACCTACTAAACATTATTTTTACCTCTTTAATTTATAAAAGCAATTGATTCATAGGTTTAGAAAAATTGTCCTTCAAAAGATTGGGTTCGCAAGTTTGAAAGAATTTAAACTCAATTCGAAAATCGACCAAACGGACCGTACAGATCCAGACCAATCCGTAAAACCACAAACTGAAAAAAAACTGAAACCGAAAATAGGAAAACCGAACCAAAATTGAATAATTTGGTTTGATTTTGAGGTTGGCCGTCCAAAACAAAACCGAACCGAATCGAACCAAATTTTTTTAAAATAGGAAAGTATTTTATTAATTAGTAATGTTCACTGCTCAATTTTTAAATAGTCAATTACTTGATTAATTAGTAATGTTCATGTCTTTTAAACTATATATGTCCATCATAATTTAAAAAAAAATGAACTACATCTTTCAGTTTAATTAAATTAGGCAAGTGTTTTATTAATTAGCAATGTTCATGCAACTTTCATTACTTTTAATTAAATTTCAATTGCTTTAGCTGCATCTTTCAGTATTGAGCACTTGTTGGCCTTTTTAGTGCCACTGTTTTGCCATACATGTTTAATTTGTTTTTTGCCACAAGCTAGTTTAATTATTTTTGTGCCAAGTTAAATTCATTGTTTTATGCCATTGTTTCTTGTTGAAGTCATTTAAAAAAATATAGGTAAAAACCGAATAAAACCAAACCAAAACGAAGCAAAATATTTGGGTTCGAGTTTGGGTTTAGAAGATTTCTAAACCGACCTGAACAGAACCGAAATCGAACTTTTACATTTGCTTTAAGTTTGGGGTACCTCGGTTCCTACCTTGACCGAAATCGAAAACACTCCTATGTACAAGAGTTCTCTTCTACAATTAGTCATAAAAATGTGAAAAACTATTACTATACATATATGTGTTAATGTGCCCATCATCCTTCAAAGACAATAGTGGTCTTTTATGCTTATCGAGTCTTTATTCACTTGGTATTTGTCTTACTTAAACTTTATTAGTGTTTTTCTACTTTTCTAGATAAATATGTCTTCCAACTCAACTGAAAATGGCAATTTGAGAATTTTACATGTACAAACGTATAGTTTACCATGTTTTCATTACTATAATTGTAATCAATATTTTTTCATTCGGTACAAAACAATTATAAACTTTGTGTAGATATTATAATCATAAAATGGACTCATTTTATTCACCAATTGTGGCAACACATTACTATGTCTATTGATTCCGTCATTGGTGTGTGTTAGTAGAAGTATTCTAACCAAAACGATAATTGCACTAGAGATTTGATATGTACTTTCATGGCAGCATGAGTTTGAATACTTAATTCGACTAACACAGAATCATCATTGTTCAAGAAAACTATCCCCGCATCTTTAAATTTTCAATTCAAAATGATTGCCGAGCTAAATAGTGTGAGCTTGTAACCAGAATGGGCACTCCGTATTGTTGAATGATGAGCCCTAGCTTAAATTTTTTTATAGCTGTTATCAAATATTCTATAGTCTAACTAAATTCAAAATTGTAGACCAAAAAAAAAACTAAATTCAAAATAAATTTTCCAATTCTGGGCCTGGTCCAAACATGGGTGGGACGAGGCCAGGTTAGGTCCAGTTCTATTCGATTTAAGAGAAGAGAAGCCCACCAGGCTCCAAAAGCTTAAACAGTCTCTAATGAGACGTAATTTATTTTTCAAAATGAAGGCATCCTTCTTACTTTCGTAATAATTAAAGAAATTACAGGTATAATCCACGCAGAAGTGGTAGTCATTTGTTGTATCCACCCATATTGTTGTGGTAGTAATTATACGTCCACCTCCGCTGCGGTGGTAATTGTGTGTCCATGCACCATTGTAGTGGTTCTAGGATGGAATTATTTCATGTATACAAGTTGTATTGCATGCAGAATCATCACTTGTATAAACAAAAATACATGTTAAAAAATATAAATAAATAGTTAGGACATACAAAATGTGGGCTAGGATTTTTCCAAAATTAAGTTTAGGTTACATTAGTAACAAGTTAATTAACTCATTAGACATGTTTAAATAAATACTCAAGAGTTTTGTATATCATGGTATTCTCCTTCTTCGTGTAACAAGAAAATCTTAGTTCAATCTATATGGATGTGGTCATTGAGTCCTTTATTGTATTTACTCTCATGATGGTTGTATGTCTACCCATTATTGTGGGAGTTCTAGATATATTCATGGCTTGTATCAAAAAAAGTTGCGTTTGCTATAAACAGGTTGTAAATCAAGTAAAAAAAAATAGAGTTAGTATATATATGTGGCATTAGTTCAAGGATTATCTGAGTTGATTAAGAATTTGACTAATACACTTTTTAACACGTCTGAATTTACTACTTTTTTTTTTAAAAGGGAGGTCTAAGTCTATCCCTTAATCCTACAAATAAAGGAAAACCCCCCACCCAACCCCATGAGTCGAACCCTTGACCTCAAGACAAGGGTGGAGGTTGCCTACCACTGGGTCAACCCCTCTCCTGAATTTACTACTTTAAAGTGATAAAAAATTTTACTACTTTAAAGTCATAAAAATTGCTTTAGAATAGATTGAGTAATCAAATCTGGATCATCAATTTTTACTTAGATTTGATGGCTAAAATTGCTTCTATTTAATGGAGTCTTTACCAAAGGAATAAAAAAAATAATACATTTCTTTTAGCAAGGATTCTAGTTGAAGTAATTTGTCAAAATCTAAGCCATCGATTTTAGAAAATAACTAATGATCTATATTTGTCAACTCTATATATACTAAAGTTATTTTCATCACTTTAGAGGAGTTGAGTACATATTATTAAGAAAATGAGGATAACCCTCCCTATCAATTGTCCCTAGATTTAAGCTAGCTTTTTTGGTTGTCCATCAAATTATGAATTAGATTGTTCACAATTAGGAATAACTTACTATTTTTACATTTATTTGTCTTTTGATTGTGAAATTTAGTTAATCGTAAATATGATAATTCAACTTAATTCATTTTACATTCATTTGTCTTTTGATTGTGAAATTTAGTTAATCGTAAATATGATAATTCAACTTAATTCATGAAAACTTAAATTAAGTCATTTTAAATACAACTTGTAATGATTTAATTCTAGAACTAGTGAATCCATCCAACTCTACATTTCAAGGAGATATATAGTGTCTACATTTAATGTTAATGTTTAACATCTCAAGACAAAGTTACAACTCGATCATTAGTTGAAAATAAATAATTTTCAAAATTATACAACTAAACGGGCCTACGATTTGCATCTCATTAATAACATATTAAAGGGCCATGTTGCAGGCCAATTTTTTGTTCAATTTTTCAAAACTTCAGAAAGGGGCGAGTTAATGATCTCAAAAAAAGAATGAGCCAATTTAAAAGATATTTTTGCAAGGCCAACTTAAGCATGCACCCTACCTGGGTAGCTTACAACGTAAAATAGACTGTTTAAAAGTTTGAATTCTTGTTTGCAAATCTATAATTATTTAAAAATTAAGTTCTAGAATAATTAGCTCTAGCTTACACACACAAAAAAATTATAATATCTTCTTTTTAAAAAAAAAGATTGATTTTGATATCAGGAGATTTGATTTGTCAATTAAAGTAATAGGCTCTAATTTTATAGAAATTTGATGTTGATGAACACTTAAAACAAAAATACGAATGAATAAGTTGTTTCGGTAGTAAAGAACCCCATTCCTAATTCTCCTTTCTCTGTTCAAATAATATAGATTTGCCAAATAAAAAGTCTTTGGATACTTGAATGACAGCTATATTTGCATCTTTTTCATATTTACATTTGTAATGATTAGGAGGACAAAGGTTCCCTTTCATTTGCAACAAATATTAAAAATAAAAACTTTAATAAATAAAATAAATACAGTGATACACATGATTAAAACGAGTAAGATAACAATCTCATCATTCATTTTCAAACTATATATCTTTCCGACCTTTTATGGAACTATTTTTAGGATTAGACATTAAGTAACATTAATTTCGTACTTTACAAATACTTCTTCCTTTCACCCAAATATTAAATTACTAATATGAGAGACATTATTGATATTATATTTTGTTAAATAATTTTGCCAGTCTACTGTTTTACCATATTTAATATATAGATTTAATTAAAGGCAACGGAGGTAACAAAGCAATTACTTCCTAGTTGGTCTATCTAAGTTTACAATTTTTAAACATAAACAAGCAAAAACATAGTTAAATCAATAAACAACTTTATAAAAGTGCTCATCAACCAATGATTGATTTGGAGAATATATATATATCCGATGTCTAGACATTTCTATCATATCAAACCTTAATCAATTCGTATGTATATATATTCACATATATGTGTGTGAGCGCGTATATGTGATCTTAATAATTTTTCTTGGATTAGTTATTTGAATATATAAATCGAAATGTATGTATCGTATATTTTTTTTATCATACATATATTTTCAAATTTGCTGTTAAAAAAGAATCTCGGTTTATTAAAGAATTATGGGAAGATAATACAATCTTAATCATCTAATTTCATTTTTAACATGTTTTTGCAAAGTAGAATTCATTTCAATATTAGAATTTAGAAGCAATGAATAAATGAGAGGGCATGAGAAAAAGTTAGGCAATGGCATGTAAAACATTTTTATTGTAATACATTTGAGCATCACTTTTGTGAGTTAATAATTTTAATTAGGAGAGTGACACACGTGCATTACACTTAAGCTAATATCAACACCAAGACATTCTTAATCAGCTTTAATTGAATTCCCAACTTGTTAGGAGGGAGTAATTAAATACACCTGCATGAGCTATTTTTCACTATTTAATTTTGGGAATAATATACACAATTTTACCTAATTTTGGCTAGTTAATCAAAGAAAAAAGAAATTAATAGATGCCAATAGTACTCTCTTTTTAATAAAATTTCTAACTTCCCCGGCCCTGCTCTAAATATTTTGAATGTCACTCTTTTAAGGCTACATGTTCCACCTCTTACTTTATTAAATCACTTTGAGATAACCTATACAAAGAGCTCTTACTTCTCAACAAAAACTTTCTATCAAACTCAAGGTTCCAATGACAGCTGGTTGATCTCATGTAGACAAAAGCTAGCTAAATTAAATTTGATTGAATTTAGCACAAAAGTTTGGTGGAAGAACCAATTAATTAATATAATATGTAATGGCCATTGTTCCCACACTAAGTACTATTATAACATTATTATTATATATTTGATTAGGTAGAATTAAATAATACAAAGTTGAGGTCATCGGATTTGAGCATAGATTAGAGAGAGTTTAAGAGATAATCTTGTGTCCGTAGACGTGTTTTGATTGGTTGATGGGGACATTATTATTGAGATAACCAAGAAAAGTTGTTAATTAATTAAGTCAAAAGACGACAAATTAAGTTGAATAAGTCATTAGTCTCTATTATTGTAGCACTTACTTGGATGATGAAAAAGATTACACTATGTTTGGTGACAAATTTAACCAAAGAAAAGAAAAATATGATAAAAATTGTAATTTTTTTCATTTTATCAAAACGTTTACAATTACATACCTTGCTTAACAACATATTTCAAATTCCTAACACATAATTTGTAATTCTTAACAAAAAGTTACAACAACCTACTCTTTTAAATTATACTAAACTATTGTCAAAATAATTAACGATTTACAAAAAACGAGATTGCTATGCAAAATTATACTATTTGCTTTTAATGTAGTCAATTTTCCAACCATCAAAATAACCTTATTTTGTTCCAATTTTAATTTTGGACTAAGCACGGAGTCAACTTTAGAACCGCTAGGGCAAACCACTTGCAATTGTGACTTTATACCAGATGTTAAAGCCAATATATGTAACAAAAAAAATAAAAAATAAAAATAGAAGCTAATATACACAGAGGAGGAGAGAGATATATGTGATGTTGAAATTTGATGTAGACAAGGTGACATATAGCAAACCAAAGCAAAGACAATAACTTTGTAGATCTTCTCTGTGTGAGAGAAAGGACGGATTAGATTCAACCAACCAACCCCAAACTTCACTGTCACTGATCTCTCTCTCTCTCTCTCTCTCATCTTCTACTCTTTCCCTAACTTTGTTTTGTTTCTTTCTAAGTTAATGCAAGTATGTGTACATGTGGGTATGGCCTGTCAGATTTGTCTATTCCTTGGTTTTTGCTAGCTTTTAATTTGTTGGTACTAGTGTAGGTACTGCGATTTAGTAATACCATACATTAACCACAACTTATAGCACGTGTGACGAGTGAAAAAATTATTGATTCTCGTTAAAAGTATTTCTTGACAGGGAAAATCAATTTTTGAATAAAAGTTAGTTTCATTTTAATATAAATATGAAAGTACTTTATGATAAAAATCAAAAAATAATCACACACTCATCCAGCAAATAGCATTATTATTTGTCATAAGCAACCAACTAGGGTCATGAATTTTTATCAAAAAATAGTTGAAATTATTGAAATATTTACAAATCCGGCTATTAATTAATTAATTAAGGATTCTGTATATTAATATATTGTATTATGCATTCGTATAGTATTATTAATTATTTGTTATTAATTAGGAACCAAATGGGGTGATGAGGTTTGGTGTCATAGGGTATGGTGCCCTAAATTCGTGGGGGAGTTTTTCTTGGTGTTTTGAGAATTGAGACAGCACTCAGCTTTATCTCTCCACTTCATGTATGGCAGGGACCTGACAAAATTAAACCCTTCCCACTACTACTTCTGGCTAGTCTCTCTGCCCTTTTATATTATGATGACTAGTACTTCAAGTGTGACTGACTACAAGTAAACTCAAGCTAAGTGTGAGGATGATTAGGTGAAAGTGTTTGTCAAAGCTACCTAGCTATATTTGAAATTCCATCTTGTCAATTGGACCTACAAGAATTGTATTGGTGGCACAATATTTTAACCTAACGAGACAAACTTTACAGAGTATATAGGTTTGATCTAATGGTTAAAAATATATATGTTATGGTGTGTATTAATTTTATATTATTAGATGAGTTTTATACACACATAAAAATGTCACATTAAATTTAAAACACACACACCAATAATATACATACAATAAATTCTCACACACCAATAATTTTTTTTATATTAAAAATGGCAAAACTTAAAATAAAAAATAAAAAAATTAATAAAAATTTAATATTTAAAATCAACTAATCAATATCAATTAAACAAGATTCATCATGACTATATATAGAATTATGTAAAAAAAATAAAAATTATTGAATAACATTTAACACCAATAATATACACAAAGTAAACTCTCACACACCAATAAATATTTTTGCATTAAAATTGCCATAACTTAAAATAAAAAATTCAAAATTTAATATTTAAAGTCTACTAATCAAAATCAATTAAACAAGATTCATCTTAAAATAAAATTTTTGATATTTAATATTTAAAATATACTAATCAAAAAATTTCATAAAAAATAATATTTAAATCTACTAATCAAGATCAATTAAACAAGATCCATCATGACAATAGAATTGTGTAAAAAAAAACAATAATATACACACAATAAATTCTCACACATCAATAATTTTTTCTATATTAAAAATGCTATACCTTAAAATAAAAAATTCAAAATTTAATAAAAATTTAATATTTAAAATCTACTAATCAAGATGATTAAACAAGATCCATCATGATTATAGAATTATGTAAAAAAAATAAAAATTATTGAATAACATTTAACACCAATAATATATACAAAGTAAACTCTCACACACCAATAAATACTTTTACATTAAAAATGCAATAACTTAAAATAAAAAATTCAACATTTAATATTTAAATTCTATTAATCAAGATCAATTAAACAAGATTCATCTTAAACTAAATTTTTTTAATTAATATTTAAAATATTCTAATCTAGAAATTTCATTAAAAATAATATTTAAATCTATTAATCACGATCAATTAAACATGCAAGATCCATCATGACTATAGAATTATGTAAAAAAAAATAAGAAAAATTATTGACTAACATTTAACACCAATAATATACACACAATAAACTCTCAAATACCAATCATCTTTTCAACATTAAAAATGTCATAACTTAATAAAAAAATTCAAAATTTAATATTTAAAATCTACTAATCAAGATCAATTAAACGAGATCCGTCATGACTATAGAATTTTGTTAAAAAAATAATAAAAATTATTGAGTAACATTTAAGGACGTGATTTATGTGTTCGTATATTATTAATCATCTTAGTACGTCGTTTTTAGGAGTATTCACAATATATCAGTCAAATTTTTGAATTATTTTCAAATCATTACAACATACGTGATTGAATAATGTTCACATATGGCCTTGAGTTTAATTTGTTAAAAACTTATTTTGCCGAGATCAAAATAAGATAAAAAAATATGATTAAAAGATTCTTTAAAAATTAAAAATAAATCGATCCAATCCGATCTACTTTTAGTTTTTCTAGCATGAATATATATTGAACCTAAGTTTGTCGATTTAGATTCATCACACATTACTTCTTTTTATCTTATTATTAGTTCTTATTTAATTTACAGTGCCGGATGGCACGGGTATACCCTAATATATTAATATACAAGAATATTTACAATAGTTTAAATTGGTAAAATGAATAAGTTAAATTTATATGTATTCTCATAGCGTGACAATTGGTGGGATAAAACATTATTTCGTAAAATAAGTGTGTTGTATGACTAAGTTCCTTACCATTCACATTTCAAAAGTGTGTTTGGGACTTCTATGCATTTTAGAAATGCGTTTGAAACTTCTACGCGCTTTAGAAATGCATTGGAAGTTGTGAGCATTTCATAAATATATGGGAGAGTTTGGACGCATTTCATAAATGTGTTGAGAGTTGTACGCATTTCAAAAATTCGTGGGAGAGTTCGAACGCATTTATGTTATGCGTGAGATCGAGTTTTTCTTTCTATCTTAAACTCACGCACCTTGTTTTTCTCCCTTAATCACAATCACATAATAAATTATCGATAATTTTAGGGAGACTCAAAATTGATACAATTCAACGACACTGTGAGTTGAAAACACAAAGTGGGAGTGGACTCAAAAATTTTAGGAGGCAATTAACTCTATCTCTCTCCACTCATCCATACCCATCCATCTCCCACGAAGCTCATTTCTCTCTCTCTCTTCAATTTTTTTCAATCTAGCTTCTTCTCGGTGATTAGGCAAGGTTTAAAATTTGTATCTTGAAATTAATACAAAAAATGTAATGATATTGGTGATGTTCGTGTTATTTCGGTAATTTGGTTGATAAATGGCATTTACTAATATAAAAAAAAACTTCAATACCAATTTACCAATCGGTATTTCAAAATGAAAACTAATATCATACTGCTCGATTTTTTGGTATATTCGATATTTTCTGGAAATTTTGATTTTCAGTAATTCCAGTTAATTTCAATTTTGGTAAAAAATATTATTGGTGTAAATGCTCATAAATATTCTTGATTAATTTCGATTTTCGTAAACTACAAGGATTTGAGACTAGAAACTAAATCTTAGAATGAAATTTATAAGAATTTAATCAATACATATGCAAATAATTATAATTAAAAATAAGGGTAAAAAACACTAAACTCCCTCAAACTATCACTTTTTGGCACTAAACTCCCCCATCTTCTAAAAGTGACAGTAAACCCCCCCTAATGTAACTGTTACTGACACTTAACCCCCAAAGTTGACAAATCTGTTAAAACACTAACGAAATAGTTGTCATGTGCCTCCCCTGTAAGCACTAATGGACAAAAATACACCAATCTATCCATTTAAACATAATTTTTTTGAATTACTCTTATTTATTTTATAAAAATACCCGTTAATCCACTTTCATGTTCAACTACATAATGGGTGTTTTATAAAACATGTGAGAGTAATTCAAAAAATTTATGATTAAATTGATAGATTTGTGTATTTTTGTCCATTGGTGCCCACATGGAAGGCACATGATGACCATTGTGTTAGTGTTTTAACGAATTTGTCAACTTTGGGGTTAAGTGTCAATAACTATTAGATCAGAGAGGTTTAGTGTCACTTTTAAAAGATGGGGGGGTTTATTGCCAAAAAGTGATAGTTTGAAAGGGTTTAGTGTTTTTTATCCTAAAAATAAATATTGAGTGGTTAAGATCCCTGATAGTACAAGTATAAAACATTATTTAAAAAGGTAATAATTAGTAAGGATTAAAATCCTTGATATTTGTGGTATTAAATATATTCGACACTCTTTGTATATAATTATTTGGTTTTATGTCTTTTTGATACTTTTGGAATTAATGTTTTCAGTATTACTAGTTAGTATTTCAGCAAATCATACATATTTCAGTATTTTTGGTATGGTAAATGGTATTTCGGTTTTTCTAGGAGTAATATCAAAACTAAACCAAAAAATTTCGGTTTTGCTATTTCGGTTTTTGGTACTTCAATATGTGATACAAAAATCAATTTTTTTTTAATTAATTTGGTCGATTTCGATGAAAATCTTATCATGTGACACACCTATATTGTACAACAAGTGAATCGTAATGTGGTACATTTAAACCAAAACAAAAGAATTGTACATAAAATAATACATACGTATATAATATATATATCATTAACTATTAGCAAGGTCGGCTATGGGCATAAGCGACCCAAGCTCTCGTCTAGTGCCCCAATGTAACAGGGCCCCAATTTTTTGGGCCTTTATATATATATATATAGGGGAATTTTCAGGTGCGGATTACTGTTCACGGACCATCCGTACGGATTGGTCCGTTTGGCACGCTTCTCGATGGAATTTTTTGATGAAATTTTGGGGATGTTCTTCATCGTGTGTAGAACATCTCCACCAAATTTCATCAAAAAATTCAACCGGGAAGTAGGTTAACTACATGATTGAAAAATATTGGATTTTATATATCTATTTCTGGACCAGTTTTTTTCAATCATGTAGTTAACTTACTTCCCGATTGAATTTTTAGATGAAATTTGGTGGAGATGTTCTACACACAATGAAGAACATCCCCACAAAATTTCATCAAAAAATTCCATCGGGAAGCATGCCAAACGGACCAATCCGTACGGATGGTCCGTGAACAGTAATCCGTATAGGATAGGGACTCTATATATATATGTTAAGAGGTTAAAAGTTTTTCACGTTCACAAAAGTTACTAACAGTAACTACCTGAAACAGACACTTAGGAGACATAGAAATTATGTCTCCTAAGAGATAATGTATGTCGCCTAAGCCTTAGGCGACATAAGGTATGTCGCGTAAGTGGTGTCTCCTAAGAGGTGTCGCCTAAGATCTAAGGCGACATATTAATAATACTAATGTCGCATAAGATGTGAAACTTAAGCGACATACTAAGTAGGATATGTCGCCTAAGTGTAATCACTTAGGAGACATATTCATTTTCTTATGTCTCTTAAGTTGATAACTTAAGCGACATACTCTACTTGGTATGTCTCTTAAGTACATAACTTAAGCGACATACGCTATTTGGTATGTCTCTTAAGTTATTAACTTAAGCGACATACTCTAATATCTTATATCTCCTAAATTAACTCTTAAGCGACATACTCTACTTGGTATGTCTCTTAAGTTAATAACTTAAGCGACATACTCTAATATCTTATGTCTCCTAAATTAAATCTTAAGCGACGTAGTCTACTAAGTATGTCTCTTAAGTTAATAACTTAAGCGACATACTCAAATATTTATGTCTCCTAATTGACAGATTAAGCGACATATTAATATCTTATGTCGCCTAAGTCTTAATCTTAAGAGACATATAAATTCACGTATGTCGCCTAAGTGTGTTTTGGTCCACCACTTAGGCGACATACTTGTATTTGTATGTCTCCTAAGAGGTTCCAACCCTGTTTTATAACCGTTTGTATTAATGTGTAGCCACACCTACACTTTTTTTTACAAATCAACATGATACTAATTCATTCAAACACAATTCAACCACACAAAAAATTTCTACAAATTAACCTGTATTCAATTCATTCACACACAAAAACAAGCAAGAATTACAATGTAGAAAGTTTAATTATAAGCAAAAGTTTAAATGTACAAAGTCTAATTACAAGCTAAAGTTGAAATTTACAAAGTTTATATATACATACATATACAAAATAGTCTATAAATAAACTAGTTTATCATTAAACCTCTCATGGTCTACCACTACCCGTAGGAAGACTCGCCATCATCGACGATACTAGATCTCGTACCCGCTCTTCCATTGCCTCAAGTTCTGCTTTATGTCGCGCCTCAACCTCCGCGATCCTTGCATCTTGCTCCGCGATCCTTGCATCTTGCTGGGCGATGCGTTCCGCCATCTTAAGGTTTATCTGCACCGGCTCCCCAGGACCTCTTTTCTTCGGCTCCTTGACAACCGAGCTCCCGAAGCCTCGGATCCTAGTCCCTCTTGAAGAACCGATCTCACTCTCGATGATACGGATTTCTTCATCAAGAGGGAGAAGGATCGAAGCCTCGGATCCTTCTTCGGTGGCGGGCTGATCAGCCATTATTTTCGCCACAGCCTCATCGGTGGCAGCTCTCACCTTCGCCTACAAATAACAAGTTAAAAGTAAAATTAGTTGCGCGAGAAGGAAAATATGTTAGAAAAATAGAAAACTGAGAAGGAAAATCCTTGATAAAAAATAAAATATGAGAATGGAGAGAGGTATGGGAAGGTCAAAGTTAGAGAGAAAAGGTGAATTGGAGCACCCATATAAGTGATCACTTCAATAAAATTAGTAGGACACTTTGTTGGTTTGTTTAGGCACTTTTATTTAATAAAAAGTACAAAAAGTAAACTTAAAATTTTGGTGGGGTACTTGCCCAGTTGCCTGCCAAAGAGAACATTATGTCTGCCCGAATATAAAGTCATTCTTTTTTATCTTAAGATCTGTAGTTTAGATAAGTATTTGTACGTAGCTATCAGAAATTAAACATATTTGTATTTATATCAATAACTAAACACATATATCCATTATATATAAACATAATAGTTGAAGCTAGACTGTATAGAGTGTGGGTTCTGTTTTGTTTTGTATATATTGTAAAGTTTTCTGAGAACACACATTAGGTGGCATTTGGATTAATTTATGGCCAGCTTGCTGTGATTATATACCATATAATTAACATGAAAAAAGAGAGGGGAGATACAAGGAGCCATCTCCAAAGCCTAAACACCAAAAAACACAATAAGCAAATAAATAAAAACAATTGGCTAATGGACTACAAATGAAGACTCTAGTCCAGTTATCCAATTCAAAGCAATGCATCAAAGCAACATACAAAACAAAGCTAGAGAATTAACAATAAGCCAAAGCATGTAGGCAGTCAACTGAATTAAATGACAGAAAAATAATTCTGGGCAGTCAGCAGTAAATCGGCAGCAAACAGGCAGGAAATGGAGCTATCATGGAGCATATATAAAAGGCAGTTGCAGATGTGCAGCAGCCAATACCATAAAACAACACTTCTATATAAGGGTCCAAAGATTACTGATTTGGGAAATAAGGCTGGCTGTGCAAATAAATCTCCAAAGATTATGGAGATTTTGAGGGACAGAAATGGTTATAGAGAAAGTATCAAACAACCAATGCCAATGCATTTGCCATTTCCAACAATAAGAATGCCGAAGACAAACTTGCTTAGATGTAGAAGTAGTAGTCCACATTAAATCATAAGAATGCATACTAGGTCATTTAAAGTCCATTTTAAACTCTAACGATAGGAGAAATTGTTTTTAAATGCATAATTAAAATTCATCTGTATATATATATTTTTAAGAGAAATCCATTTGTATATATATATATACAATAGGATGCATAAGACCCAACTGTTGATGGCACTTCTCTAATTAATGTGAGATTGTAGCTAGAACTACTTTAGTAGAAATATAAATTTGTTTAGTAAAGAAATTAAACCTGCCTTTAGTGAAATAGGATAAGCCATATTACGATACTTGGTCTAAGAAGAAGATTGAGCAATAGCTTGGATTTCCCATTTTTCAAGAAATGAGAGTCTCAAAATAACAAAAAACCAGTGTTTTAAATGGCAAAGGCATAGGGCGAGGTGTAAGCCTTTCGTATGATATATTTTTTCAAATAGAAAGAATAAGAAATAACTAGAGAACAAATCAGGCGCTCACATGTCACAGTTGACACTTTATGACCAACGAAAACCTAATAGCATAAAGTCTTTAGAAAATTAAGACTAGATACCAAAATAAACATAAAATTAGGGCTCATACTTCCTCCTGTTTGCGAAGGAATAAATAATATCATGAATAGACTCAAAAAACAGTGGAACTTGAGGTAGCAGCATCTCTCTGCTGATTCATTGGAATAGACCTCGAAAAACATATGTAATGCAGTAGTAGTCCTAGTTATAATTTAGCATGTTAGTTTGCTTATCATTCTCTCCCTTTTAAACTAAACAAAACATCTAATGCAGTAGCAGAGTTCCAGTTGTACTTCAATTAGTAAAAATAGTATTGCTTGATATACCAACTACCAAGAAATACTATCCTTCTAGACAGCGGCTAACCCTCCACCCAACCCAGTTCACAAGAGGAGCTAATTGTACTTCAACCCAAGAGAAGTCTCAAAAGTACACTTACGGCATATATACATATCCAATATGTATTCATAAAGTAGAAAACAAGTCTGTAATTATTTGTTATGCCAATCTAATTGGGGCGCCTACCAATTAGGACCCCCTTTTGCCGTCCCTAAGGCTGTCCCAAAAGACTTTTAGGGACGGCCGATATACTTTTAGGCCATCCCAAATAATGCTTTTTTTTGTAGTGAGTGTAAAAGTATTTACCGTTCCGTCAGGGTAGGTGGCCGAATAAACTTCCATATAGGCCTCTAAGTGAGGGGCCGCTTTGCCATTGATCCTTTGTTTCTTCGCCAAGTGAGCGAATGGAACCTTCCCGGCAGAGTGGTCCTTCTTCTTCTCGGACTTTCGGGCCAAAGACATTTTCGCCCCCTTCTCCTGCAAGATGAAATTCCCATAATGGATTCTCCGAATTAATAATAAACACTAACAATTCAGATTCAATTTCGCAGCAAAACATATTTGATTTTCGCAGCAAAACAATAATAATTCAGATTCAATTTTTCAGCAAAACCAATAGATTTAATTCAGTTTTTTTAGCACAAAAACAGTCTCAAAAATCAGCAAAAAAACAATTTATATATACAGTTTTTCGCAGCAGTAAAAACAGATTTGTATGGATTGTTTTTCGCAGCACTGATACACAGAAATAGCAGACAGATTCGCAGCAATCTTCAATTACCAGTTTTTCAGGGAAAGAACAAAAACTAAAAATCAAATGTAGACTTTGCATCTTCGTATGTTTCCTCGTGCATCTCCCATTGTATATGCTAAGATCAGCACATGTATATATATCGGCAGTGTGTTTGAATTTGTTAGTTATGTTTTTATTATGATTCCGTATTACATTTTTATCATAACTAATACACTAACTTAGTATCAAATTCATTATGGGCTGCAGGTTCTAAACCGCCCTCAACAAACCGGGAAATTTAATTTTACCACACAGTTCCCTTATTACAAAGATACTCTTTACATACCAGATTTGAGGGGGAAGAAACTTGGGAAAAATTTAGTCTTTGATATGGATATGAGCGTGGGAGATTTTCTGGCCCTTTTTTATCTCCTCAAAGTACCAGTCGAAGTGATTAATCTTAAGGTAGGAGGCCTTTAGCTTTAGAACTTGCTTCATCTTAATTGGCAAACCATGTTCAAGGGACATATTTGTTCTAATTTTATCCAATAATGGTGCTGATAAATAATTATTAAATGTACATCCTTACTACGATTTCCTGTTTCCATGCAGGCAATATTGGTAACTCCAACCAGGTGGGCAAATGCGGCAACAATAGATGTCATATATGATTTATTGCATATGATGGGTCGAGATGACATTCTTGTAGGTTTAGGTGACGTATTTGCAATGAAGCAAGAGGATTTGATTTTCTCTGGTGTTGGAGACTGCAAGTATAAAAAGGCTATCCCACTTGGTAGTGGTGGATTGTTGGACTCGGATACTCTCTATGGTTTTGCTCGCGATTTGCCACGCAGCCCTCGTAGGTACTCACCAATATTATTATTATTTTCATTAGGGGAGAATGTTCTCAACTTCTTGAACATTTTGAACTCTTGAAAATAAACTGTAGTGTATAATTTACAGAACAAATAGTAATGTAAAAGATTGGCTTTAACATAGATTTCGTCCACCTAAATGGAGTATATATTTGTGATGAAAAGATTATTTCTCTGTTCAAAGTTTTCTGTGTTTCACAGCTCATCAGTTTTCACTCTTACCCTACTCTTATACAAAGTATGAAGTACCTGATGTCTTCATGGCCGCCCTAAGAAAAGGGAGAGAAACAAAAACCCTTCACAGTTTGTATAACTAAGGTCCGAACAATATCTTTTCAATTTCACATCTTCAGACACCTAATCACCTTAATTACTCAAATTCAAGTTTTCACTTCCAAATTTTCTCATGCAGTTAAGAATTTGATTTTTATTATTTTTTGGTCTTATATTGGGTACACTAAGAGTGAAGTATGAGTTTTGTTCCAGGTATACAGCAGAGAATTCCATAGAATTTGGAGCTCCTCGCAATACTGATCACCCTGAACTAAGACAACCACTAGCAAAGGAAATATTGGAGAATGTATCGAAATCACTTGATCCAGGATCTAAGATAACCGTATTAACAAACGGGCCTTTGACAAATTTAGCAAACATTATTCTCTCTGACAAAAACATAAGCACTATTATCCAGGTCAGTAGCAGAAGTATTTGGTAAAATTCATTTCTTGGTAGAAATTGGTGATCATTTTAAAATTTAACTGCAGGATGTATGTATAGTTGGGGGTCATATCAACTATGATAAGGGAGATAAAGGAAATGTCATGAATGTTCCTTCAAATGAATATGCAGAGGTCAATATGTTTCTTGACCCTTCAGCTGCAAAAACATTATTTGAATCCAAATTTAATATCACCCTAATTCCGCTTAGCATCCAACACAAAGTAAGCATGTTTCCAAAGATTATAGAAAGACTGCGTCTGAAAAAGAAGACACCCGAAGCACTTTTTGTCCGACGCGTGCTATCTAGGCTGCACCGCTTGCAAAAAATGTATCATAGATATCAACATATGGTAAGTACTTTACTTTTCATTGTTCTTAGAGTTTTCGTACCAATATAGTCTCATTAGCTCGCGTAGCTTTTAGTTTGTACAACATTGTGTTGTATATTTAGACTGAACAATAGCAATCAATTCTCAGCAGTGATTAGCAGCAATGCAGCAGAAACAGATCAACGGCAGCAGTAGAAACAGATCAATGGCAGCAGCAGAAACAGATACGATAGTGCAAAACAGATTTTATCACATAGGGACTGAGAAAATACCTGATTAGACTGAGATTTGAAGTGGGCGCATAGGCACTCCCACTCTGCAGGACGGTGGGAGAACTCGATCGGAATGGGACCTTCTTTGTCTTTTTCCCACTCTTTTTTGCAGTCATGTTTCCATTCTCGAAAGCGCCCTGCAGCCTTCATCTCAATCCACCCAATGAGATTATCATCGCTAGGATCGATGATATAGCTCTCCTACAAAACAAAATAGCAGTAACATTAGTTTAAGTCAAAAAAGATAAGTAAAAGAAAAAAAAGTTAACAATCATGTCCGTAAAGTAAAGTTCACTTACCGATAAGTAGTCGAAGACTATCATCCTCGACTCCACAGGCATGTTACTGTAGTTAAGGTGTGTCATAGGGATTCGGTCCCTCACGCAGGATCCTATGTCTAACACTACCCTCCCCTCAAGGTTTTGATCAAGAATCCCCCGAACCTGTGGGTCGTAGCTGAGCACCGACCTCCCTTGGGATCGAACGATTGTCGCCGTCTTCTTTCCGCTAACGACGCCTCTCTTGTTCTTCGTCCTGCCATCGTCTCCGGTGATGGACTGACTCTGCACACCTACAGATTAGAACATGCATAATAGTTAGCCAATCAGATACATATGTATAATTATGATATATAATTAAGAAATCAAAAACTTTACCCGACGATTGTGCTTGCTGCTGTGATCGAATGCTCCGTATGGGGCTGGCCGTGGTGGTGCTGTCCGTAGTAGAAAAGGCAGAAACCACTAGTGGCAGCGCCGGCGAGTCCTGGGACGCTGATGACGAAGCAGTGGGCATGGCGTTCTGCAACGCCAACAGTCGCTCCTTGATATGCTGGCGACTGTTAGGTATAGCACTTGTCCTAATCGGAGGCATCGTAACCTGAAACAAATAGCTTATTTTATATATATATATATATAATACTTCTTGAATCCTTATATTATTACAATGTTTATAATAATAACCCTTACATAAGTTATAAAAGTATTTATTATAACAAGAGCATGTGTGATTTTTCAGTCTATATATCTTCATGACTACATATATCTCACGCATTACTCTAGCTCAATGAGCCGAACATTTGGGTTGCACAAAATAAATTTACTCTTATATACTTTAAATAGGAGAGGGAGAAGGAGAGAGAGAGAGAGATAATTAGTGGTGGTAGCTTACCAGGAAGACTGTTTCTTTACTGCGTGTTGAAAACGTTTAGTGCTTCATTTTTGTCAACAACTTTATGTACTAATAAAGCACATAAATTTGCAACAAACACAGTGAAATTCAGCTACCATATACCAAGGCAATATTATACTATATGCATATATTAAACTAAGGCCAACTTTGACATTCTACCATTTCATATTCAAAAAGAGCCAAAGTCAGTCCTCCTTTTATCTTCCTTTGAGTTGTTCATACAACTTTTCAAGGAAATTTTTAGTGTCCAAATCTCACTCTCCCTTTCTCCGAATCTTCGTGGTTTTCTCTATTTTGTTTTCTTGTGCCTCAGCCTTGGACCCTACTTGTATTTTTTTTAATTATCTGATTAATTAAGATGGTACTTTTTTGAAGGTCTTCTTACTTGGGAGCTAGCTAGCTATGATGGCTCAATCATATATACTTTGTTCTCGAGGCATTATTTCACTTCGAAAAGTACCATTTTTATTATTTTATTTATTTGATGGGTACTGTAGGGTGGTCTAAAGCTGGGGCTCTGAATCAGGCCACGGGCCATGTACGAATTATATCTTAGGATGGTAGATAAATTTTATTTTTTATCTTTAAAGATGTTGAAATTACACTTCACTTAAGGAAAAGGCAAAAGATCAAAGTAATATGTAATCTTTATTAGTGATCAAAGTAGTGTTTATTGTATACACGGAGACACTAATATGTGGTGACGAAATAGATAAGTTTGGACCATGCCCTTCAAACTCTGTCATCACTAATACCGGAGACACTAGCCAGAGATTAGCTAATGTATTTAATATGATTGATTTCATGTATCATGTATAAGAAAATAAATATCTTAATAAATTTTGAAGAAAGATACGAAATATAGAAGTTATAACGACAAATATTAAGCGTTTTGGACTCAATTGAGATAGTTCAATATTGACCCACACCGGTATAAAAGGACAGCAAGTTTTAGGCCTAAAATTTTGGATGAAGCGTGAACGAAAATGTCTCAGTGCAATGACATAATCAAGCACAATGAGGTACATTATATTATATATATATATATATATAAATTCTATATGTATATGTATATGTGTATGTGTATGTAAAAAAATAGCTAGGGCAGTAAAGTTAGACAGTGGATGGAGAAAAATATGGCAATTTTACTTAGATGGTTTCATGCAGGTTGAATGTTCTCATTGGAAGTACCAAACAATAATTTCGAACTCCCCAGATACTACATCCTAAAAAATTTATTTTTAAGTGATGGGATTCTATAAAGTATCTATGATCGAGAAATGAAGTATCTACCAAATAGTATGAATGCATATCTAATCCTCACAGATATAATATTTACATGGATAAATACAATATCTAAAAACCTCACATCTATTAAAAAAAAGGGTGCAAAACCTTATCCTAAAAAATTTCATTTTCAGTGACAGGATTCTAACCCCCAACATATCCAGACCCCTCACCCCCTAGATATGAAATTGACAGTCAAGGGAGACCATAATCTAATGGATTATTATATAAAAATACATACATACATATATATATATATATATCGTCATAAAAATAAAAATGTATGTATGTAATTGTTATTAGCAGCTGGGTCAAGTTACGCAAACATTAATTAATCTAACATTAATCAATAATCAAACCAAACATTTAACCAACCTCAACCATCAAAACACTATTACTACAGTACTACTACACATGCTAATATAGTAATATATAAGCCTCTCCCCAATTTTGTTTGACGAAAAATATTAGTAATGAATTTCAATACCAATGCCATACCGTACCCAAATATATATATATATATATATAGATATATAATTATTATTCATTACACATTCACACTTATACAATATCATACTTATAATCAATATCAAATTATCAATAAATTTGCTATGTAGGTATGAAAATTTCACAATTCAAATTGGTTTTATATAATTTTTAATACAGAAAAATAATGACTCATGCCAAATAATGAACTGCAAAATACTAAAATAAAATCATGCATGCAATTTGAACTGTGAAATTTCATATTTACATAGCAATTTTATTTATTTATTTTTTTTTTCTAAGGTGCCGCAGCAAGTTCAATTTGTGAAATACCAAATAATGACTCATGCCATAAATATTTAAACTAGTGAAGACAAATCTAATTTGCAGTGGGGTGAAAATATTTCTTTCATTTTTTGCAATCAACAGAAATTAAATTAAGGGATTAATAAATGGAATTCTTGCTTTGGAAGAACGGGTTCTGCTGCTATTTGCTTGTCTCCCCTTTCAGTTTTTTTCTTTTTTTGTTTATTTTTGGGAACAGCCCTTCGGATTCACGTGCTTCTTGTGCCATTTGTTTTTCTTTTAGATTTGATAGAGAATTATTACTGTACCAACCAATAATTTCAGTATACCAAACTTTTTAAAAGCACATGAACAGGAAGGACGTTCAAAAAGATAAAAGGATGTCCTACTTCTTTTGTTATTTGCTTTTGCTTGTCCCCTTTCAGTGGTTTTTTTTTTCCGGTAGAATACTATTACTACACCGTATACCAAGTAATAATTTCAATATATACTAGATGTGTGTGTGTGTGTATAATTTGAAGGTCAAACTCAAGGCAAGCTAAGGATCTTTCTTTCTAGTAAATAGAAAAATGTATCACGTTAATTCATCATTCAGCAAATCCCCATCTAAACCAAGGGAAAATAAAAAAAAGAACCCACAAATCTCTCACCCCAAACTTCAAAACCCAGATCCTAAAGAAACCAAAAAAAATAAAAATTACTCTTCAATAAACTCCACGAATCACCCAAAACGAAAACCTAGAACAAAATCAATAAAAGGGAAGCATGTAATAGTAGTTAATCTCATGGAGCAAATCACAGGTGGCGGTGGGTATTACCTCAAGCGGAGGAGAAGCCGGAGGAGAAGCCGGAGGACGGCGATGGCTGGCGGAGGACGGCGGCGGTGGAGAGACTAGGAGATGAGAGACTGAGAGTGAGATAGCGAGAGGTGAAGGTGGGTGAGAGGTGGACGGTGGTGGTGGGTGAGAAGCGGGCGGCGCGGAGAGAGTGTGAGAGCTGCGGTGAGCGAGAGGAGAATGAGATAATTGCTTCTAGCTTGGTTAGGTTACAAGGATTTATGAAATTGGGAATTTTTCCCCCAATTTAAAATCAACACTTAGGCGACATAGTAATTTATGTATGTCTCCTAATACTATTTTAGGCGACATGCATAAATTAATATGTCTCCTAAGAATTTTAGCCTTTTGCCCCCTTTTTACAATTTTTTGCCTCCTTTTTTTTCGTGAAAATTTTGAATTCTTTTAATAACACTTAAGAGACATACTAATTTATATATGTCGCCTAAGAATTTTAGCATTTTGCCCCCCTTTTTTACGGATAAAATTTTTTTGCCTCCTTATTTTTTCGCGGAAAATTTGAATTTTTTTAATAACACTTAAGAGACATACTAATTTATATATGTCGCTTAAGAGTAATCCTTATGAGACATTCATATATTAGTATGTCGCTTAAGAGTTTTCAGTTTTTAAAATTAAATTTTTTTTTTGTTATTTATTTTATTTATATAAAAAAAATATTTATTTTACAATAATCATTTCACTTAATTAATAACATTTGCAATAATTAATTCACTTAATTGTGGTGGACACCGAAGGGAGATAGTGAAGGTGTGTGGGAGGAGAGTGGACTAGGGGTCTTTTTGGTTTTGGTCGGGGTAAAGATTGGGGTCAATTATAATCAATTTTAATCGAGATGTAATACCGTCAATTATCAGTGACATAGTTACTTCTATTTTCTTTCGGAATAGGCCCAATGAGGTCCTGAGCTTCATCAATTATGTACAACCGATGCTTATAGAGAATTTATATTTTAAAGGTTTTAATGTTGGTTTGGAAGATTTTTTTATTTCTAAGGAACTCTAAGAGAATATTCAGATGAGTGTTCAAGATGTTTCCCCCCTGCTGCAGCACTTAAGGTCCTCCTACAATGAGTTGGTGGAGTTGCAGCTAGCGAATCACCTAAAGCTTGTTAAAATGCTCACCATAAATTTCATTTTGAAGCCATCTTCAATGACTGATCTAATCGATTCTAAGAGTGACTCGGCCATTTATATACAACAATCAGTTCACTTAATTACTAACGTTTACAAAAATAGTGAAACTGATCGATTAAATTACAATTTATAACAATATAACATCAATTATAGTCATCATCATCACTCTGATCCTGATCCTGATCCTCATCTTCATCGTCATCGTCAGTTAAAAGATCATTATTAAACCCTTCTGCATCGTCGGAATCCTCATCCTCGTCATAATCGTCATCCTCTTCATCGTCGTCGTCGTCTGGAATATCTATTCGCGGTACTGAACTAAAGTCAATAAATAAACTAGATATTGGAAAATAGATTGCATCAGGCTCTTGATACGGTTCATCTACTTCATATAGTGGACCGACGGTTGCATCCCTTGCAAGTGTACTTTCACTGTACGTACCTCTATGAGACATTATATTGACAACTTTCCAACCCTCACCTGCCAACGGATCATCTATATAAAACACTTGTCTTGCCATCTTGGCAAGAATAAATGGAAACTCGTCGTACCATGTGGTCCAAGTGTTTACAGATAAAAGACCACGATCAAACTTTGTGCTACCGGGAACATTAGGGTCTGTGTTGTACCACTTACACCTAAACAACACAACCGGCATGCCTCCTGCATACCTTAGTTCGACAACTTCCTCTAGAATCCCGTAGTACATGACGTCACCGGCCACTACCATCACTCCACTATTTTGAGTCTTTCGAATCTGGTCTCGCCGTTGACTAACAAACTTGACACCATTTACATCACACTGTGAATAAATGGTGGAACGCGCAGGTATAGATGCCAGAATCTGTAATTCTCGTTTGTATTTAGGAGCACCTCTAATTCGCAGATCATTCATCTAAAAAATAATATCACATGGAACATCAGTTAAATGTAATATGCATGTGACAATAACAAGTAAATAGAGGCTGTATATTTACCCAGTTAGGGAAATGTCCAAGAAACGACTCAATACGTTGTTCGTCAGTCCCATTTGGAGCTAGTTCCGTAAATTGACCGCGGTGAATGCTTATGAACCATTCTGCTTCGGGACAATTTTCAATCACACACCAGTGAGCTGTTTTAATTTCTGCTCTAGTTAGACCAGCAGTCTTGACACAACCGCTAGGCTTCACGAGGTTGTCAACAACTGAGATGTTCCACACTGGTACATCGGGGATGACTTCATCACTCGCGTTAGGATCATCCAAATAATTATTGATATAAGTCACACACTCGTGCATAATGTTCCGCTCAGCGATACAGCCCTCTGGGTAACGCTTGTTTCCCACATCTTTCTTGAATTCTCCGAGTTGCCTGTAAAATTGCATAGTTATATAGACAAATATAGACAATTATATAGTATAAATTGTACATTCATACCTTTCGGTGGAAAACATCCAAGTAAAATGTACGGGTCCGGTGAGTAGGACCTGTTCGGGTAGGTGGATGCAGAGATGGACCATGATGGTAAAGAAAGCTGGCGGAAAGATCATTTCCAGTTTACATAAAATCATGACAATATCGATTTGCATTTGACGGACGTTCGATTTCGTCAACTCCCGGGCACATATCATTTGGAAGAATCTGGATAGTTCAACTAGCGCATCAGCAACGTGGTTTCCCAAATACGGTCTGATAACAACTGGAAGAACACGCTGAAGCATGACATGACAGTCGTGAGTCTTCAATCCGTAAAACTTTTTATCAGAGACTTTAACCTTATTCTTTAGACTTCCTGCATAACCTCTTGGATACCTAACAGCAGCAATATGATCAAATACCTCCCTCTGATCCTTAGGCCGAACTGTGTAATCTGCCTGAGGTAGTGTCGTTTTTCCCAACGATGATTTTTTCGCCCAAAGATGCCTGCGTATACCCATCTTCTCTAGAGTTGCGCGAGATTTTGCATCATCCTTAGTCTTTGCATCAAGGCCTAAAATAGTGCCAAAGACGTTATCACAGACATTCTTTTCGATGTGCATGACATCTAATGCATGTCTCACACTCGATGAAGTCCAGTAAGGCAGCTCCCAGAATATACTGACATGAGTCCAACACAATCTCGTTTTAGCTCCCTGAAAAAAGGTGGATGCCAACTCAATACAACTGAAATAAGATTACAAACTGATTTACAATTACAAATTTGATTAGTGGAATGCCTGTCTGAAATCGTTATGCGGATACAGAGAAGGCTGAGGGTAGGTATGTCTCTTGGTAGCTTCGTACACCTGTCTCGCAGACAGAGTTGGTGGGGCCCGTCTGAACTCGTTCTTCCCATTAAACGCTGTCGATTGCATCCGATAAGGGTGATTCTCGGGTAACCATCTACGTGCGCCCTGGTACGACATCCTTGAATTACTGTGCACTGCATCAATATCATCCAAACACTTTGGACATGCCTTGTACCCTTTTGTCTGAATGCCTCCTAACATCCCTAATCCTGGAAAGTCGCTGATAGTCCACATCACAGCTGCCCTCATGTTGAATGTCTCTTCACCGTATCGATCCCAAGTAGAAACCCCCATCTCCCACAATATCTTAAGTTCATCGATTATTGGTCTCATAAATACATTGAGACACTTTCCTGGAGACTTGGGGCCGGATATTAACAGTACTAGCATGTTAAACTCCTTCTTCATACATAAATGTGGCGACAAATTATAAGGCATTACAATAACAGGCCAAGCGCTGTAAGGAACAGCCGTAGACCCATAGGGGCTGAACCCGTCGGACGCTAAAGCGAGGCGCACGTTTCTGAAGTCGGACGCAAATTGCGGATGTAACCTGTAAATATATATATATATATATATATAAATAAATAAATAAATAAATAAATAATTAATTAATTAAATATACATTTATAAATACCTGTCGAAATGCTTCCATGCTTCCCCATCCGCTGGGTGTCTGAGCAAATCAGGATCTGTTTGGGACCTTTCCCCGTGCCATCGCATTTCCTTTGCAGTTCGTTTAGACATATATAAACGCTGCAACCTCGGCGTCAAAGGGAAGTACCGAACAGTCTTTCGGGCAATCTGCTTACCACTGCTCGTATCTTCTTGTTCCCATCTCGACTCACCACAAATAGGACATTGATCTAGATCTGCATACTCTTTGTAAAACAAAGAGCAACCATAATAACATGCGTGGATGATCCTATAACCCATGCCTATTTTCTTCAGTTTCTTTTTTACAACTGCATATGACTCGGGGTACTTGTTTTCTTTGGGTAATAGATAATTCACTTCCGCTGTCCACTTGTTGAAGCTTGTGTCTGCCATATTGCAACTATGTTTCAACTGCATTGCTCTAAGCATCGCGGTCAACGCAGTCTCTTCACTATTCTCGTATAGTGGAGTCATTGCTTCATCTAAAAGACGCTGATATGATAACATATTTTCTTTGGCAACAGGGTCTACATGAACTACAGTGTCATCGGCAGGGAGATCGTACGACTCTTGAAATGAAAAAGCATCTTGCACAAATGCTATAGTCGGGTTACTCAAAGGATCGGCATTGTTACTTGAAGACGCCCTGTTCTGTTCTATTTCCAGTATTCTTTGCGATGTTGAAGCCATGTCTAAAACTTCACCGTGTAGGTGCCATACGGTATACAATGGTATTATACCATCATTGATCAAGTGGTTATATATATCATCCAAGCTGAGTCGTGCGCCCATGTTGAAACACCTTTTACAAGGACATGGATACAATCCGGTCGCACTATTGCCATTCTCTCGTACAAACGACAAGAAATCCATTACCCCCACAACGAATTGAGGAGAACCTCTTGAGCATTTCATCCAACTCTTATCCATTTTCACTTTCGTATATATCATAAAACAATATTAAAAATTTATAAATTTATATTATAAACACAAAATTTATCAACAACTAACAATAATAATAGCTATATTTTCAACACAAAACATACATTTTCTACACTAATCTCAATATTTATATTATTTTAAACATTTAAATATATTTTTTAACACTAAAAATCTACAAATTTATAAAATAAACATAAAAATTTATAAAAAATATTAATAATATGAACCTAGTGATCAAATAAACCCAACAACTAACAACAATATGTTATTTTCAACACAAATAATACATCTTTTACACTAATCTCAAAATTTATATAAACACAAAAATTTGTTAAAAATTAATATGAATAAGAAGTAGTGTACCTATAGATCAAACAAAGCCTTTGATGAGAAAAATGATGTCGATTTGCAACTTGAAATCGCCAAAATCGCCTAAAAATCACCCAAAATCACTCTAAAAGCTTAAATCCCGAAAATGGAGAAGCTGCTGCTATTTTAAAGATGAACAGGTTCTTAGGCGACATATTATCTTAAGTATGTCGCCTAAGATAAGTCAGTCAAACGTACCCTTCGTGTAAAAAAATTGTCGGTGGTCAAAAGAACTTAGGCGACATACAATTAAGATATGTCTCCTAAGTAAGGTCTTAGGAGACATACAATTAAGTATGTCGCCTAAGTAAGGTCTTAGGAGACATACAATTAAGTATGTCGCCTAAGATAAGTCAGTAAAACGTACCCTTCGTGTAAAAAAGTGTCGGTTCTCAAAAGAACTTAGGCGACATACAATTAAGGTATGTCTCCTAAGTAAGATCTTAGGCGACATACCATTAAGTATGTCTGCTAAGTAAGATATTACGAGACATACAATTAGGTAAGTCTCTTAAGTAAGATCTTAGGCGACATACTTAATCCTATGTCTCCTAAGACTTTACTTAGGAGACATACCTTAATTGTATGTCGCCTAAGTTCTTTTGACAACTCACACTTGTGAGCTTACTTATGCGACATGTAAACTTTGTATGTCTCCTAAGTATAATTCTTATGAGACATATTATATTTATGTCTCCTAAGAGATATTTAGGCGACATATCTTCGTTATATGTCGCATCAGTATATACTTAGGCGACACACTAATTGTAAGTCTCCTAAGTGACACTCTTAGGAGACATACGTATTATATATGTCTCGTAAGGAAGTACTTAGGCGACATACTAAAGGTATGTCGCTTAAGAGATAAGCTTAAGAGACATACAGTTTGTATGTCTCCTAAGATGTGTTTTAGGAGACATACCCAATAGAGTATGTCGCCTAAGTCCACATCTGGTATTCTTTGGTCAAACGGAATTTTCTATGATTGGAAAAATTGCAATCACTCTTTCTATATTTGTCAAATATCATTGCTATATGATTTTTTTGTTGTGAGATTAAGTGTACATATCTTACCAAAAAAAAAAAAGAAGCCCACAAAACAAAAATTCACTTAAGACCCCTCAAAATTTAGGATTGGCCCTGGTTATTAGACATATGTATATCATCGACTGATCCTATGCAATTTTATATTTAATACCAAGAGGAAAACAAATACAAACAAAAAGACTTAAACCTGCTTAAGAACTTGCCAGAAATCAAAGGTTTGATACTGTTTTGAAAACCATCCCCTCAAAAGTCATGGTTTAATTAGAAGAATTTTGTGTAATTTTTTCCTTAAAATCAGTTTAATTATGTGGCCTTCTAGTTCTTTATTTCCTATTCTAATAAATTTGAGGAGTTTTTCGCCTCCTGTTAAAAGTTTTACAACCCAAAAAATAATATTTTTCATATCTTGATTCAACTTCAAAATATTGCTAGAATGGTATAACATTGCAAATAAAATGACTATGACTTACTTTATATTGTTATTCGACTACAATTTTATTCATCCAACTATACACTATAAATGAATCCAATTAACTTTCATCATTTTTTAAACTAATTTTTTTAATGTTGCAAAGACGCGACAAATCTATTAATCAAGAGATACAAGATCCAATAATTAATCTGAAAATAAAGAGTTCCAACTTTGCAAAAATGAAGTCAATCGAGTATAACGAACTAATTCGTTGACCGGTCAATTACAAGCACAGGATACAAAATTAAACACCACATGAACGTTACTAAAAAAAAGAAAAAGGATGAGAAATATTCTCTAAAGATAGTCGGTAAAGGCATTCTAAAAAATTAATTTCCTCACCCTTTATTTAAGTACCCATATATATATTTTTAACTTTATAAAAGCACCCTTAATAATTAGAGCACCCTATAAAACATGTAATTTTTTCTTTCTTTTTGCAGGAACACTAAGTGAAAGCTAATGAGAATAAATTTCTGGAAAAAAAAAACAAGTGAGTACCAACTTTTTGAAACAAACCTTAAAATGATGTTCCATTTCTTTTATATATATATATATATATATTTATTTATTTATTTCAAGCCAATGATCTGTTAAGTGAGTGAAATTTCAAAAATAAAGCTAACCTCCTCGCAATAACAATCAAGAAGTTTGAGATAAATAAAAATGGCTGGCAGATTTCTCTGGAACAAACTAAAAATGCACTTGTAGTGACTATTCTCTCTCTCCACTTCCTTTGCTACAGATTAATTATACTTCGGTAGTTCTTGGAGTGTACTGCTATGGTGGTTTGGTTCAAAGGCTACATTAAAAAGTTTAACCATCATAAATGAAAAATTAGATTACTAAAAAGGTCTAAGTTTTTAGGATAATCCATCAACCATCTTGTGAGTCCGAGAGGAGAATTGCAGAAGGTGTATTTAAATTACGGAAGAAAATTAATCTTATTTTAAATACAGGTGCTTTTATTAAAACTATATAATTAATAACGGAGGACTTTTTTATTTTTTGAAAATTAAAAAAATGTTAGAATTTGTTTTTGATAATGCTTTTATCATCACCCTTCGCTACAACATTTTATCTAATTATTACTGCAATAAATTTTCAACAAATCCAACAATGGAGTAGTAAAATATTTTATTGTTTCACTTCTTTACTCATTAGGCTCTTTATTTCCTTCTTCAATGCAAAAGAGGGCCGTTAATTAAGAAGAAGAAAAGGGGGGCACGTGGAAAGAGCCGGTATTTGCGGTCAAAATTAGGGTTATTGACCGATTCCCGATAGAAAGTGACAGCTCCCTCGTGGCCAACTGCTGCCAGTGCTGGTGGTGCCTTACCTTTTAATTTTGCTTGTCTAAATATTTATTGACTTGAAGACACTCACGTGACCATACATTTATATATATGTATAGAGATTTTGGGGGTTTGGGTTAGGTAAAATGGGGGATGTGATAGGAAACAACGTGATATTGTGTTGTTAAGGAAATTTTAGCTACTTTTTTCTTGCAGAGTTTCCTAGGTTTTAAGACTTGTGGAGATAAGGGTGGGCCCATTTTGTATGGATAGTTATATCGTCGAAATAATAATTTCTTTATTTAAATATATTATTGTTTTCAGAAAATATGTTATATATATTTAACATTGTATATATATTATTTTAATAATAAGTATAATTATTTTATCAATAGTATCACCCTTTCATATTTGATATATATTCCAACATGATAATAAGACGGAGTTCAAGAATTGTTTTAAAGGTTCTAGTCAAACCAATTTCAATCATATATTTGCAAAAGAGATGAGTTTCTGAGTTGTGCTTTTAAGATTTTTATTTAATTTGAATACGTAGCATTAGTTATATTGCTCTTTCAACATATTTCCTTCGCCACTTCATTGAGGTGGTATATGGGTTATTGTCAGAACAGAGATATTACCTAGTTTAAAAAATGTTCCTCGTAATTTAAATGAATTTAAATTACATATCTGCACTGAAATACAAAATAAAAAAAAAGTGATGAATGATTGAAACTTATTGTGAGTTATTTTTGGGTTATTCTTTTGAAATTTCATTTTAGGAACAAATAGCATTTCTCTTGTTACAATATACATGTACATTTTGAAGGTATATATAACATTACACAATAATAATATGCTTCATTAAAATCATAATATATATATATAACAACATTTAAGATATTGGACTCTTAATTCCATAAGTATAAAATCGATCCTCTGTTAATGTAAAAATGCGGCAACTCGTGTTGTACCCCTTTAAACTAGCTAATATTCCGTGCGATGCATGGACGTTTTACCAACTTTTTTTTGTTAATAATGTGTGGATAATTTAAAATTATTTGTGGATATACATACATACATACATACATATATACATACATACATACACCGTATTATATAATTTAGTAAAAAAATTTATATATAATTAATAGTAGTGTAGGAATAAATGTACTCTTCACCGTATTAGTGTCTTATAATTTTAGCATAACATATAAATAAATATGATATATTGTATAAATAAATATAACAAACTAATTCAATGAGCAAAACTTTAAAAGTGATTAATTAATCAAAACCAAGAAAGTTTTTAAATTCTACTAAAGATTTGAGTTAGAGTAAATTAGTGGGCACTATTTAAAATTGTTAGTTCATTATAAAACTAATGATTATATCATATTATCATATATAACAAATTAAATATCAGCATAAAATTTTATTTCCTTTGCTTGGATTACCCTAAGGACATTACTATTATATAAGTTACCTATCCACATTATTAAAACAAACATGCAATCTCAAAAACGTTTGTCTTATCGCTTTGCCAAATAATTGGCTTAAATATGTTGCTTATGGGAAATAAAATATATATTGCATCCGTTTCAAATCAATTTTGCAACTTTTATTTTGTTATTTCAAGAATATATTAATTTTCAGTCTAATTAACGGTTGATAATACAACTCATTTGCTATGACAAACTGAAAATAAGACTATTAATTCATAGCAAGATTTTAAAAAATAGTATATTAAATGATGCTAGTACTTCTTCCATAATACTAAATAGTAAATTAAAAAAATATTATAACTATTATTTTATTATGCGTAAAGAATATAAGAAAAGTAATTAATGATTTATTAATGTTACTACCATTAAGAATATAAGAAAAATAATTAATGAGTAATTAATGTTACTACTTCCTCCATAATACTATATAGTATAGATTGTCTAGTATTTTAGTGTAAACAATAGCAAAAATAAGGAATGTCTAAGTTTAACTTTTTCTTTTTTTAAAAGGAGTTGAAACTTTACATTCCAATTTTATTTTTTATAAATTTATTTTTATTCTATGTGTTATGATACTTTTAATATATTTTTATATCTATTTGACAATATAATTGTATAGATAGAAAAATCTCAAATAAAATTTCTCCAATGCTACATTTATATCTTACTTGGCATTTATCTAAAAATGAGAGAGAATTGGTGGGTTTCTTATATCTAATGAGGATGTGCCATGTCACATTGAGATTTTCTATCCCGTGTGACTCAACTTGCACCGTACCTTACATAAAAATGGTTATAGAAAATCATATTGGAGCATATTTTTTCTATTTCTTTTTTTTTTATTTTAGAAATTTGTATAGATAGAAATGACCTTTGGAGATAACCTAACCAATTAGGAACTTGGAGCTTTAAGTCTCTGACCTTATTTGATTCAATGCAAAACAAGTCTTGTTAGCGACTACATTTGTTGATCTATGAATATAAATATGTTTAAAAACCACTCAATGTATAACTTTAATTTTAATAGTGATGTAAGTATGATTAATTTATTTTAAAATGTGTTAATTATATTTAGTACCAAAACATGGAAAATTGTAGGTGTGTAAATGGATATCCGAATAGCTGAATCAATTCCATATTCGAATTCATTTTTTTGTGGATACTTATCCTCATGGAAGTTTGAAAAAGAGGATTTGGTATCCAATGAAACGGATAAAGATATTGATAATGATAGTATTTGATCTGAATAATCCGTATTTAAGGTGGATTATTTATATCAGGGGGTATTCATTTTACCCAATATTCATTTATGATGCAACAAAAATGAAGACCATAATACTATTTTATTACTTTTTATTTTATTTTAATGATTAGGGTAAATATTTTCTTTATTTATAGTCTTTTTTGAATTTTGAATTTGAATATTTATTTTAGTAGGTTTTAAATATAGCAATTAGATTACAATAATTTAATTTTCTTTTGTGAATGATTTTTTATTTAAGGTAGGTTTAGGGTTTTATATTATAAATAAGTGTTAATTTCATAACATTGTAACCAACCAATTATGAATTACTCAAAATTGTGCGAGAAATTTCTTTGTTATTGGATAATTCTATGAATTTTCGTTTTGTTCTTGTGAATTCAATAAGGCAAGGTTGAAGGCGATATTCTTCCCTCTCCCCGCCCTGCTCTGTGTTGTATTAGTTGGTATCAGAGCTAGGTTATGAATCCAAGATTCACCCCATTAATATGCCAACTTGTGTTGCGGTTAGTAACTTTCCTGTTGATGTTAATCGTAGGGGCCATTCATGCGTTCATCATCAATCACAAGGTGATGCGTTATCCTGCTACTCTTAAGAGTGTGGTCAACATAAGCGAACTTCGCACTATAAAAAACTAAATGGTGAATTTTTTAATGGCCGATTTAACAAACGCGAGTTTGTAAATTGGTTATTAGAAATCGAGAGGTAATTATATGATTTCAAGATCTCAAAACTCGAAAATGCTAAGTATGTTATGGTGCACTTATTCAAAGTGTACAATTATGGTGGAACGATTTTCGACGTGATCACTATAGATTTGGTGGTCCTCCAATCCACACATGCGAATTAATGGTTTTTCTTTTAATTGAATAATACTATTAAAATGATTTTAAAGAAATAATGCCATTAACAAGATTTTAATTGGATTTATGAGAATTCAGGAAGTTTATATTAAATTAAGTGAAAATAATTTTGTTAAAGATGTGCCAAAGGAAAAGGAAAAAACAAAATCCGTTGAAGTATTAAAATATTCAGGCCCTTCACTTGTGCACGTTAGTGTCCCACGTCTAAAAATGAATAATCTTCTAAAACTTGTTTAAAATCTTAAACGTATGAAAGATTCTTGTACGTGAGCTTTGAAAATAGTCAAAAATCATTATCGTGAATAAGGAATTGAAGAAAGATTAAAAGATATCAATTTTATTGGCGCCAACATGTTCATCACCCATCTTGATTCCCAAGTAGTGCAATATTTCATTAACAACAAGAATAATTTTTTTTAAGACTGATTAGATCTGAAGAAATTCGTGATTCGATTGTCAAACTAACAGAATATTTGATTGGATGATATGAACAACAACAATTTTCTACATTAAACTCAATGAAAAGTTTTTTTTAAGAGCGGGTGAATGATGCAATGGAAATAAGGACCATATTGTTATTTTATTGCTTTTTAATTTTATTTTATTAATTAGGGTAAATAGTTTCCTTATTTATAGTCTTATTTGAATTTTTAATTTGAATATTTGTTTTGGTAGTTTTAAATATAGCAATTAGATTATAGTAATTTAATTTCCTTATGTGAATGATTTTTTATTTGAGGTAAGTTTAGAATTTTAGATTATAAATAAATGTTTTATTCCGTATCATTGTAACTAACCAATTAAGAATTAATAAAAAGTGTGAGAGAAAATTTCTTTGTTCTTAGAAAATTTTATGAATTTTCGTTTCGTTCTTGTAAATTCAAGAAGACAAGGTTGAAGACAATATTTTTCATCCTCCCTGCCCCACTTAGTTCTACATCAATCAGTATCCGTTATAATTTAATATATATATATATATATATATATTATCACTTTAAAAAAAATAGGAGAAGCATATTATGGTGTTTACAAGCTGACCCAATTTACCAATATTTTTTAAACTAAACAAAAAAGGGCTTAGAAAATAATAAAAAGAAAAAGAAAGCCGTAAGTCATATTTACAACATATGTGATTTGCTATAATGAAAGGTTCGAGATCATATCAAATTTATATGATAATTATTTTCAATTTAAATTTATGTGGTGATTATTTTATAATATAGTGTGAATCTTATTGGGTTATGTGGGATAAATAAGGAATGCATCATTTGAGTTCTGAAATTTTTTGCTATAAAATCTTAATCTTTATAACCAATTCATCATTTAAGATTTTATAGCAAATCACATATAACCAATTTTTTGCTATAAATAAGGAATTCATCATTCAAATAAGGATATCCTCTTTCAAATCCACATTCCAAACGTATCCTTAAATAATTTTTGAAGGGTTTTATTAAAAAATATTAGTTAACTTATCAGTATGTAGTTGATCAATTAACTATATCATTAATATTCCCACCCGTTTTTTTCACTTATGCAAAAGAGGGAATTAATAATAATAATAATAATAATAATAATAATAATAATAATAATAATAATAATAATAATAATAATAATAATAATAATTTGAGAATAAAGTTTATATATTATTTTATGTTGACAAGCCCAGTTGACCTATTTCATCTTTATCAAATTTTTAATAAATAATCATATAAAATATTAGTGATCATGTATAATTAGTTAACACGACATTTGATACACTAATTTATAATATGAATAGTATTTTCTTTCACTATAATGGTTTATGAGATAATAATTATGCGAATAACATACCATAAAACCTTTGAGATTTATTTTATGCTTTGAAAATAAATAGTTTTTTTGAAATTATGTTAAATAAATGAGCCTACAAACAATTCATCAAAATTTTAATTTTTTTTAAAGGATCACCATTCTCTGAGTCTTTTTTTTTTATTTTTATTTTTTGCTGCACATAATTTTGTTTTTCTTACTAAAATTGTAGCATCTTACCATTCAATAATTTATTTGAAATTTAGAGTTTTTAGAATTCATAATATATATATATATATATATATGATTAATACTTATGTTCTTGGTTGACCTTTGTAATAACATTTCGGTTACATGTTGTTCAAATTTGAAATTTTTGTTTGAGATGTTTAGTTTGAATTTTGGTTTTTGTTATTTATATATTTTGGTTGTTTTAATTTTAGCAGTTGTTATCTTTAATAAAGGGTAGTTTTGGAAATGACTCTATCTATTATTTTTAATAAATTAAAATTCATTTTGTTATCGATTAAAAAGTTGTCATTGAAACTAATCTTAAAAATAGAATGTCCTTTATTAGAAATAGAGTAAGAAATTTGTCCTTTAAAAAAAGCCCCTAAAAATTATCTTTAATAATAGTTCATAAACATTTTATGTATAGTTTTAACATATTAATAACACTTGCGAAAATATACAAATATTTATTTAAAATGCTAATAGTTATACCCTTTATTATATCATTATATTTAAAATTTTATCCAATCTTAGTTTAACAGCGGTAAAGACACCTATCTCTTTCCTTGTTAATAAAAAAAGACAACTATTTGAATTTGAGAGATTTTAAGTTTGAGTTTCTCTTGTTGTGAGAAATGTTTCTTTATTATATATAGGGGTATTGTCGTGAATCTAAAAATCGAACCACTAAATTGAATCGATCAATCTCTAAAAAAATGAATTAAAAAAAATTTGAAACCGAAACAAAGAAATCGAATATGGTTGGTCTGGGTTTAGGACGTGACATTACAAAAGCAAACTAAACTGAACCAAACCGAGCCATCGCATATGCGACTCAAAAATAATATTACTTCACTATCTAAAATTTTATATTCCTAAAATTTAGAAGGTCCAGTGAAAAATCACTCTTTGAACTATTATGAATATTAGAATTATATTATAAATGTAAAAGTTAATATTTTTTTATGTAAAATAAATAGGAACAAGTATATAGTTATTATTTTTTTTTGACTAAAATAAGTCTTGTCTTATCATTTATTTATTTTTTTTGTAAAAAATATGACAACTGAATAAAATTGAACCGAAACCGAATTGAAAATTTTGGTTCATGTTTGGATTAGGAATATTTATAAATCAAAATCAAACTACATCGAAATCGAATTTTTAAATTCGATTTCAATTTAGGCCTCTTAATTTTCATCCCGGTCAAAATTAAAAACACCCCTACTTATATCTATATTATAAGGGAAAGAAAGTCAAAACAAATGTATCTCTTAAAAGCATAGTAAATCTGTGGCTCAAAAATCTTCTCATGTATTCACACACAATCTACACCATTAGATGTACTTTTATATTCACATTAAAGTATCAAGTCAAACATAAGATATATACATACACATTAAACGCACACAATCAAATAAAACTCTACACTTTTCTTTTTACTCTTTTAAATTATTTTCTCTCATCAATTCTTTTTATAAAATTTAAAATGTCATAACATTAAATACAAAAAATAAATTTAGATGAAATTTATACATTTGTAACCTATTAATCAAAATCAAGAAAACAAGACCTATGACTATAAATTTATATATATATATATATTTTTTTTTTTCAAGAAAAACTAATGAACAATACACTTAAGGATATAGTTGTGCATGTATATCATTACTCATTTCAAATGCTATGAAATAGTTACTATACAAAAAAAGGTTATGAAATAGTTCATCAATGATTAAAAAAAAAAAAAACAAACAAAACTCACTATGTTGTATTTATGTGTGCTCACGATCCAATAAATCCAATTTTTGAACCATTTTTATATCGGATTGACAATATGCAACGTTGGTTGTTTACTTTCACATTTGACCTATGAACTTTTAAGTTTAATTTAACATCCAACCAATAAACTTTAGGGGAAAAAAAAAGACAAAACTATACTTAAGACTATCATAATTTGCTGAACAAAGTATGTTATATATTAGGAACCAAATATAATATGAAAAAATATTTTAATCGCATATTATTATTTTTTAACTAATTGTTTGCTCCTATTTATTTCATTTTAGTACATTTTTAAATTCCGCATTAATTGCAATATTATCCAATCACCCCCTCTTGGTTTAAAATTTTTTTGCCAGTAATTATTGATAATGAGGTGAATATGAATAATTTTCTTCAATTAATTAACTAGCTAAGCTACACAGTTAATTTTTTGAAAAAAAATATTTAAAACTTAATTTTACAATTTTGACATTTTATGGTGATCTAGCTTTTGATATTTACGGCTTGAAAATTGAACCTAAATTTGAGTGTTCAAAACACGGGGTTTAGAAAAAAGATCAACGTTGCTTACTTGGTTTAGTTAATTTTATTTGTTATTTTACTATGATTAAATATAAACTTTCAAACTCCGCATAATTTTTATTCCTAATTTTTCACACTTACTTTTTTTTTATTATTAATTTTTTTTTACTTATTTTATTGTACCAATCACCACAAATATATTCTAATGTGCAGTTAAAGGGTGAGAATTCTCTTAAAAAAATGCTCCATCCGACCCAATTTAATTGTCACACTTTAAAAAACTAAAAATTAAGAAAATATAATGATTACTGCAAGAAAAAATATTTATTTAAAAAAATGCCCTTTATTTCTCTTTTAATAAAAAGGTGGCGGGATTCAAAATAAAAAAAATGTGAAGAACTCAAAGAATAATATTAAAAATAAAAAAAATTATTATAATTAATGACATGTTAAATAAAAATTGGATAATTATTTTAAAATATTTATAAATAAAATAGTAGAGAATTAAACTGGGACAGAGTGAGTAAAATTTAAAAGATGTATAAAAAAAACAAAGGACAAATGGCAAAATAAAAAAAGGGCCCATCAGCCGCGGCTGACCAACTCATGCTTGCCTGTCCAATCAGTTTTCCTCGTGATGCTACCATGAAAATGTTTACATCACGTCGAGCCACTTGGGCTGCAACAATTTCTTACACTATTATTTTCTTTTAAAAAATCTTCGGAGCAAAGTCCCTAATTTTTTATTTTTATGAAAAAAAAAAGAATTTGGAATTTGAATAGCTCAAATTAATTTAATTATGTGTTGTCAAACGAAAAATAGGAGAGACCTAATTTGGGTGCTAAAGGGTCTTGTAGTTCGATGATATATTTTTTGTTATTATAACAAGAAGTTTTTAAATTTAATTTACATTGATGTGGTCACTGAATTTTTTGTTATGTTTATTTATAATTGTGGTAACTGTTTGACCATATTCTATTATATATGGTGGCCGTAGAATCATTGAACGTATTAAAAAAAGAAAGAAGGTTTATTCTAAAATTATCACTTGTGTCATAAAAAAAAAAAGAGGACAAAAAACTGGATACTAAAGTCAAATTACAAATTTTATTTACGTGTATGTTCTTAAGACATGTCTTTAAAATCGGGGTTAATATTTATTTTTAATAATTAATTTATAAGATTTGGTTTTAAAGTATACATATACCTGACCGGTCATTAATTGTTGTAGAGTACTGAAACATAGTTAATTTAACAACCTCCCATGATATGATAAACATCATAATGAAAGCCATTGCCATAACCTTAAAATATAACACACAATAACATGATACAACATATCATTATCATCACTTAATTAATCTGTTTTCACATGAAGGCTTGATTAGTGCATACAATAACTTATTCAATTCCATTACTTTCATTATTTTATCTCCTCCCATGCATGTATATTCTAGTGCAAAATGCTTTCTCCTCTCTTATTTTTCTCTTTAAAAAACTAGTCCTCTAATATTTTATTTGCATCTTTAACATTTCTGCATCCTATATACCCTTATATAATTATATGTATATAAATATATATTTTTAAATTTACCCACATTTGGCAATAGAAATTTTGTTGCCAACCTCTTTCAATATATAGATTATAAAATGAATTGGTAAAAATGCGCGCAATTTAAGTACGGACAATCTATATAAAGTGACGAAATATATATTTATATACTAATAATGCTACTTACATGAATAAAATATTGTTTTTACGTATGTTAAGTTAATTGTACATGACCAATGCTATTAGCAACACATTTCGACTTTTTTTTTACGAAGAAATAATGCATCAAGTGGTTATACATTACATATTAACAGTTTTATATAATTTGTTGGTTAACACAGTGGTATAGCTAAAAAATTTACCTAGTGGAGTCATAAAATCAAACCGTTTGAAAATTTTATCCCCAGAGAAAAATGCTCTTTCAAGTTTTAATTGTGAAAAAAAAAAATTAACATAGAGAAAATAAAAGTGCGAAATGATTCTCACTGTCACAAGTGTTACGTATTATTTTTTACGAATAATTAAAATCTATTTGGAAGTAACCAAAACAGTTATAAAGTAAAAGTATAAGCTATAATAGTTTAATAGTAAAAAAACAATACTACATTCTAAACATTGACTAGATTGAAAATAGCATTTTTTTTAAAGTACTAAAATGGATATATATATATATATATATATATATTTAAATGCTGTCAAATATACATATTAATACAAATATCACCGAACAATGGATATATATATTCTATTACAATTTTTGAAAACTAAGTGGGGTCACCTAACCCTATAAAGTTAAAGGTGGCCACACCCCTGGCTAGCAAAGTACGTTAAGTTTAGACCTATATCATAGCAAATATGAATAGCTAGAACATGAAACTGGTGTTGGAAAAAATTCTACTTACTATAGTGGATTAGATTCTCAATCAATATGCAAACATTACTAAGGAGAAAACACCAGAAAAATGATAATTCAATTATGGCTTAAGAAACTATAACAAAATACGTTGAAATAGTTAAAAACTGCAAAATAGACAAAAAGCATATTCATAATACCCCTCTTCCTACTGTGCATGGTAATGAGGACACCCCCTCATGGAGTATGGTAGGTTCAGGTAAGTTTTCGGTTAAATTTTATTATAATGCTGTCACCGAAGATGATGACTCGGAAGAAGAGATTTGGAGTTGGCTGTGGAAGCTAAAAATCCCTCAAAAACTGATTCTCTTCCTCTGGATCATCCGCCATGGTAAGAACTTATCCAACCACCATAGACTTATTAGAGGTATGGATACTGATGGTAATTGTAAATTATGTGGTGTTACTGAGACGAATAATCACATCTTCAGGTTCTACACAAAAGCAACTATGGTATGGAGCTCCAGTCATTCTCCTTTAAACTTTGATCATGTCGCTGTTATGGATTTTCGTGATTGGCTGGATGGATATGTTAAAATATCTAACCGTGTTGATAAAAATCCTGTTGCAAATGTCCACTTTATTACTAAGATTTAATTTGGAGCATATGGAAAGTGCGCAACATATTCCAATTTGACAATAAACTTAGTACTAGAGAAAAGATTTTCGGGGAGGGTGATTACTTTGCTGACAACATCCTCCACGCTTTCATGCAAAGTGTATCCATTCCTAATAATAACCATGAGACTCTGATTAAATGGAATTTTTCGCCTGCAGGTACGGTTAAAGTCAATACGAATGGCAGTTGTATGGGCAATCTAGGTCCTACGGGTTTTGGCGGAATGGCGAGTGATGATCAATGGCAGTGGTTAGAATGATTCGCATGATTCATTACAAAGGCAACCATTATAAAAGCATTACTTTGGGCAGTTCGTGTAACCATGCTCCTCGTCAAAAGGAAGCAATGGATGTACGCCATTGTGGAAGTGGATTCCACAAATGTTGTTGAGTTGCTGAAAGGAAATAACTATGACAACCACCCGCTGAAGACTCTGATCAAACATTGCAAGACTATCATAGCTGGCCTTAAGCTCTCTGTCAACCACACCCTCAGGGAGGGAAATAGGTGCGGGGATGCAATGGGTATATTGGGAGTTAATCAAATGCAAAAGTTGGAAGTGTTCCACCATGTCCCTATTGTTGTGAAGGGCTTGCTGGAGGCTGACAGCATGGGAGTTAATTTCCCTAGGGGTCCTTAGTTTGTTTTGTTTCTTTCCGTTGTGTACCCAATTTTTTTTTTTTGTCAAAAATTTGACTAGATTCATAATCAATATGCACTATATGATAGTGAGCCAAGCTTGACCGAAGCATTAGCTCTGCAATATAGGTGACTTGCATCCTTTAGGAACAAGATTTGAACGCTAGAATCCCCATCCCAAATTTAAAAGAGGGTTAATTTATTACCTCAATTAGTTACATATGTAACGCAATGTTTTTTGTACGTAACCTTTTGCGCAAAATTTATATCCAAAACACTAGTCCTTGACAAGGCTATTAGTATTCCATATAAATATTCAAACACTCAAAACAATCTTTCTTTAGTTCTCTCCATTTAACCACAAACAACATAACGCCCCCAACCCCCTGGTGAGATTACTCAAAATAACCTTCATTGAAATTATATATATTTACACAGACAATACAATGATAACACTTTTTAGAGTGTTAATAACCGTACTAATGTTCTTTATATATATATACTATTTTGCTTTAACAAAAATGATTTATCTCTTTATGTTTCTCTCTTACCGCCCCCATTTTCTGTTTTTTCACTTAGACGAGTCAAGTTTGAATTTGGCATATTCGCTTTAAACCCGACAATTTATTTTCGGTACGCAATTCTCTTTAAAATAAATTTAATCATTTTTTTATGTCGAAAGTAGAAGCATAATAGGATATATATATATATATATATATATATATTTGAACACTTCTAATATAATGATGAAACTTTTTAAAAAATTAATAACCGTAGCAATATTCTTTATATATACTTTTTGGCTGTAATAAAAATAACTTCTCTTTATGTTTCTCTCTCCTCACCAGTCACCCCCACTTCCTCTCACTGCACTCGATTCCCTTGGTTTTCTATTCGCTATATCCTTAATCTCTAGTGCTCTCATCTCTCCAAACACCCCCATTAAAATACTCTCTCTGTCTCCATTTCTTTAATTTCTCCCCATAGTTTTCTCAACCATCATACTTTATAATTTTTTCTCCCTCCCTTTCTTTTAATTATTTTTCCACCTCTTCTCTTTTCTTCTTGTTGTTTATGGCTGGCCTAGACTTAACCTCACCTTCCCACTTATTTCAGCACCTCCACAGCTCTGAAAAGGGTGACAACAACAACACCCCGCCGGAATCTTTCTCCGGCGACCTGGTGGTCCGCCGCCCTAGGGGCCGGCCGGCCGGGTCCAAGAACAAGCCGAAGCCACCGGTAATCATTACCCGGGAGTCCGCCAACACTCTCCGGGCCCACATCCTCGAGGTCAGCAGCGGCTGCGACGTCTTCGAGACTGTTGCTACCTACGCGCGTAAGCGTCAGAGGGGGATATGCATATTGAGTGGGACAGGCACGGTTAACAACGTGACTTTAAGGCAACCGGCAGCTGCAGGATCAACAGTATTGACCCTGCAAGGCCGGTTTGAAATACTTTCTCTTTCAGGGTCCTTTTTACCCCCGCCGGCCCCTCCTGGGGCCACCAGCTTGACTATTTATCTAGCTGGTGGACAGGGTCAGGTGGTAGGTGGGAACGTGGTGGGCCCGTTGATTGCATCGGGCCCTGTTATTGTGATTGCAGCATCTTTCACGAATGTTGCGTATGAGAGGCTGCCGTTGGACGAGGAGGAGCCGCCTGTATCGCAAGTTTCCGGTGGCGGCGGCGGTGGTGGGGATGCGATTGGTAATAATCCGTTCCCAGACCCGTCTCTAGGGCTTCCATTTTTCAATCTGCCGCTAAATATGTCGAACGTTCAGATGCCGGCTGATGGCGGGTGGAATGGTGGTGCCGCCGGTCGGCCGCCTTATTGACCCTCTATGAGTTTACAAAAAGGTCATGTTGTACAATCACTCCATTTTCTCTTCTTTTTTTTCTTGGTTTTGTTTGTTGATCGATCTTTTAATCAACTTAGTTTAATCTTTGTTTGTGAAAATTTCTCTTCTCTTGTGTTTCTCTTCTTTCTTTAATTTTTTTTTTTTGGAGGAACTATCATGAGTAGTTGTTAAATTAGACATGGTTTTAAGGTTTAGCTTTGGATTAATGAAATATACATGACTTTTAATTTACTCCTTATCTTAATTTGGAAACATAAGTAGTAAGATCTATGAATAACTTGAGTAGATTTAATATGAAGTTAACATATATATATATATGATAAATAAAGCTGAGGTAGGTTAGAAATTAAATAATTAAATGTTCTTATCTACTTTCTTTTCGACTTAGGTTTAGGGTTCTTTCCCCACTTTAAAAAAGATGTTCTGCCCTATATTAATTTAATCAAGTAGTTGAAATTAAATAACTACCACACTTTTGTGTTCATGACAAAAGCCTATATAATTAGATTAGCCTACCTTTAGTTATTTTCATAATTTGGATGAGTTATTTTAAAGGGCTTTTTTGTTCCTATTACTTCTTATAATAATTTGTGAGAATATATGACAAAGGAGACGGCGATATATTAATTAAGTCTGAAGGAATATATTGGATAAGAGTGATTATTTTGCTCTATGAAGCTATATATATATAAATATATGTGTGCGCGCGCCTGTGTTCTTTTAAGATTATTGTTGCGAAAAAATTTCCACTTAAACTTTACTTTCCCGAGAAATTTGCATCCATTCACATGAACAAAATTAACTCCCAAAGATTAGTTCAAGAAACAAAGTCACAAATTACTCACAAGTTGGTCTTTCATATATGTTCCTATTGTAATTTTGAATACCCTTGATCAAGGGTTTAGTTTGAAGTATTATGCCCACCTTTGCAATCAAGCAACAACTCATTTGTTATATTCATTAATTTATGACTTGCTTGTTATGTGTGATTAGTGTGTTTCCACGCTTATTTTTCTTACAAGATATATTTTGTGTTTATGGCATTATTTATGATAGTAAAAGTTGTTTATGCCTTTGATATTACATCTACATTACAAATAACTCTCTAGCGCCTAAGAATTTTTGGGGCTAGAGATTCCATATCTACATTTACATATAATTATTTGTGCCTGTGGCACTATAATTCCCGTTTATATAGCTAATTACTCTGACACAATAGCGATTTTATGTTTGTAGCACCTAAAAGATGTAACAATTTGCTTTGGATAATTTGCTATTAAATTATGTTATATAGTTTTTGAAAAGAGGCATTCTATTAATTGTCATTTGTAAAAATTTCTGAAACATGCACCAAACGTTAATTCTCTCATGAGTGTGTGGTCTAAATGAGTGTTTCAAGGCTGAAGTTTTTCTAATTTAGTTCGTGATTTCATTTATAGGGATATGGAGCTTAAAATTCTACTCTTGTTTAATTGACATTGTCTAGCTAGGATGAATTAGACTTATCGGCTACATAAACTGCATATTTCCACTGCCGAATTACACGCATCATACCTTTTCAAACATACAACCGTATTAGGCAAAAGTACAACACCTATAAATCATCCTAATGGGAATACGTAATATTTGCAAGAGGTAGAACACAAACAATTAGCCCTTCTAGTAGTTTGATGCATATACACTTGTTTCCATTACCTTACAATGAAAGTTAATTAATATACATAAATGTGTGTATATGTGTGTGTGTGCGCGCGCACGCAATATAATATACAGAGTTTAGTATATATTGATGGTGTATAGCCAAAACAATTTTACTTATTGTCAAAGTAATGTACAACTTTAGAAACATACATTACAACTTTTCAAAAAAAAAAACACTTTCACAAAACGATAATTGCTTTAACAAGATGGGTAGCTTATTAATTGTTGAGTTGTGATCAGCTTTATATGATTTGGTACTTTTATTGCTGGTACCTGGTAGCCTCAAATTGCTTAGGGTTTGTGTTAATTCGGAAATGAGTGGTTTCTATATATTCCAGTTAGGGTTTTCGAGAGGTGGTTCTACACTTGGAAAGCATTCTTGCCTCTTTTTTCTCTAGAAGTAGGTCAATGATTAGTCGAGTCACATGTATCTTGCGTTATGTTTGTGATTTTACTTGAGTTTTTATCAAAATTCTATCTCCTAATTAATTGTGTTTCCACAGGGACATATTTTGCTGTTACGGTTAGATAATACGATGATGTGTCGCTAACTCATTGAACAGTAAATTGGGTCTATCACAAGTAGTCTCTACACAAAATTTGCACGACCAATACACTAGTGACACATCACTGCATATTCAATATACGTCTTGAAATAGTTTCTTCTACAAATTATTGCATGCTCTCTTAACAATTAGTTAGTTCCAATAAATATTACAAGGTTTAATTACGTGCTAATTGATATTTTAGTATGGTATGGACACATCATTATGTCCATATCATGTGTCCCTTACATTGACCTTGGTCATCTGACTTCCATTAACTGAATGATTAAATTGTAAAATTTCTTCTAGATTCAGATTAACGCTGGACGCATATATAGATGATATAAAGAAAAAGAATTTAAAAGATGATAAGTGGCCAGGAGTAAATGTGCTTCAATGATCATCCCATATATCTGAGCCAGGAACAACAAATTAAATTACTTAAAATCAAATAATAAGACAAATAATTACAAAATCAGCAAGATTTTTTGTGCCTACATTACAAGTAAGAATCAGGAGAAACAATTATTAATTTTAAAAAAGAAAAAGAAAGAACAACGGAATTTTGCGTACTCGAATGAAAATATTAACAAAAACATTTTGAAACATGAAATAATTTTGAAACTGAAACTTTAGCGGCACACTTTGTAGCTCCAATGGCAACTAATCCGCTATTTGTACAAGCACTTTCTATTTCGCAACGTTTTCATAAATACTTTTTTATAAAAGATATATATCTTGAGGTAGAATTAAAATATATATCTCCAAATTATTAGTCTTAACTAATGAAGAGAATAAATTAAGGGCGTATGCCATGTTATTTAATTAATTATGTTGTATTTTGGCTTCATGCTCAGCTATCTTTGCAGCAGCTTTGTGGACATGCAAATCCCTTTCAGCTTCAGCCTCTTTTGCAATTCTAACTTCATGAGCTGCATCGACTCTAGCTTTCGCCATCTCCTTCTCTGCCTATAATTACAATATAATTTCAATTTTTTACTATATATATATACACACACTAGATTTTCGTGCACAAGGTGTTAAAAAAAAACTAGTAAATAGTATAGCTGTCAAGGGCCATATTACACTAGCTTGCTGTTAGCATGGTTTGAACTCCGTTACTTACCTCATAGCATAATTTTATTTTGTAGAATAAAAGTCCACAAGGATAAGATTGGAAACGAAAATTTGACATGGTTTCAATAACCGTTTAAATAACATCTATTTTTATATTATAGTAGATATCAACTTGATGAATTAAGGAACACTATGTTTTGTAAACGGCCGCAAAAGAAGCATTTTCCTTATTATATATAATCAATGTAAAAAATCTCATGACAATATCAAATAATCTGTATTAATCTTGACTATCAATTGTGTTAATAAGTGGGACAATCCTAGTGAGAATCTTGTTTTGAGATGGAGGGAATATCATTATATGATTAACTTATATGCATGCATGTATATATATATACAAGTATTCTTGCCTTTTGAGATAGAAATAGGAATATCGTGATATATGAAAACTTAATTGTGTGCACATGTATATACATATACGTATACGCATACGTATATGTATGTGAGTACATGTGCATTCAACTCGTCTAAAGTGATTTAGAGGTAAAGTTATAAATTTTGAATCATCAATTTTTAATTAAACGATTTAAATTTCTAGTCTTCACTAGAGGCCAGAACTATATCAATTAAATAAAATTTAATATGAACCATTCAATTAAACATTAACGATTAAGATCATATTTAGACTTCTGAAATTATGAAATCTGTGTACATACATATACCGTTTCTTACCTTTTCCTCCTCTTTTGCTTCAGATTTAGCCTTGCGCACCGCGCTAATATCACTTATTTTGCTCTTGATGGTCTGCATTTTTATTTTTCCTAATTTTGGTCTTCCTTAATAAGCAAGAACTCAAACCATAAACAGATCCAAACTTAACTCGAAATTTTTACAATGCTACTAAGAACAATACCATACCATATGTTATGTATAGATACGTACATATATAGATATGGAGGGGGGGGGGGGGGGGGGGGGGGGGGAGAGGAGGGTGCTATTTAGGGTAAAAGATAAAACTTCCTAAAAAGACGGTATGTGATTTCTACGTAATGGCTAAAACACATTCCATATGTAGGTCATATGTAAACCTTTTTGACTTATTGTAGGGTGGTCCTTTGATTTCAAACTAGTGGCCAAACTTATTCTTTGGTCTCTAGCTAAGCCAAACACATATTTTACTCGTGAATAACCAGTATAGTCTACTATTTAATTAAGAAAAAAAAAATGTATATATATAGTCAAGAATTAGACTAAAATTTTATTAGGACATGGTAATAATGGGTTATATGTTGTGCTCGACCGGCACATGGGTCGGGACCGGGGCACTAACCGAGCTCATCGGTCCGCACACATACTAACGATATTGTCCATAAATTAAACATTTTTGGGTCACAAGTGTAGGATTTTAACTTAAAGGGCCTCGTTACTATGTGGATACTCTCTCCCACTTATAGTCCACCCTGGACTAACACCGGTCGCTGGCTTCACCTGGACTTATACCATAATCCACCATGAATCCACCATTGAACTATCCATGTAGATCACTACTCAACAATGTCCATTCGCATAATCGTGCACCTTATTTCACCTTACTCGAGGAACCTGCACAACTACCTTGACAGCAGCACCCGGGTGTACGTAAGCTGTAGCGACTCTACCCCCGACTTCTCCGAGTCTAACTTCACCATAGGCTCCACCAAATCCAGCTACCGGGACGCTTTTTGTAGCAACTTATCACCTTAAGCTCTACAGGGTTCTTCCCTGACTTCATCGAGTCCACTTACCGGTACTGCTTCACAAGTACGTAGATCCACCATCGCCTCTGATACTAACTGTTGTGCTTGACTGGTAAACGGGTCGGGCCCGGGGCACCAACCGGGCCAGCCGGTCCGTGCATATAGTAACGATATTGTCCCCAACTTAAACACATTTTGGGCCACAAGTGTGGGGTTTTAACATAAAAGGTCTCGTTACTATGTGGAGACTCTCCCCCACTATATACTAATGTTGAGTTCTACAATTTTTTCATGTGGGATCAATGGTTTGAGCCAACCATTCTTAACATTATAGAAATTAAAAGCACGTACCCTTCTCTACCAAGTGTCCCTTAGAGGAACTTGAAACTGCTCCTATGGGGATTGGACTTGACTCAAATGAAGTTTGAGCTTGCATTTCTACCACCTTCAAACTCTCTCTAAAGACTTGATTTTACTCTTTGGATATGCTAAAACCCGAGAAATACTTCTTTTGTTAATTCCGCATTAAAATTTGTCTTCTCGCTTTCAAACTCACAAACTCTCGCTTATGAGGGTGCGCCGGCAAATTGAGCTAAATAAGCACATGTACAAAGATATAGTTCTATGCGTATGTTTCTTTTTCACCTTTTTGAAACATTTGTGAGAAAATGTTGATTATTTGAATATATATATATATATATATATATATCTTGTGTCCAATTTACGTAAGTTTGTTTCTTTTTCACCTTTTTAAAAATTAGGGTTGGACATGCAATGTTTTAGCAATGGCAAAAAGTTATTGAAAACACATTATTGTACCGTTGAATATGTGCTTAATGGCTTACTATTTTAATAACATTTTACACTTTTTAACAGTGGCAGAATCAGAATTTAATATTAAATTGGGCAAAAATATGTTTTGATGCATGTACAATTACATGCACTTTCCTTTGATATTTTAGCATTTCCAAACAAAGTCATCGTTTAAGACAACACATATCAATTTAAAGTGTTAATAATAAAATAGAGTGCATTAATTTTTTGTTGCCCATGTCAATAAATTGATGAAATTATGAAAATCAAAATTAAGGTGGCAGTGTAGAAATTTTTCCCTAAAATAAAGTGGCAAAAGTCTAAATTATAACTTACTAAATTCATTTTTATCTAAATCTATTAGTAAATATAAACACATGAAAAATTAAGGTGGGCAAGTCTCTATGAGTGGCTCCGCCACTATCTTTCATGGGGTTTTAAAAATGCTTTAAGTGATGTTTGTTTTCAATAGTTGCTACCAGCCCACCAGCTTCGGCTGCCAGCCCCTGGTCCGGAACAGTTACCGGAGGTGGCGAAGGAAGAAAGATGGATTTTCATTGTTGAATGGTTTCACGATTAAGCGACTATTTATTATATTTATTTGGCATAAACCTGTGTTTGAATGGAACGGGACCGGAATTGAAGGCGCGCGGAGGGGAATCTGAACCCTAGTCTCTTACTTTCCTTTTAACCATTGCATCAATTAACCGGATCTGACCAGGTGACTTTGAAAATATTATTTTTTAATAACCGAGGGGTTTTTCCCATATATTGAATGATGTGAGAGTCTGATGCAAAAAGTGTAATTCAACCTAGAAACTAATTAAAATGTTGCAAGGGGCTCAAAGCACCTTTCTTCTTTAATTTGAGAACGCACGTTTTTGCCGAAAGTGCAAAAAAAAAAGGAAGTTGGGAGTTGTGCATCTATTAATAAATCACGTGAGTCTTATTATATTAGGACTCTTCTAACTTATGTTCCCAATTGGTTGTTTAGGTTTAATTTGAACGTTTATCTTTTAATCCAACAGCTTATATATAACATTCATTTATCTTCCTGGCTGGTGACTCATATTTAACATCAGACTTTATGTTTTATTTATCTCTTAATTAATATATCTCCTAACTAAAAATTAGGTAGAATGTCTTACTACACATTGATTTTTACAAAAACTCCAATTAATAATATTTTTTTAAATGAAGGGCCTATTTTTAATGGGTAATTAGTGTAAGAGGCCTATTTTGTTTTATGTTTTAAATAAAGGTATTTGAATAAATTTAAATATCATTTAATTAATAAAAACATGTTATATATTACCTAAATTACCCCCTCTTTATGAAATTTGCACAAAAATTATGGATATTGCAGTGAAATATAGACTGCAATATAAACTTTGCACTAGAAATATGGACTGCAAAGTTTACATTGTAGTAAAATATGGACTACAATATGAACTTTGCACCAAAAATATGGACTGCAAAGTTCATATTGCAATAAATTATGAACTACAAAGTTCATATTGCAGTGAAATATAGACTGTAAAATTCATATTACAGTCCATATTTTAATACATATTGATATTTTTTAGTTTATTTTAAGGGTTGGGATGTCATTTTATAATGAAAAAAAAAGACACGTCATATTATCAATAAAATAAAAAATAGGCCATTTATTTACAAAAAAAATTATTCATTGGCTTTAGTGTGAAAATCTTTCTCTAATAAGACCTTTTTTTTTTAATTGTCCCATCTCCTAATTAATTTCAATCGTGATAAACCAAACAAGTATTTATTAAATATGTATTTATCTTTTAATTAGTTTGTGAGAAATTTTAATTCAACTTTAATCTCCTTTCTCTTTCTAAAATCAAACATTGGATCTCTCCATATGCGTTTCTTTTCTATTTCTCCTTATGAGTATAGTTTATTTGTGTAACATTTAAAAATCTATTTCTAATTACTTATTTCTTTCTTTTTTTCTGTTGACGTTTATTAAACAATATTCAATGTAATGTTGTATAGTTATTATAAAATGAGTATGTGTACAATATGTATATATATGGCAATATTAAAAAGTGTAATTAAATAATATATGTAGCAATATTAAAAAGTGGAATAATTTATATGTAATGTAATTGATTATTATAATTTATCATAATGAATTGTATATAATTTTACATAATGGATATGTCTAATATTTTTACATAATTTAGATTACTAGAAGTATGATTAAAAAGATGGGTATGTATTGTTGAAATTTTTGATATTCAATCACTGTCTAAATTTTAAAATGGGTATGTGTACAACGATCTATAGCATATTTTTAATTTGATCATAATGTAATTGATTATTAATTTTACGTGATATACAAACATTGATTATTAAATTTCACAAATTTTTATACTAATCTTTATGTTAAAAAAAATAAAAAATTCCAACATTATTTTAATAATTATTTTTCAAACTGCATAAGTTTATTCAAAATAACATTATTAATATACATTTAATTTCATGCACAAAAATGTTTACTTGCTAGAAATTCTCTTACACTAAAATTCTAATCACTTGAATCATACCAAAATTAATAAATTCAAATAAAAATTGAATAGCTTAAATTAAAATTAGAATCCAGTTTTGATTTTGTTTCTGAAATGACTTCTTTAATTATATTTTTTCATACCTTTATTTGATTATTAGGCATGTATGAGTAGTTTTTACTATCAATATCAATTATTTATTAATATTTTAATATTTAGTTATATTAAATTCAATGGAAGTTTCAATTGCTCAAAATTATTTACATTTTTCTTATTATAAATGGTATAAATTAATTTTCTAAATGTGGGAATTTTATTTTGTAACACCTCTTTATTTCTAAAAGATAAATAGAAAGGATATCATGCATGTTGTATATACATTTAAATAATGATATTTGCAATATCAGTTTGTTTGAAAAAAAATATAATTAATTGTGAGAAAGGATAAAAAAATAGATAATAAAATAAGTTTATGGTTGGTGATAAAGGCATATCTAATATCTAATATCTAATATTATTTTTTTTTAAAATAGATTAATAAAATTTTATTTTTTTAGGAAACTAATTCTAATTTTTAAATATTGTGTCAATCTAAGGGTGTGTTTGGCGCGCCGGTGCGTTTAGCGCGTTGGATAAGGAGGTAGGATATGATAGGATAAATGTCATATAGGATAAGTGTTGGAATTAGTTCGATAGGAATTATGTGAGATATGATAGGAAATGAATTAGTCGGATAAAGATTAAGCAAGATATGACATGATAAGGATTAGTCGAATAAAGATTTAATAAACTTTGCATTTGATAGAATCCCGAATTGCAAGTCTGTATTATATAATATAACTTGCTTTTGTTTTAAAAATACACACAATTTTAATTGTTGTCCACAACTTTTTTTTGCTAATGCGATTAACTTATATATAAATAAGTTTCATAAAAACATATCTTGGGAGAAAAAGTTATATATTACATACAATATTTACGTATTAGACATTAAGTACAGTTTCAAATTCTGTTTAAATTTTTTTTATAAAATGAAATTTCTTTTAAATTCCTTCATTTAATAAAAGAAAAGTAAAAATAGCATATTATACAATAAATGAATTTTATTAGTTGACTTACTTTGATTTTGGGTGGTCGAAAATTTTCATTAATCAATTTGATTATCTAAAAGGCGTAAAAAAGTTCGGAATAAATTAATTAGAAATATATTTTTATATTTGTTTTGTTATACGACAACCACGAGATAAAATAATACAACTTATAGGGTTGATATAGTTTTATCCGGATATAATGGGATAAAAGGATAATTAATCTTGAATGTAATCTCATCCTATGTTGTATCAAACGCGGGATAAGATAAAGATATCTTATCCATTCTTGCACCAAACGTATGATAAGATTTGTTTATCCTATCATTTTTTACTGGATATGATTAATTAATCAAATTATACCTCTAATCATGCGCGACAAATACACCCTAAGGTTGTGTTTGACGTGTAAGATAAAAGGGTAGAATATGATTACTTTAACCTACCCTATATTTGGTGTTCGTCGAGATTGGATATCCGCGCGGATTATTTATCCCACTTACCATTCTTATCCCACTGAGAGAGGAATTAACAAATCCCACCTAAGAGGTGGGATTGTTTTATCATGTCCAGATGGAATTAAATAATCCTATCTAATTGCCTAATCCAGCACGTCAAACACACCCTAAATGTAAACATATTAATTTAAACTTACGCAATTATTCTCTTAGCATATGCATATCTTGATAATTAATTTTTGAATTTTAATGATCCAATAAGTACTAATGGACATATATAAATGGATCATGTCGGGATATATTACCATTATTTATAAGGAGGCAATAGTCGAGTTTACGATTTTACTAAATTCGAACTCGATATATCTAAAAATATGATTACATGAAACTAAACTTGACTAAAAATATATTTATTTCCCTCCCCGCATGTTGTAATTATATTGTATCACAAAGATATCTAAAAAAATGTTATAATATAGTAGAGTCGAGTCAAATGTACAAAATTTATGTGAACTCGAACTTAAACCATTTAAAATTATACTTTTCTTGACTACAAAAGAAAAAAGAAAGAGTTCGCCCTATATTGATATTTGCTTAGTCAAACAGCCGTTAAATCAGGCCATTTCCAATCCCTAAGTGTAACAGAAATGCAATTACACGAATTTAATTTATTTTATTACTATTTGAATTATAGGCATACAATTATATTTTTAAATTTTGGTTAAGATTAAAAATTAAAATTAATGCCGTAGTGAAAATTTTAACTCTTCTTGCTCTCAAATTTAGAATATACTAATACTTTTTGAGAATAATGTTAATATTAATTCATATGAGAAATAACAAAGTTGGAATAAGAATTCTTAATATGAGATAAAAAAATATTAAAATTACGTGTAGTTACAGATATAAAAAAGTAACAATAAATATGATTTTAGATAGTGTCATCAATTATATATATGCACAATCGAATCATGTTGTAGATATGGGCATTAACTAGTTTATTAATAAATAAAGTCAGTCCTAATATGTTAAGACTCCTTTAACTTATGTTCTCAACTAGTGGCTTAGATTTAATTTGAGCGTTTCTCTTTTAATCCGATGGCTCATATATAACATTCATTTATCTTTCCAATTCGTGGCTCATATTTAACTTCAGTCTTTATGTTTTAATCCGAAGGTTCATATTTATCTCTTAATTAATTTATCTCCTAAGTCCTAACTAAATTTAATGGTGATAACCCAAACAAGTATTTATTAAATATGTATTTATCTTTTAATTAGTTTGTGATAATTTTTAACTCTACTTTAATTTCCTTTCTCCTTCTAAAATCAGACATAAAATTCATATGGACTTTTGGATCGAGATTTATATGCACTTCGTTTATATTTATCCTTTTGAGTATAGTTTATTCATGTAAAAACCTATTTTTAATTACTTTGTTTTTACTGTTGACTTTTATTAAACAATATTCGATGTAATGTTGTAAAATGATTATAAAATGGGTATGTGTACAATCTGTATATATATAGCATTGTTAAAAATTGGCAAACATTATATGCAGTAATATTAAAAAAGTGGAATAGTCTATATGTAATGTAATTGATTATTATAATTTTATCATAATGAATTGTATATAATTTTACAGAATTGATATGTTTGAAATTTATATTTTTACGTAATTTAGACTACTGGAAGTAAGACTAAAAAGATGTGTATATGTTGTTCATATTTTTGATATTCAATCACTTTCTTAATTTTAAAATGGGAATGTGTACAACGATCTATGCTATATTTTTAATTTTATCGTAATGTAATTGATTATTAATTTTACGTGATATACAAACATTGACAATTAAATTTCACACATTTTTATACTAATCTTCTTATTAAAAAAAATAAAAAATTCCAACATCATTTTAATAATTATTTTTCAAACTACATAAGTTTATTCAAAATAACATTATTAATATGCATTTAATTTCATTCATAAAAATGTTCATTTGCTGGAAATTCTCTTACATTAAAATTCTTTTCACTTGACTCATACCAAAATTAATAAATTCAAATAAAAATTGCATAGCTTAAATTAAAATTAGAATTTAGTTTTGATTTTGTTACTGAAATGACTTCTTATTAGGCATGTATGAGTATTTTTTTACTATCAATATCAATTATTTATTAATATTTTAATATTTAGTTATATTAAATTCAATGAAAGTTTCAATTGTCCCAAATTATCTATACTTTCTCAAAATTATTTAAATTTTTCTTATTATAAATGGTAGAAAATAATTTTCTAAATGTAGGAATTTTAATTTTTAACACCTCTTTATTTCTAAAAGAAAAATAGAAAGGGCATCATGTCGTATATACATTTAAGTAATGATATTTGCAAGATCAGTTTGTTTGAAAGAAAAAATAATTAATTGTAAGAAATGATAAAAAAATAAATAAGTTAATGATTGGTGATAAAAAGCATATCTAATATTAATTTTTTTTCCTTTTTCAAAATACATTAATAAAAGTTTATTTTCTCCGAAAACTAATTCTAATTTTTAAATGTTATGTTGATCTAAGGGTGCGCGCGTTTGTCGCACTGATGAGTTTAGCGCGCCGGATAAGAAGGTATGATATGATATGATAAATGCCAGATATGATAAGAGTTATAATTTGTTAGATAGGAATTACGTGAAATATAATAGAAAATGAATTAGTCGGATAAGGATTAACCGGGATCGGACGGGAGAATGATTAGTCGGATAAAGATTTAATAAACTTTGCATTTGATGGAATCTCGGATTACAAGTCTAGATATTCTATAACGAAACTTGCTTTGGTTTAAATATAATTGCAATTTTAATTGTTGTCCACAATTTTATTTGTTTTTTTTGGCTTATGCGATTAACCTATTTATAAATTATTTTCGTAAAAAAATATTTTGGGAGAAAAGTTATATTTTACATACAATATTTACGAATTAAGCATTAAGTACAGTTTCAAATTCTGATGTAATTTTTTTTTATAAAATTAAAGTTTCTTATAAATTCCTTCATTTAATAAAACAAAGATAAAAATATAATATTATATGAGAAATGAATTTTCTTAGTTGATTTACTATAATTTTGGGTGGTCAAAAATTTTCATTAATCAATTTGATTATCTAAAGGGCGTAAAAAAGAAGATCGGAATAAATTAATTATAATTTTATTTTTATATTCGTTTTGTTATCTGGCAATTACAAGATAAAATAATACCAACTATAGGGGTAGTATAGTTTTATCCGATTATAATGATATAAAAGAATAATTAATCTTGAGTGTAATTCCATCCTGTGTTGATCTAATTATACCTCTAATCCCACGCAACAAACATACTCCAAATGCAAACATATTAATTTAAACTTACGCAATTATTCTCTTGGCATACGCATATCCTATACGCGATCATTATTTTCTAAAATTTAATGATTTAATAAGTACTAATGGACATATATATATATACATATATATATATATATATATATATGGATCATGTCAGGATTAACGTTATTTATAAGGAGATAATAGTTGAGTTTACGATTTTATCAAATTCGAACTCAATATATCTAAAAATATGATTACATAAAACTAAATTTGACTAAAAACATATTTATTTAAAAAAAATACTATGTTTACTATACTATATGTATAAAACTCAACTCATTTTTTCCTCCTCACATGTTGTAATTATATTGTATTACAAATGTATTTAAAGAAAAATGTTATATTATTGTAAAGTCGAGACAAATGTACAAAATTTATGTGAACCCCAATTTAAATCATTTAAACTCATACTTTTCTTGATTATAAAAGAAAAAGGAAATACTTCGCCCTATATTGAGATTTGTTTAGTCAAAAACCTGTTAAATCAGGCTATTTTCGATCCCTAATTGTAACAGAAGTGAAATTACACAGACTTAATTTGTTTTACCACTATTTGAATTATAGGCATACAATTATATTTTTAAATTTTTGTGAAGATTAAAAATTAAAATTAATGCAATAGTGAAAAATTTAATTCTTCTTGCTCTCAAATTTAGAGTATACTAATGCTTTTTTAGAACAGTGTTAAAATTAATTCATATGAGAAATAACAAAGTTGGAATAAGAATTCTTAATACAAGATAAAAAAATATTAAAATTACGTTTAGTTACAAATATAAAAAAGTAACAATAAATATGATTTTAGATAATGTCACCAATTGTATATATGCACAATTGAATCATGCCGTAGACACAGGTATTAGCTAGTATATATATATATGGACAAAAAGTATTAGAAATTAGGTAGAAAATCTTATTACACATTGATTTTTACCAAAAATTTGATGAATAATATTTTTTTTAATGAAGGGTTTATTTTTAATTGGTGATTAGTGTAAGAGGCCTATTTTGTTTTATATTTTAAATGAAGGTGTTTGAATAAATTTAAATATCATTTAATTAATAAAAACATGATATCTATTACCTAAATTACCCATCCTTATTTTTGTCAAGTTTCAATCATACCCTTTTAGATTTTAAACCCAAAATATGGATTAGTTTGGTGATGCTTCAGGGCTGAGGCCCAACTTACAGAAAAGAAGTACGCTTATAACTGGGGAAGATGATTATTGATAATTCAGTATTATTTTTTTTATTTATGTATTTTATTTGTGGGTAAAATCCCACCTTGATAGGTATTTTAGGTCAGTTAGGAGTCGTGTTTTATTTCCTATATAAGGTGCATTGTATTCATTCTTTATCATTATGGAATAAGAATAATAGTTCTCTCTAAATTCTATATGGTATCAGAGGAGGTTAAGAAGGAGTGTTAGGAACTCCATATGCAATTTATTCCGGCCAAAACCCTAGCCACCAACGAACTATTCCGGCCAAAAATCCTATACATGTATCGTTTTTTAATCACACCACCCACACAAAGGTACTTAGAATTTTCAGACGACCTCATGCCAGAAAAATCACTAGAAATTGGCCCCTCACGAGCCTACACGCACCACCAGGCCCCTGCGCGTGTATCTCACGCGCTGTCGACTGCAGCCGCAAATGACGGTGCGTCACAGCTCCGATCACCGCCAAACTCTCCAGACAATATCGTCTTACTGTTCCGCACCTGTTCCAACCCTGGTTTGTTCGATTGAGTTCGTATTTGGCTTGGTTAGTTTACCTCAAGTTTGGTTTAACGTGGTGTGAGTTAGTTAATTGGTTTTTAGTGGTGTGGCTGCTAGTTCCAGATTTGTTTAGGTGTTAAGCCCCTCACAAGCCTACACGCACCACCAGGCCCCTGCGCGTGTATCTTACGCGCTGTCCACTGCAGCCGCGCATGATGGTGCGTCACAGCTCCAATCACCGCCAAACTCTACAGGCAAGATCGTCTTACTGTTTTGCACATGTTCCAACCCTGGTTTGTTCGATTGAGTTCGTATTTGGCTTGGTTAGTTTATCTCAAGTTTGGTTTAACGTGGTGTGAGTTAGTTAATTGGTTTTTAGTGGTGTGGCTGCTAGTTCCAGATTTGTTTAGGTGTTAATCCTCTTGTTATATGAATTATAAACTTGCTATGGTGGGTGCTACTACTTCGGGTCTCACAGATTCGGCTAGTGGTTTCACTACAAGCCCATCTTCTACGTTCATAGATTCTATATTGCAGTTTGCTTCTATTTATTCTGTGAGTGAAAACCCGGTGGCGAACACCAGTCACAAGTTGAATGGGAGAAATTACCTCGAATGGGCACAATCAATGAGGCTGTTTATTGATGGCAAAAGAAAATTAGGTTATGTGAATGGTAAGGTGATACTACCTCAATCTAATAACCCAAGCTTTAAGTCGTGGCGCAAGGAGAATTCGATGGTTACCTCGTGGTTGATTAATTCCATGAAGGCTGGACTTGGTAAACCCTACATGTTCCTGCCGACCGCTCGGGATATCTAGCAAGCGGTTAAGGAAACATACTCGGACCTAGACAACCATTCTCAAATGTTCGAACTCAATAACCAGTTATGGAAGATGAAACAAGGGGATTGTGGGGTTACAGCTTACTACCATGACATGATGGCCATATGGCAATAGTTGGATTTTTTTGAAACCGAAGAGTGGAAAAACTCGAATGATCCTACTCTTTATAAGAAGAAAGTTGTGCGAGGTCGCGTGTTTGTCTTCTTGGCTGGACTAAATAAGGATCTAGACGAAGTTCGGGGTCGTATTTTAGGTAGGATACCATTGCCTACTATCAAAGAGGTGTTTTCAGAAGTACGAAGAGAAGAGGCTCGACGATCTGTGATGTTGAGAGACGAAAGTGAACCCCGTGCAAAGAGTGAATGATTTGCACTAGCAGTCCTTGATAAAGCAGTAGATGGTGATAAGCGATGAGGAAAGCAGAGATTGTGGTATGATCATTGCAAGTGGCCAGGTCATACTAGGGATAGTTATTGGAAGCTTCATGGAAAATCAGCAAATTAGAAGAATCAAGATAAAAAAACAAGGGGAGGAACCCGAGCATTCCAAGCAAGCACTACATATTCAGAGCAGCAGTCTTTCTCAGAACCATTTTCATTCACAAAGGAACAAATAGAGCATCTGTGTAAAATGGTTCAATCTCATTCCTTAGGAAACTCTGGCTCCTCATGTTCCATAGCACAGTCAGGTAATAAGTTTACAGCTACAATTGCCTGTATCAAATCCCATAGCAACTAGATATTAGATTCAGGGGCCACTGACCACATAACCGGTATCTTGGAATTCTTTTCATCATATACTCCGTGTGCAGGAAATCATAAAGTTAAAATTACTGATGGTTCTTTCGCTGCAGTTGCTGGCAAAGGAACCATAATTGTTTCTCTGTCACTTACTCTTGAAAATGTCTTACATGTCCCTCATCTATCTTATAATCTTATATCTGTTAGTAAATTAGCTTTTGATCTCAATTGTCACGTTAATTTTTGGTTTTTTCATTGTGAATTTCAGGATTAAAATTCAGGGAAGACGATTGGGGTTACTAAATAGGATGGGGGTCTCTACTTCTTCAATAATGGGTCTACCTCCGGAAGGAAAGACCAGCAGACTTGTTTTAATTATATTTCTGTTTCTAGTGATAGTCAGATTTTGCTATGGCATTATAGGTTAGGACATCCAAACTTTCAGTATTTAAAGCATTTGTTTCTCAAGTTATTAATGAATAAAAATTTGCTTAAATTTCGGTGTGAATCTTGTGAATTAGCAAAACATCAACGCACGGTTTTTTCGTCTCAACCATATAAGAAATCACAACCTTTCATCTTGATTCATAGTGATGTTTGGGTTCCCTCTAGAATGCTCACTTGGTCTGGCAAACTTTGGTTTGTGACTTTCATTGATGACCATACTAGAATATGTTGGGTATTTCTCTTAAAAAAAATCAAAAGTTGGGAGTGTGTTCTAAAACTTTTACACCATGATACACACATAGTTTCAAACCAAAATTCAAAATTTTCGGAGTGATAATGGGAAAGAATTTTCTCATAAGATGTTAGGGGATTTTTTCGTAAAAAATTGGATAATTCATCAAAGTTCTTGTAATTATACTCCTCAACAGAATGGAGTTGCTGAAAGAAAAAATAGACATCTACTTAAAGTTGCTCGAGCTTTAATTTTTCAAACTAAAGTTCCTAAATACCTTTGGGGAGATGCTATTTTGACAGTTACTTATCTTATTAACCGACTTCCAACACGAACTTTGAAATTTAAAGCCCCTATCAAATTGCTTTCTGATCTATTTTCCAACATTTAGTTATTAGGGGATATTCCCTTAAAAATATTTGAAAGTGTTGCCTTTGTTCATAATCATGACCCAAAATATTCTAAACTTGATCCAAAGGCACACAAATGTATTTTTGTAGGCTATCCTACAAATCAGAAAGGGTATAAATATTTTGATCCGATTTTCAAGAAATCGTACATCTCTATGGATGTTACCTTCTTCGAGGGGCAATCCTATTACAACGACTCCTATCTCCTGGGGGAGAACACGAGTGAAGATGGTGGTTGCAGTTTCGATAATTCGGTGGTTAATGTTTTGTATGAACAAGTACCTAATTATTTTAACACAAAATCTGGGAAAACAAATGAATTGAATATTAAAGATAATTGTGTTAGTAATGGTGAACAACCAGGGCTAGTGTCATCCCAAAATATGACTACCAATGGACCAGAGATGTGTGCAAAAACGGTATAAAGGTCTTGTTTATTCTAGAAAAAATCCAGAATAAAGAAAGAAAGAAAGCATCCCTCAGCAACCCCAAAAATCCAACCTAGAAGTGGATCATGATACTCACGATGACTCTTCCGAGATACCTAAAGGTAGTTCTCAAAATAATACCTGGTCAACTCAGTCTGATCAGCTTGATCTTCCTATTACTCTTAGAAAAGAAATCAGAGCGTGTACGAAATCTCCCAAATATCCCATTTTGAATTTTCTGTCATATAAAAATATCTCACCCTCTTATTTTACGTTTATCTCTTGTGTGTCGAATATGGTTATTCCTAACAATGTTTAAGAGGCTCTAAATATTCCGGAGTGGAGAGAAGCGGTGTATGAGGAGATGAGAGCGCTGGAAAAGAATGCTACTTGGGAGAAAGTAAAGCTTCCAGAAGGAAAGACAGTTGTTGGTTGTAAATGGGTATTCACTGTGAAGTATAACTCAGATATATTAGTGGAACGGTACAAGGTTCGTCTGGTGGCTAAAGGCTTCACTCAAACGTATGTAGTTGACTACTCCGAAATATTTTCTCCAGTGGCAAAACTAAATACAGTTTAGGTTCTCTTATCAGTTGTAGCTAACTTGGACTAGCCTCTGAATCAGTTAGATGTGAAGAATGTCTTCTTGAATGGAGACTTAGAATATGAAGTCTATATGGAACTTCCACCTGGTTAAATCTGCAAATTAAAGAGGTATTTGTATGGCCTTAAACAATCCCCTAGGGCGTGGTTCGAAAGATTAACGAAGTTCCTTAAGGGCCAAGGATATAATCAAGGGCAATCTGATCATATTTTCTTCACAAAGACGTCCACAAGAAACGAAATTTCTGTTCTCATTGTTTAAGTGGATGATATGATTTTGACATGGGATGATGTTGAAAATGAATCGACTGAAGCGAAATCTTGCCAGAGAATTTGAGATCAAGGATCTTGGTGACCTACGATACTTCCTTGGAATAGAGGTGACCCGTTGAAAAAATGGTATTGTAGTCTCACAATGGAAATATATTTTGGATCTGCTGTCAGAAACTAGGATAAGTGGGTGTAAGCCATCGGATAATCCCATAAAACTGGGTACCAAGCTAGGAGATGTTAAAGATGGTGTTCCAATCGAAACTGGGAGATACCAAATGTTAGTTGGGAAACTAATTTAATTGTCTCATACGCGCCCTGACATTGCTTTCTCTGTGAGCATGGTTAATCAGTTTATGCACTTATCATGTGAAGAGCATCTAGAGGCTGTGTACCGTATTCTTCGTTACCTCAAAGGCTCCCCAAAGAAAGGTCTGTTTTTCAGGAATAACGATAAAAGAGGGATAGAGGTGTATACCGATGCTGATTGGGCTGGATCGGTTACTGATAGACGGTCCACATTTAGCTACTGTACGTTTCTTTGGGGCAACTTGGTTACATGGAGAAGCAAGAAGCAAAGTGTTATCGCTAGAAGCAGTGAAGAAACTGAGTTTAGATCAATGGTTCAAGGAGTATGTGAGGTTCTTTGGCTACAAAGGGTCTTAGAGGAACTTAAAAGGCCAATAAGTCTCTCGATGAAGCTATACTGCGATAACAAGGCTGCTATCAGTATTGCCCACAATCCGGTCTTACATGATAGAACAAAACATGTTGAGATTGATAGGCACTTCATCAAAGAGAAACTAGAAGGTGGAATTATATGTACTCCCTTTGTTCCGTCTAATCAACAAGTTGTAGATATTTTGACCAAGGGCCTGTTAAGGCAACTGTTCGAATTTCAAGTGAGCAAGTTGGGCATGATGGATATCTTCGCACCAACTTGACGGGGAGTATTGACAATTCAGTATTATTTATTTTGTTTATTTATGTTATTTTATTTTTGGGTAGAATCCCACCTTGATAGGTATTTTAGGTCAGTTAGTAGTCGTGTTTTATTTCCTATATAAGGTGCATTGTATTCATTCTTTATCATTATGGAATAAGAATAATAGTTCTTTCTAAATTCTATAATGATTATATGAAGACTTCAGTGAATTCATGGGAATGAATAGTAAAAAGTTGCCTCTGAAATATTTAGGGGTTCCTCTCATCTCTATGAAGCTTAAAGTTAGAGATTGTAAGGGTATTAAGCAGAAAATCTTGAGCAGAATCCAAAGCTGGACTAGTAAGTCTCTTAGCTATACTGGTAGAGTACATTTAGCTATTTTTGTGCTTCAAGGCATTCAAGCTTATTGGACTAGCATTTTTGTGCTCCATAAACAAGTTTTAAAGGAGGTGGATTCTTTGATTAGGTAGTTTGTTTGGTCTGGTTCAGATATGTAGAAAACAACTGCTAAAGTGGCATGGGAAGATGCGTGTTGTCCTAAAAAAGAATGGGGTTTAGGCATTAAAAGTATTATTGATTGGCATGAAGCATCTATGGGATATAACCAGGAAAAAGGATATTTTGTGGGTGAAATAGTGTCATGCATACATGTGTTGTGGGTGAAATGGTGTCATGGCTACATGCTAAGAGGAAGTCGTCTTTTTTTTTGGGGGGGGGGGGGGTAGGGTAATTGCTCTACTGATTCTTCTTCGACATGGAGGAAAATTCTGAACCTGAGAAGTAGTGTTGTGCAATTTACCAAATATATTGTGGGCAATGGTAGAAATGTGTTCATCTAGCATGATAATTGGAATGATTTTGGTCCTTTAAATTTTGGATTTGAGGATGGGGTGCTCTATGATGCTGGTAGTGATGAGGGTGCAAAAAAGATCGAGTTTCTCTTTGAAGATGCGTGAAATAAACTCTTTCATGTCTTTGCTGCTCTTAGAAGTATTGAGGAAGCTTGGCCTCAATACCATCCTAGAATCCATGAGGAAGATACTGTAGAATGGGTTCTAACTACTAATAAAGATTACACCTTGAGGTCTGCCTGGAATGCTATCAGGAGTGTGGGGAGTGAAGTGAAGTGGTATTGGGTGGTGTGGCATAAAGACACTATTCCTAGATGCAGCTTCATTTTATGGGTTGGTGTGTAAAGACACGTTGAGGACCTGAGAAAAACTAAAATGAAAAGGGGTTATTGGTATTAGCGGCTATGTATTTTGTGATGATACTGATGAAACTAGAGACCATTTGTTCTTTGAGTGTAGATGCATGTCATAAGCAATTTGGAGCAAGGTGTTACAAAAGAATCAACAGACCTACATGTGCTGGGGTTGGCAGCAAGAGATCGAGAGTGCAATCATGTTATATAGAGGGTCCTTAGTGACAACTAGATTGGGAAGGTTGGCTATGGCAGTAACCATTTATTGCTTATGGCAGGAAAGAAATGCTCGAATTTTCAAACAAGTTGCTAAAGCCAAGGGGGTGTAATTAATTACATTTAGAGCTATATCGTACGAAGGACTTAGTTTTAGAGAGCGAAGAGAAATTATGTAAACTGGTTCCCATGTAAAGAATGGGTATTATTGATAAAAAGTTAGTTTAATAGTTTTTTCGGGTTCCTCCCAATGTACTTTGTTTAATTGAGCTATCATATGTCCAATTTTGTCATGTTTGATGGTCGATAAAAATTACCTTATTTACTGATATAAAATTTGATGCATTGATTATCTCAAAAATAACAAAATTGAAACTCTTAATCTAAACATTCAGAAAAGGAAGACGGAAATTCTATGACATTCTCAAGTACTTTATCAATTACAATCAAACCGATAACAAAAAAATAAAAATATATTCAACATGGCCACAAGTACTTGAAAAAAAAAAAGTATCCTCAAATCCACCAGAGAAATGACACAAAACTGACACATGTAACACAGATTTATCCCAATTAAAGGGTAAAATAACCATATCGTAAAGTTATTACAATAAGTAAAGAGTAATTTAATCACCATATAATAACATTAATAATAATTAATTCTAAACTAATGCTGGTCTAGCTACACATTTTAGGAGAAAACTAGAAAAATGAGAGGGAGGGAGGGAGGGAGAGAGGGGGGGAGCTAGAGAGATATTTACCAAACGAAAAATGATCACAACACTTCAACTCCATTTCCGCATAAATAATATCCTTAAAAACATTTCACATTCTACTATCCATGCAACATTAATAAACATATTTCATTGCCAATCAACTCACCACTTCTTAGCTTCCGCGATAAGTAGAGTACGAAAACGGCGAGAGCAATAATGGAACATGAAAATGCTCCCACTTTTGCGACTCTCTGATCTCAAATACAATAGAGACATAAGGGAAAAATCCATCAGGATTGTATTTTCCGGTATTGAAACTTATCCGATATATTCCAGGGTTCAAAGCATCGGTTATATTCATTAGCTGGCCGCTTCGTCCATCTTTATCTGTAGTTGAGGAGCCTTGTAATATCCAATGGTTGGTATTGTTATCGTTTAAAATCGAACTGTTTTGATCTGTTTTCTGCATCTCCAAATGTACTTCTATGCCAGCTGCGGGGGACCCACGAGCAACATCCAAGACATGGGTTGTAATGGGTGGGCGGGTCCTAGTGGGGATTTGTGATGGTTTTGCAAAAGAAGCTTCCGGTGCTTTAGTTAAATGTGCTCCAATTTTGCTCATGCGATCTTCTACAATTTAAGAATGAGGGTCATATGTATGTGTGCGTATATATAGAGGGAAAATTTCCACACATACCAAACCATACACGTGTATGACACACACACACACACATATATATATATATACAGGAGAATTTAGCAATTATGTTTTTTATATGTACATACCCTCTTTTAATTTAAAAAATAAATAGTAGTTCCAACAGGATTTGAATAAAATAACATGCAACTTCAACCCTTGATCAAATATTATCATATCAGCTCAAAACACTTGAGAAAACAGATGAATCATCAACAATTACCAAGTACATAATACAATATCACACAGGCATTCAGCGTCTCACATGTCCTAGTAAAAATGAAAATATGTGAAAGTGAAAGTATATTCAAAGGCAGGAGAAAGTTAACCGAGTGACCTTTATCAATTAATGCATAACGTAAACAGGAAAAATAGCAAGTATGATGGCATTGGAACTAATGCAAGCATAGAAGTAATTTTATCTAAGGGTTTCTTTTGTTTTGCCCATTTCTATTGACAAATAACACTTGCCACTTATTTTAAAAATCATTTAACTTCGCCTCCTGCATCTGGGTTATCTCAAATATTTACATGTAACCAAGGGTGTATGTCAACGATTACGTTAAAATAAAGTAGACATTATTTCCCATTTATTTGCAATTCTTTTGAGATACTCCCTTCTGCAGAGGCAACTGTCCAGGAATTATGGAAACAGTAGGTATTAAGATCAGGACAAAAAGTTAAAAAGCACTTTTAATTAGAAAAGGTGACTACTGAAGCCACTGCAAAAATTACTCACCGCACTCACATGCATCATTGATTAAGTGTCAGGTATCATCATTTTTAAGCATGATTCGGCATAACGAATGATTTCTGCAGGATAGCTTTAGACAAACTACCTTAAAAATTGATAAGCCAAGAAAGGGGAATCTCAACAGTATTATTTGGCCCCTATTGCCAAAGCAATTGTGCCTTTGTCAAAGCATAGTACTGCTTTTAGAAGTTGTACCATATGTTTTTGAAAGTTGTACATTGCTTTGGCAATAGCACCACCATATTTTTTTCCCATTTATGGTTTATGTCATGCCTGACTATGAATCTTGAAAAGAAGTCAATGGACATACCAAATGATGTTGAGAGGGGAAAACAATGTATACCAGAACATATGATATATAAACTACATACTGTTATTTAGTAATTAATCCAAGTGATGGTGCCTATGGTCACGAAGAGAGAGACCAAACACCGGCGTGTTTGCATAAAGCGGTGTCCAAATCTAAAAAATATGGGGGGCTTGGAGTGGGGAATTCAATCGAAAGAATTTTGGCTTTGCTCGGTAAGTGGCTATGGAGATTTCCATTGGAAAAAGACTCACTATGGCATGCAATTATTGCGAGTAAATATGGTCTTCAATCAAATGGGTTGGATGCGAATGTTGATATGAAAGCTTCCCTTCGCCCTCCTTGGAAATCAATAGCGGAAGGATGGAATAGTTTTGTGGAAAATACAAAATTAGTTGTTGGGAAAGGATATAGAATCTGGTTTTGGGAAGACATATGGATGGGTAATTGTACATTAAAAGTCATTTCCACGTCTTTATCGGTTATCTTATAATCCCAATATGACAATTCAATCAATTCTATTTCAGTCCTCTCATCTCAATCACTCAGGGATTTAGGCTTCTCTAGGACCTTCAATGATAGGGAATGTGACGACCACATCTCGTTGTTAAACATTGTAGATAGTGTGCATCTTAATCACAATTCTCCGAATAGAAGGTTTTGGGTGGGTCATCATTTGGGTAAATTCTCATGCAAATCACATTTTGAGATTCTTTCGCAGTCCCCTTCGTTGTCCAATTTTCCTCAATCCAACATTATCTGGAAATGTAGTGTCCCTTCCAAAATCAAGGTATTTGCTTGGCTTGCTTCTTTGGGGAAAGTGAACACATGTGACTTAATTCAATCAGAAGGCCCTTTATGCATTTGTGTCCCTCTTGGTGCATCCTTTGCAAGAATGATGAAGTATTGATCAAATTCTTCTTCATTGTAAATTCATTAGTGAAGTGTGGACAAAGATTTTCAATTCGTTTGGAATAGTGGGGGTTCTTCTCAGAGATGAGCTGACTTCATAATAATAAGGTGGAATTTTAGTCACAGTAACAAGTAAATTAAAGTCATCTGGAGGTTTACTTTGTTGGCTTTGGCATGGTTGATTTAGATGGAGAGAAATAGAAGGGTGTTTGAAGATAAAAGCAGCAGTTCAGAGGAGATTTGGGGCCATACTCAATTCCTAGTTGGATTATGGGATAGAGCTTCAAATATATTTGATAGCTCAGATCGTTTTCTTTTCAATTTGGGCAGGTTTTTAGATTTTAATAGCTGGGCTTTGTTGTTTGATGTTTTTCTCATTTTGATATGTTGGTGATAGCTGACTCAGTGGATGCCTAATCCGCTGTTCTGCAGCATATCTTGATTTGTACTCTTTTTCGTCATTTAATAAAATTGCCTAGTTTCCTATAAAAAAAAAAGAAAAAGAAACACTGATCGATTCAAAGGGAGCAGGAGACTTCAAGCTACCACTTCTAGGTGAGGATCCATGTGTTACATATGACAGTCTGAACCAACCCAAGCTCAGTACTACCATGTGGATGTATGGTTACTCTGTCTGAGTGCGTGTTTCACCGTGGGAATTCGTAGACGATCCACATTGTAGTATAATGGCAAATTAATAAAAAAAACAGGTCATTAACGAATAAATACTCCCTCTCAAATCGAGACCCACTAAGTCGCATTGACTTCGGTACTTTTTCAAAAAACACTAAGGCTCTGTTTGATAACAAAATGGAAAATGATAGCAAAAACAATTGATTTTTGTGAGAAGTTGGATAACGAGTTGAATGATGCGGTGACGTGTTATCTTATTTTTCATTTTTTTTCCCTGGGAAAAAGTTCTTTGGGTGGAGAGGAAGAAAAAAAATTCCAAAAAAAAATAGAGGATGGAGGACATTTGCTTAATAAAAGCATGAGGTGGAGAGCATTTCACCAAATCACTCAACTCATTTTCCAACTTCTCACAAAAATCAATTGTTTTTGCAATCATTTTTCAACTTGTAATCAAATGGAGCCCAATTTCAACATAATCAAGGGCTAAGAATACAAATTATTTTCTGGTGTGAGATTGGAACATCATTCATCTCTTTATGTCCCGAAAAGGAAAGGGGATTATAAATTTAAGGCATCCCAAAACGGAAAGTGGGGCCATCAATTTGAGACGTTGGGAATAAATTCTTATTGTGGGGCATATTTAGTTCCATCCAATACTCTTCAAAATTAGTAGTCAAAGTAACACCGTCAAATATTTCTCAAAAGCATTACATCATGTAAAGTGAAGAGTCAATCAAGGAAAAATACCTTCTGCTTTTGTAATAACATCTTCACTGCGCAGGGCACCGGTTGCTGAAGGAGTAGTTGCTGTTGAAAAGAGTTTGGCAAGACGCATTTCAGTTATTTTCATTTGCTCTTGGGCTGCAAACTCAAACTCAACAATAGGCCTGTTTGGGTAACGTCTCTACAAGACAGGAAAAATAGAAAGCCAACTGTTAACATCAATCTATCAGTACCAAACTACATTATGAATTGATACTTGAAGTGTACAAGAAAACATAAGTGTTGACAAATTAAGGGAAGGCACTTTAAATTGGACATAACAAAGTCAAGCGTAGGTCAGTAAAGTTTATTTTTCACGTATATCACCAGGGCGGACCCAGAATTTTTTTCTAAAGGGTGCAAAAGATCTATTGACTTTTATCTTTTATTTTCTGTCAAGAAAGATGATTAAAAATTATTAGAAGACAAAAAAGATCCTATTAAGTATGACAAAAACAATTTGTCAATGTTTCTCATGGAAATCCTTAAGAGTTAAGAGATGTCACAATGTAATTTTGGAGTGTTAAAATAACACATCTGGGGTGCTGATAGCCTACTCTACGATAAATCAGTATCAACTATTTTATGTACAAAATTTTGTTAACATGGAACTTGTGAGGCTTTATTTTAAGCCTTTTTGCTATATAATTTTTTTTTTTAAACTCTTTTTTTATCTCTAACTCGTAAATTCTCATTACCAAGTTAGTGTATTGTTGCATCTTGGAAGAACAAATGTTTCTCCTTTTACCTTTTTATACAAATGAAACATACTGAAAAACTGAAATTTTGGAGGTATAGAGATGACTCCTTTAACCCACTTGAACAAGTACATCTAACAAAAAACAAAATCATCAAATAAACTGCCCCTTTGATTATATCATCACATTCAGAGAAGAAAGTATCATTGTTCTTAACAAGTTGCAGCTTGAAGAAGCAATTATATATGTAATGATAACTTTACCTTCAACTCAGCAAGTATTTCAGGGGTACTCCTTCCTGATGCACATATCAGAAAAACAAATCCAAACTTCTGCCTATAACGATCATTCCAATCATACAGTTCCTGTAAATTCAAAGGAGGTAATATTTACGGTAAAAGTAACTGGTAAGGAGTTGAGTCTTGTGCCTAGGTGTAGTTTTGTGCTGTGGATTGTGTTTAAGAAAAGATTGAGAACCCTGGATAGGTTTGTTAGTAGTAGTGTGTGTGTTGTGTGTGGGGAACAGGAAGAATCTAAAGAGCGCTTATCTTTTCAGTGCAGATTTGTGAATAGGAGTGTCTGTATAGGAATGGTAAAAGGTGTTATAGTAATGATTAGGACATGGTGGTTGAGGATCTTTTGAATTGGACTAAAGGTAGCAGTCTGCAAGCTAGATTGGGGAGGTTGTCTTTTGCAGTGGTTGTCTACTGTGTGTGGCAAGAATGGAATCAGAGAATTTTTCAAAGAAAATTTAGGACTGAGGCAGTGGTTTTAGTAGATATTGAAAGTTATTTGAGGGCTAAAGCCTGTAAATGGAGTGTTATTAGATGTGTTTTAATAACTGGTATAATTTATAAATCGTGGAGATTGGATGAAAAAATTATGATGTAATTCCTGGAGTATGCCCCTAGTAGTTTGCATGTTTGGTTTATACTTATAATTTTTGACTTCTACTAAAAAAAAGAAGAAAGAAATTGAGTATTCAATGATATAATTACAGCAAACCTTTTACTATAACCCATTTTAACTTTCCTGCAAATTCTAAAAGCAAACAACAAATCCCCTTCAACTTTTACACTTAAACCAAATTTGGCAGAAAACTGGTCAAAAACTACAACAACAAATTTTGCATCATTTTTGGAGACGTTTTTACAGACTATGGACCAATATGTTGAAATTATTGATCTAAATATTTTTAACTTTTAGGCCAATCAGTTTATTTTATGGTTCACAGGTCAGGATGGCCTGGCCTGGGCAGGGTCAGCTTTGTGCATAGGTTTCAACCCTACCGAACCCGTCATTTTTGTCCAGTCTACTAACGGACAGAACCGATGGACCAGCCAAAAATCAAACTGATCCTGGTCGGTTTTGGTTGGTTCAGTTGATTGATTTGGGCCATAGGCCTACTTACAGTTTTGGGCCTATATCATTCCTGAATTTTTTACATGGACCATTTTTTATTTTTGAATCTTTTACTTGAGCCTCTTCATTCCAATACATTGTTCCTTAGAATAAAACCTCATGTGCATGCTTTTTTTTGTGAGTGGCAGCAGCCCTTAAAATTGTGTACATGCTTTAAACCAACAGAAAGAGGACACGTGTATATCTCCGTTCAATTCAGTTATGGGCAGTTTTATATGCATTAAAACCGAAAACCAAACCGACTCCTTGGTTCTTCATTTTCCATCCAAACTGAACCATGCATGTTAAAAAATCAATCAGTACAGGCCAGCCAGTTTATTGTTTTTTCAGTTTTTCCCTCACCCCTAATAAAGGTAAATATAATCTACTCAAAAATATATGTTGGTTATGCAATGGAAATGTCTATGACAAGAAAATTGGTAAACATTGAACAAATAGTTAGCCAGGTGGCCAGTAATATAGGTGACAATCACAGATAGTCATGCAATTTAAAGAACAGTAAGTATAATGTATATTTTAAGATCTTAGTATGTTACATTCTCTAGTCTGATTGATTTGTAAAGTGAAAGAATACCACCTGTAAGCTAGAACCAGTAGCAGTGGCTAGAGCAGTTGACTGCTCGCCTTTGCTCCACCTACAAAAAAATAGTTCTATATTAAATTACATCCAGGGATTACCGCTTGGATACCTAGAGGAAGTGATGAGATTCCTTACTGCCCATACAAATCATTTCTTTTATTTTTTCGTAAAGTAATGAGAAAGCTTCATTTCATCTGGTGCAGCATTAGGCAGGGGCCGTTAGACGGTGTTCTAACAAGCGCTAGGCTTTACTTATTAAAATGTAATACTACAAGGGCCCGTTTGATAATAAAATTAAAATGACTGAAAAACAATGAAGTTTATGAGAAATTGGACAAAGAGATGAGTAATTTGGTGAGATGTTCTCCATTGCTTCCTTTTTTTGCATGGAGAAGTTGTCCTACCCACCGCCAAGTAATTTTCATGGAAAAACCAAAAAAGTAATAAATTACCTAACCTAATCAATCATACCTTTTCAAACTTCTAATAGAAATTAGTAATGTCGTCAGATTATGTTCCAACTTTTTAATTAAATGCACCCTAAGAAATCAAACTTAACTCTTGAAAAGGCATGAGAATTCACTAAGCAAGTGTTAACAGTAATTTAAATATAGACAAAAATAATTTCCAAACAAAAAGTAGTGAAAACACAACACATCATGCGTGGTCACTACCTGGCCAGCCTATGTTAATAATTTCTCTCTATCCATCTCTCTAATCTCCCTCTCTCGTTTTTGCAGCTCCTTCTACGTTAGTTTCCTTATGGATGTGATTACGTTGTTGAGGTTAGGCAATGGATAGTAGGCCTAGGATTTCTTTCTTGGATTATTACCGGTGAATTAGAATGGAATTGGGTTCAATTGTATGTGGGTCAAAGAATTTCTGGATATTGGGGAAGGAAAGAAAAGAAAGTAAGGGGGAGATTGAGAGAAAAAGACAATCCTGATTGATTGGCACACCAATGAAAAGCATGGATTCTCGCAACGACCCATCTACTCAGTGAACCAACTAAATACATAGCTTAAATAATCAATGCTGACTCAGCCACAGCATAACAAGCCTAACGGAATCTGTTACCTAAAAAATACACTCCTACACGACCACCCAATACTAACATTCTACTTGCATAAAATGGCATCAAGCTTTCTTCATCTAAAAGTTCCTGCAGTAAGTGAAACTGAAGGCCTCTGCATCACATGTGGGATGATCTTGAGAATCAGTCTCTCCAAATTAGGAGTGAGAACAGTATGATGTAGTCAGTTATCAAGTGAGAGCCCTAATGATAGGAAGAGGCACCAAATTTGAAGCAACCCGCTCATTTAACTGTAAAATCAATCCAAACATCCCCACCAAACCCCTCCAAACCATTATGTCTTCAATGCACTCATAAACTACTTGGAAGATTATCCAATTACTATATTTTCGGCATAGTGCAACATAAGTCGAACTTGGGGCCAACAACCAAGAATAGAAGACATAATTCGACACTAATAAGTGAAGCAGTATGTCAAAAATTAACTACATCTCAACAGTAAAGAAGAAATGAAAAACAATCCGACAAGAAAATAATGTTGTACACAGTAAATATCTGAGCACCACCAGAACACTACTTCTTGATGGTAAGAAATCCCTTGTACTAATACATCCAGTCATCCTACCATAAACCAACGTGGTAAGAATCAGGGTTACCTAGTCAGTTAAGGTGTATTGTAAGTTTCAAGAGGACAGCGGTCAAGTCCCCTGCCCACAACTACTCCCCCTCGAACACGCGATCTTACCCATCGCTTGCACTAAAATAAATGACATAGTAGTGCATGTTTCAAGAAATTTCCTTCATTTTGTCCTGGATGTACTATTTCAATAACCAAAGATGTTACCTCTCTGCATTTAGGCATCAAATTTTGTTCTTTAACATTTGAGTGAGAAAACAATTGTCTTCATTATCTTCCTCTGCTTCAATATGCTGATTGGTAATTGATTTCCTTCTAGTCAGATAAGGACCAAAAGGTTTCATTTATTATGATAAGAGAAAAGATCAAACCGTCAATTCCACAACTGTGTGTTAAGGGTGGAAATTCATGAACGTCCAAAGGGTGTTTTTCAAAAGAAAAGGTTTTCTATAAATAACGGGCATTGACAATTTGATGTGTATTTAAAAACTAATGTAATCAACACAGATAACAGATTTAACAATTCACAAGTATCAGGACCTTAAATGAATTATGAGCTCAATTCACAATCAATAATGATAATCAGATCAAAAGCAAAGATATATCAATCAATTCTAATTCCACTTGATTGCTCATAAGAGAGAGAGAGAGAGAGAGAGATATGAACTGTGCACTAGTGGGGCTTATGCGATTATAGGAAGCGGTTTGACTGATCAGCAAATGCTTCAAGCCAATCATTGACATTGACCCGCAAATTGAAAAATCAATTACAATCTTCTAGAGAGAGCGTATAGAGATGATGAAATGTACGAAATGTACATAGATAAAAAGAAAAGAAAAGTACGGGTACCGTGTTGAACCAGATATCTCTGGCCACATCAACAGCTTCATTGTAATTAGGGAAAGGTCCATTTGAGACCATTTCTTTTGCGAATTTAGTAAATAATCCTTTTCTTCAAACACCACCGAGTCCATTTTCAACACTGAATTCCCTTAACCCGCCCCCCCCCCCCCCCCCCCCCCCCAAAAAAAAAGGAGAATCCCTTCCCCCTCTCTCTATAGATATGTATAGCCCGGTTCTAAAATGGACTGTCCTCACTTCAAGAAAAAGAACAACCGTTCATTTCAAGAGGTTAATGGGCGAATTTTTTCATGAAATTTGGTACTGTCAATTTTCTGACATGAGTGTAATGAGAAATTGATACGTATGTTCATTTTCAACCTTTCAATTATTTTTTATGATCATCTTATCCACTTATAGATTGAATTTTTTGATGAGATTTCTCATTATAAATATCATCGCTACAAAAATTCATAAAAAAAATAAAAAAAATCATTCATTTACCCCTTGAAATGGACGGTCATTATTTTTCTTAAATGAAGATCGTCCTCTTTAGAGCTAGGCCATATATATGTATGAAACTATGAATACAAGTGTGTGTCTATATGTGAAGGCTGAAGCTCTGCTTTAGCTATGGTGATGAAGAGGGCAGGTGGTGGAGATGGAAGATCAAGACACTACTTCTACAAGGACATACTTATCTGACATAAAACATTGACATTTCGATTTGGCGATCACTTGGACTGATTTTTTTATAATGCTGAATGTTATATGGACCTCATATCCTAACCAATTTATGGTGATCACACTATATATTACGTCTTGTATGTCTTGTACGTCTTGGGATCCGATCCCTGAGTTCTAATTTAGGATGCGGTTCACAACTTTTTTCTTTTAATAACGTGGTCCCTCAGAGATACTGTTCACAGTATATGCTTCACAATTAGTCACACAATTGGGAAATACTATTCGCAGAACCAGGAGATTTGTAGATATGTGAAGCAGATACTGTTAAACAATGTCTCCCAAGGACTGCATCCTTTAAAAAAAGGTTGCAGACTGAATCCTAAAAAAATTCAAACTAGGGACCGCATCCTAATTTTTTCCTAGAATAAGTGATTCAGACATTCAGTTATTATGAGTCTGTTCAGGATAGAAGATAAGGGCCTGTTTGGTTGATGTTTTGAGTTGAGTTTTTAAAATATGGTGTTTGGTAGAATTTAGAAGTATGTTGAAAAGTGAATTTGGTTTTTTTTTTGAGCTTCTTTCAACCAACTAAAAATCTCATAAAATTTTTTCAAAAAATAGTCACAATGGATCTTATTTTATAGATCTCGACGAGTATGTTTTAAATATATATTTTTTATTTAATATTGAATTTAAAGTTATGGTGTTTTAAAAGTTTTTTTAGATAGAGAAAGTAAAATGAATAAATTTTGGGAAGTGTAAAAGCACAATTGATTTTGAGTTGAGTTTTTAAAATTTGGGAAAAAAAAAAAAACACGGACCAAACAGGCCCCAAGTGTCCGTAGAAAATCAAGGGAATTTTGGTTACTATTGGTCCGTTCACCACCAAGATAGAAAAGAGGAATGGGTGTGGCTAGAAAATCACGGGAATTTCAGTTATTATAGAGCTAAGCAAACTTAATCATTCGTTTAAAAAGTGAATATATTAGATTTTGATATATATATATATATATATTAAATTAATCTTCACTGAAAGCAAAAACTCCTTAACAAATCTGAGTCATCTATTGTTTTTTTAGACTAGTGATCCATATTGATAATACAGTCTGGTCTAAATCACGGGAATTTACCAAGTCCAAATTTGTTGACCTTCACCTAAAAGGTTACCATGAGTGATCATCGTAAATTTGGACAATGGTGACTAATTTTAACTAGGAATTTACCCCAAAATCTCCCAAAAAGGAAAAGGCGGATTCAAAAGAAAAAGGTGTTCTACAAAAATATGCATTGAAACCTAAAGAAATCAGAAAACATTACATTATTGGATGTGCATTTGAAAACAAGTATAATCAAGTGAGGTTTAACACAATTCACAAGTATCAAGAGGATCCAGGACCTTAAATAATGAGCTCAGTCCAATTCACAATCAATAATGATAATAATCGGATCAAAAGCAAAGATATATCAATCAATTCTAATTATAATACCACGGGTGTTAGAGGTAGAGGTAGAGGGAGAGGGAGAGATTAACTGTGCACTAGTGGGACTCTTGTGATTAGAGGAAGCCATTTGACCGATCTGAGGGTGAGCAGCGAATGCTTCAAGCCAACCATTCACATCCACCTTCATCAATTAAAAAATCAAATAAATATATTACAATCATATATATATATAGAGAGAGAGAGTATAGAGTTCGTGTTGATTTAGGTCAAGTTTTTGTCATTACTGGAATTAACATGAACTATAATAAACTTTAAACTCTCTCTAAACTTTTGAGAATGAACAAAAACTGGAATCGAACACAACCGAAGTAGTACTAGAAAAAGTAGAAAGGACCTTGTTGAACCAGATATCTCTAGCCACATCAACAGATTGATCGTAAGTAGTAAAAGGTCCATTTGAGAACATTTCTTGTGCGAATTTAGTGCTTCCACAGCATGCTAAATAATCCTTTTCTTCAAACACCACCGATTCCATTTTCAACAACTCGCTTAATTCCCCTCCCTCCCCCCTCTCTGTTTCTCCCCCTCTATATATATATATATATGTTTTATATTATATGTAAAGGTTGAAGGTCTGTAGTGTAGTGGAGAAGGGCAAATGAAGCGGGGGGGAGAGGAAGATGAATACCTATTTATTGACAGCATAAATATGCACGCGTGAACAAAAGTAAAACATTAAACACACCCGGTGGGACTCGAACCCACAATCGCCTGATTAGAAGTCAGACGCCTTATCCATTAGGCCACGGGTGCTTTATTTTCATATTTGCTGTTTTTTTTTAATTTTTTACAAAAAAGACAGTTGTATTTGTTCCTTTTGAAAACCTCTGTCATCGGTTTTGTCAAAACGTATTTATTAGTGCATTGGTGGACTGTATCTACCTTCTTGCTCGACTCTCACCGCAAAACAAAATCGACCAACCAACCAAAGGCTTTAGAGTGAGCAAAGAAAGAAGATGATCACCTCTAACAGTGCCGAAACCGATCAGGTCTTATTTCTACACCAAATTTAACTCTCTGTCTTTTTACCATATGCTATATACGAGAATTTATTTATGTTGTGTAATATATGTAGTTAGTTATTAGTTATGTAGGTCTTTTTACCATATGCTATATATGCCTATTTTCACTGTAATACTTCATCCTTATTGAATTCACCATTTTTCAATTATGTTCCCATGTTCCAAACAAGCGGATTATGCTGAGCATAAATTCAGTTTCCACTGTTTGGGATTAATTTGATAACTGGCCTTGGAATGATTTCACTGTTTGGGACCTGGTAATTCAAATTCCTTCACTAGAGGGTTGTTTGATTGCTTCTCTTAAGCCTGAATTTGGATGCATTCATATTCTAGAGGTGTAAAAAGTTTGTTTTGTTAAGTTTTAAAAGGTAAGGTGTTTTTGCCTCTACCTCTGAATGGAGTGTGAAATTTCTAAACTAACCTTTCGTTCCATGTTAAACTGTTTTTCTAGACAAAGTATTGAGTTCTAAATGGTCAAAATAGCTTCCTTTTTTTTTTTTAATCAAAAACTAAAATCTACTAATCAAACCGTAGGAATGGTGATTACATCATTGGTGAAATAGCAGTCCACCAAAGCCCCTCATGATATGAGAAAAAAAAAATACACACAACGAAACACAAATATCACAAAAAGATCAAATCGACACTTTTGTGCCAAAGCCACAGCCAGCGCCATCACTGGACAGATGCACCCCAATTCCAACATGATTTGAAGAGCCAGCCCATAGTGATGCTAACTGTTTGATTTTACTCCAAACTTCAGCGGCATCAAAAGATTTGTCTTCAAATACCCTAGCATTTCTCTCCTACCAAATACACCATGCTAATGCCAAGCAGCATCTCCCCAACAATTTTGACTTCTTTTTATTCCCTCTGAACTGCCATTCCATACCGAACAGGTCATGCCATGAGCTACGCATGGCTCCAATCACTTCAAATTCCTCCCCCACCTTATTCCACATATAGCTGGTGAAGCTGCAATGTACTAGAATGTGATCGACGTTCTCTCCCCCCTTTTTGCACAAAATACACCAAGTAGGAGAAATAGCTAGATTAGGCCTTCTTTTTTGGAGTAAGTCACAAGTGTTGACTCTCTTCCATGAGGCCAACCAAGCAAAAACTTTCACCTTCGGAGGGATACCGACTTTCCATATAAATTTGTGGGGCACAAAGATAGGGTCCAAGGGTGAATTGATGAGCAAGTGAAAGAAATATTTGCAAGAAAATATCCCTGGTATATTCAGATGTTGCATCTAGATTATAGACAAACAATTTTTCGAGATTCAAACTTTAGACTTCAGCTTCGGACAAGAAAACAAACACGCCCTAAGCTTGATGATGCTTCTTGGTTAAGTTGGAAGATGGCTTTCTTTCTGTAGAAACCTAAACTTATGGAATATATAATTGGTTGGATATCATCCTTTACATTTTCTAAGCTTTCTATGAACAAATAAGATTAGGGTATGACGCTAGGTTCTCACTTATTTGGTTCACCAATTGATTGTAACATTGCCTACTTTGCCCAAATTAGAAAATTGTTGTTTTAAATTATTTTCTTCAAATCCAAATTCATATTTAATTTTCTCGTCTTGGCAGGTTTTGGTAGAGCAGAATTCGGGTGTGAGAACAATCATATTGAACAGGCCTAAGCAACTAAATGCCCTTTCATCTCAAATGGTACAATGACGATTATTTGATGAAATACCTTGTGTCCAACTCTCTTACTCTATTGGGTATTGCAATATATTTCAACTATTTATGCACTTGTTTATCACTCTCTCTGACTGTCACTTAGGCTGTTTTTAACTATCATAGTCCTAGTATCTTAATGAGGTTAGTTATCAAAAACTCAGTAAGAAATTTCATGAGAAAAGTCAAGTTGTCTAGTTTATAGAAGTACATAGAGATTGGTCTCTACCTCTTTATTCCATGGTGTTAATACTAAGCCAATTAACTATTTCTTGGCCTATTTCCCCTTGGGAAGAATTCCATTGGTTGACCTCTACTATGTCCATGCTGCTCAGCCAATGGCCATACCGAAGATTGATCTAACCGATGTTGCAGAGAATAGGTGCAATGTTGGATCATGGGACATCATTTATTCGTTACCTAGAAAGCCCTTCTTTTTTGGTTGGTTTACAATGCAAATGAAAGAGTACATATTGGAAAGTGGGTTTTGTTTATGGTTTTCTTGTTGCTGGGTCTGCTGGAACCAAAAGAACCCTTAGTTACAAAAAGAAGGAAGTGGAATAAAAGACCACAGATCTGGTGAAATACGGGCTTTATGATGAGAATCTGAGAGGGAGTGTGGTTAGTGTGTCACTAGGTCGGTGGAGGAACCCATAGGAAGGAGAACAAGCTGCCGTATTCACAAAAATTGAAAACAAAGAAAAGAAAGATCTTGATAATACTATTGCTTCCTTTGTAATTGAGTTGCATATGTCCTCTACTTCTAATTATGTTCCTTTAGATGATCCCATATTTCATTGGCAGTTAGTAGGGCACCTAGTATATATGGTTGTCAATCGACTTGGAATTGCTTATGTTTACATTTTGTAAGCCAGTATATTTATGCTTTCAGACTACTAATGGGACTGCTCTGGCCTTATGATACGTTTTTTTTGGCATTATTTTCAAAGTTTTCATTGTCCTCTCCTACGTCTTTTTGGGGGTTCTTGATTTGCTGATGCTGATTGAGATGGTCTCATTTCTTATTGTAAGGACTCGGTTGGCCTTTGTGCATTACTGCATTTCTAGGAGGCTTCCTAATTTCCTAATTGAGAATTGGAAAACTATTATTTCCTCCCCTCCAGGAAAGATGAAATCTCGAGCTATGACTAATATTACTCCTGAGGTCTTTATTTTTTGGGGGCTTATCTCTGATGTGAGTTCAGTTCCAATTTTGTGTCCATGATGGAAGGGAGCACATAGAGATTGATTGTCACTTTTTTTGTTAGTGCCTTCAGATAAACCACATTACTCAGAGATATATATATTTTTTCCCCATAGGTATTTTTGACTTTTACATAGTTTAGGGTACCAACAATGTAAAGATGACTTGAACAATGCAGTGGACAACTGCAAACGTATTAGTAGGCGATGACAAATGTGTTGGCATGAAGGAGCCTCCATAGTTATTTACTTCAGCTGATGGCATTTTTACCTAGTTTGTGTATCAATAAAGCGAATGCTTAACTAATTTCGGAATTGGAAATGAACCACAATAAAACCTTGGTTATATATACTTTGGATATTTAATAACTAGTGAGGGTCCACCATTCAAGTTCCAAAATTCTACCCAGCACCCCTGCCATCCTGGGGGAATGGGGCATTAGTTTCCTCGATTTTGAATACGAAACCCATGCCTGTTCCATATGGATTGGAGTGGAGACCATATCAACTTGCTCCATTGCCATCCTAGACATTAGCTTGTTTCTTTAGGTACCTTTATTGCCTTTTAACAGGACTAGGACCAGGATGCTTGAATATTTTTTTTGTCTTAGTAGATCATTCATGCAATTGTTCTTTTGGAAGTTTGAGCTTATCTAGTTCAAATGTTAAGGGTGATTTTGAAATTGGCAGGCGGACCTTGATATGCTGCAATATAGTACATCTTTTGTCAATATAATATCAAGAACATATATCTAGTTATCAGAAACAAAATTGAAGATCACTTGAAAGTCTTAATATTTAAGATTCACATTTTTATGTCTTCTTTGATGTCATCATTCCCAGTATATGTATAATGACATATATACTATTTATTTGCTTGCCGAGCATACCTGCTAACTGACAGCGTACAGTCTCCTACGTCGTAGATCTGCCATTTTATGCACTATCATGTTCTTCAAAACTCTGCAAACCACGATACCATGTTTAACTTGGAGATGGCTTTTATTTGCTTGATTCTGATTGAAGTAATCATCTTGCAGAGAAAGAGTTCAATAATTCTCTTAAACCCCATTTTTTTGTAGATATCTCGGTTATTGGAACTATTTCTTGCCTACGAGGAAGATCATAATGTAAAGCTAATAATTTTGAAGGTACTTTCCTCTCAAGACACAATATTCTTGCTCAATTAACCTGTCTGAAAAGCTGAAGTAATCACTGTGTTGGAGTCTGAAGATATGTAATTTGGGCAACACCTTTGTAACATGTCACCCTTAATTTTTATATAAGAGCACTAATGTTCAAATATCTTTTCGCTGATGAATCCTTTTCACAAAAAAAAACAAAAGCAGCTGAAAAGAATAAAAAATCACATTCAAGAAAGGATGAAAAGTTTGCCAAGTTGATGGCATCCTTTGCATAAATGGGTTTATATTGACTTTGCCCAAATTTTACATGCAAAATTAGACTTAGCCCCCTGATTTCATAACTGTTATACTTTTCCCCCTGCATGCAGGGGAATCTCGAAGAATTAAGTAAAAACAGGGAGTTAAGCCAAAGGATTACATTAAATCCATTTTTGCGTATTTCTTTGAGATTCCCATGCATCCGGGAGGCAATGTTCTAATGATTATGAAAACAGGGGTAAGTCTAATTTTGCATCAGGAACAAGGGGCAAAGTAAAAAAATTCCAGCATAAATTGGATAACCTCTTGATGGGTGGCATCCTTATGGGGTTGCTGCCTTTAGGCTATACCACATGAAGGTGGTCACACAATTGTTGACATGGCAGATTTCTTGATTTAATGTCCATGTAAACCGCACTGCTATAACTAGAATTATACTTAGGCTTTTTGCAGCCTCTTTTTGTCATATTTAAAATATTGTGTACAGCTCCTTCGGATTTTCACCTTTCCGACTTGCATGTTGATTTTGGATTTTATGGTTGTAGGGAAAAGGAAGAGCTTTCTGTGCTGGTGGCGATGTTGCAGCTGTAGTCCGTGATATTAAGGAAGGTAGACACTTGTTTCTTGCATTTCATATGTGTATGTAGATATTCTTCTAGAAAAGAGAAATTATTATTGATAGAAAAATGGAGACACATAGAATGAAGGATTAGAAGTCTACTGAAGAAAAATAAACTAGAAAAACCCCAAATTCGAAACACTCTACATCAGTGAATAACTGCACTCTAATCACTGGAAATATTTGAAAGAGAGACGCCACTGAAACCAGTTGAATTGAACAAATATTTTTATATTTGTTCTATTGATTAGATCTTTTGCTCTAACATACTACTTTGATATTGATCTTGGTTTTACTTTTTCCTTTCATTTTTGATTAACTTGTTTCATTTTATTTTCCTCTTTAAATCTTCTGATTCAATTCACTTTCTTTTTTGAAGTTTTGAGAACCCATCAGGATCTTCATTCAGAAGATGCCCAGATTATTCAAACATGAATTATTTTCTTGTGCAAGATTTGAAGATCATAATAATATATACTTATTGATTGATGCTTATTTGTGTGCACCAGGTAATTGGAAATTAGGTGCAAAATATTTCTGGAAGGAATTCATCTTGAACTATGTGATGGCAACATACAACAAGCCCCAGGTGACTCAACCTAGAAATTGGTTCAATTTTTTTTTATCATGAACATTTGCATGAAAGGTATTAGTGCTGAAGTTTTTTTTTGCCTTTTCCATTTAGAAGTATTCACACGATTGTAATATTTGATAGCAAACTTGATTGAAGGTTTCTATTCTTTATGGAATTGTCATGGGAGGTGGAGCAGGTGCTTCAATACATGGTAGATTCCGAGTTGCAACAGAGAATTCGGTATTTGTCTCTCCCCTCTTAATCTCAATTTTGAAGTACTTTTTCTTTGGTAGGAAACAAAATTCATCACTAATCAAAAGGTACTTGTATTGGAAGATTTACACCTTCGCTTTGTCTTTCTAAAACCTTTCAACCTTAACCATAATGGCATCGTTGAGTTCCCAATGCGAAATTCCGTCAAGATAGCCCAAACCAAATTAAGAAAATACCCCTAGCATATAAAACATAAAGTTTTATTGTCTTTTCTCCTTATTCTTGATGTGAAGTTAGACTTGGCCCATGTTTTTTATAATCCTTATTTCCCACTTTATGTGGGGTATCCCAATGAATTATGTAAAATTTGGGAATCGTCTTCTTTAAGTAATCTATACCCCTTCTTTTCATGTCGTATATTTAGACATACACAGGGAGAGCTGGGTAAGTATAATATTGTAGTAACTACTAAGAATAGGGGTAAAGTTGAAAATAGGCCAAAACATAAATCAGCAATAAAACTTGAACATAATCTTTCTTTTAAGCAAGTCTTGCGAAAGAACAATATTGGCTTGAGGGACTGGCATTTGCCCTTTTGTTAGTAACATCGTTTTTTCCTCAATTACAAGCTTGATACAAAAAATTCATTTTCTTTTTAACTCTTTGTTTTCCTACTGAAGATTAGCAATTGGTTTTTAACAGACCTAATTTTCCCGGTCTACGTGTAATGTATACTTGTCCTTTTTTTTTGTCTTTTTGCAGGTTTTTGCAATGCCAGAAACGGCTTTGGGACTCTTCCCTGATGTAGGGGCCTCTTATTACTTATCAAGACTCCCTGGATTCTTCGGTAATGCCACTTACATCTTCATCTGCATAAATGTTTGTTTCTTATGCTGCAAAGAATTTTTAAAAATAATTCTTCCCAACCATAAAGTAGGAGTTTACGTCAGCGGCATTTTTGATACTGGTCAGCACTTGGTATTCCATTTTGGGAAAATGCATGCCATATAGGACACCTAAAGTAAATACTTCTACAGTTTCTACATACTATCTTATATGTTTATGTATATATATTATTTGGGCTGGATTTTGTATAGACATACTATCAAATCAGTACCCAGAACAACAAGCCAGTTCAGGACATCCAGACCCCCAGATTGACACAAAGAACTAGACATTGCAAAAGACACTAAAGAGTGCCCCATAGCATTAGAAGAAGACTATAAGAACAATGCACAATATCAAGGAAATCAAGGCTAGACCAATGTTACCTAATTTGCGGGACGCTTTGGTACATGGTACGGGTACGTGGTATCGTACCTAGCTTGGTACATGGTGCGGTGGGGTACGCTGACTTGGAAGTTATTTCGGGTCGCGTATGCACCAGTTATCATCTCTACTATACATATATGTATTTAGTAGATTGGAATTCTTGATTTATCTGATATATGTATTTATTATGTATGTTGGTACATATAAAAATATGCGTCTTTTTTTGGTTGAATAGGGGGTTGCTAGGGTTGGCATTTTAGGTGGCAAATGCACCCTGTTTGGGATCAACACCCCTAAAGCGCATCCGTAGGGGGATCCATGAATTAGGCAACACTAATGTAGACACCCGCATCTGCAAGAGGGGACCCTGGCCTCACCATGTTAACCGTTCGAGCTGAGTCACTATTAATTTTTGACACTATCCACCCAGAATCCCATGCAAATTTACTAGCTCCCCTGCATGGTTCTGAATAACTACGCTAATTCCTGACCCATTATCAAATGGGTCACAACCCACATCAGCATCCAACTCAAAACAAGTATTTGTTTTTAGGGTAGTGATAACATGTGCCCTAAGGGCACATGTTAAAGACCTAAATATAGAAAGAAATTAAGGCTTGCATGAAAATCAGTGTAGCATTAAATGCATGTTTTGCTTTTATTATTTTTATATTTAGGTCTTTAACATGTGCCCTTAGGGCACATGTTATCACTACCCTTGTTTTTAAGTTGCATCTCTAACTTCAAGACATAGATCTTGGATCTTGGTGTTGCTTAATTTTTTACTCTTCTTACACATCTCTTGCAGGAGAATATGTTGGTCTTGCTGGTGCTAGGTTGGATGGTGCTGAGATGCTTGCATGTGGCCTTGCAACTCACTTTGTGCCCACAGAGGTATTAATTCTATCTGACTTTGTTATATATTACAGTGATTATTGTTCAAAGGTGCAAATAATGTACAAGAATTATAGCTCGCTTGGTTTAGGAATCAATATAGTTCTGTCTGTAGCATATCTGCATTGTTTTGTCACACTAAGAGGCTTGAGATGTATATTATGGCTGTTTAATTCAGGTGAAATATTTTTCTACTCAAACCAAACAGCTCCTTGGTGTGGTTCAAGCTGTTCCTATGACTCTTACGGCTTGTTTTCGAGTTTTAGGAAATGAATTGGCATTTTAGATTCCAAGGAATAACTTAAGGGGCTTGTTTGAATGATATCTCCTTTTTTTGGATACGAGAGACAATTCCATGGCACAATCATTTTGATACAAGCCTTGGTTTCACAATCACCACAAAAAAGGGTAGATACACAACCACCACCACAAGGGGTAGACACAAGAAAGGGTTCAATACTCAAGTCCATGTGGATCAAACCCATGACCTCCTTCTTACTAGGACAAGGAGGACGCCAACAGGCTTGTTTGAACGATAATTTAGGATTCCAAGAACAAACCAAAGAATGAGCCCTTAAGTAATCTTTCCTTTCCTAAAACTCGAACCAAATGAGTCCTAAAGTTATTTTTTCCCTTTCCTTTCCTTAATTGATCTTAAGTTTGGAAACTGAACATGTGTATCCTAGTTTACTTTAATGACCTCCATCAAGACTTTTGCTTGCCCATTACCTTGATCAAGGGCATATAAAATTAATATTTAATCTAGAACAATCAAATAATGACTGTGTAACTCTAGTTATCATATATAATTAATATTTAAGCTGCTATTTTATGAACAGAGACTATCAATGTTAGAAGAGGCACTAAACAAGGTAGACTCAAGTGATCCCACAGTTATTTCTGGCATTATTAGTGAATTCTCTCAGTATCCTAATTTGAAAGAGAAGAGTGCTTATTACCGGTGAGTTTCTTTCTAACCTTATTTTTTTTCTTTTTATTATTATTTTCCCTTCTAATTTGGAGCAGGGGCATGTTTATTCAGTTATTATTGTGGATTTTTGTGTTGGTCTATCTGGTATCTATTAACTATCTACAAACATACATGATACGTATATATATACAGAGCCACTATAAAGCGAGACATTCTCTCTCTCTCTCTCTCTCTCTCTCTCTCTCACACACAGAGTTCTACAATTAAAAAATTTCTCCATATATGCGACAGGATGGATATTATTGATAGGTGTTTCTCTCGAAGAACGGTTGAAGATATTTTATCTGCCTTAGTAAGTTGATGACATGGATCAGTTCCCATTTTCTCCTCTCCCCTTTCTATTTTCAACTCCATTTCCCCCAAATAATTCTGATTGATTTAACTCTAATCTTTCCTTTTACTTGTATCGCCTCTCAGTTGAAAATGGTTTGCTAGTAATTTACAGTCCATTTGATCCGAATCTTGGTGTTCTCCCTTTGTAGGAAATCGAGGCGAAAAACAGCAAGGACGATTGGATCTCTACAACCCTACAATCATTGAATAAAGCATCCCCTATGAGTCTTAAAATTTCTCTTAGATCGGTACGGACCCATAATGCCTTCTTGAACAGAATTTCACTATTTTTTTAAAAAGTTAATTATGTAACTATATGTTGAGCCAAAAATTAAATAAAAATAATATATAGGTAACTATGTTGCTGCAGTTTTTGATTGCTGTAGATAGGTGTTGGGGAATTGCTAAATGTAATAACAAATCTTGAAATTTGCTTATTTATTATCTGGTAAACCTTAATCCCTCCTTTAGAAATAGTCTCTTTTTGAAAGTCTAATAATTCTAGAGGGACATATGCATCTGACATAAAAGATTTACACATCTAATTTGACCACCGCAAATTGGTCAGAATGTGGGGTCTATATGAAATTCATCCTTACTACAATCCATTCCAACCAATGAGTAATCGCCATATTGGACTATCATTGTTTTATGTCAGATAAATATTCCCTATAGAAGTACTCTTGAAAGTATAAACTTGTTTTTGAAATGTTATGAACTTTTGAAATTAACCTACATATAAAGAGAGGCGAGAGGATGACTAACATTAGCTTCATTGTTAGCCATTATAAAAAAAGAATAGTTTAGGCAGATCATACTATTTTACAATGATTTCAAGATATATAAAAACACATGCTTTGCAAATTTAAAGTTGAACTTACTTTAACACAAGAAGAGGAGTAAAAAGACATTGAAAAATCTACCCACTTGGTAGATAAAAGACAAATAAAAGAAAATTTGGTTAGAATCTTAGTTACATGTCTCAAAATTCTAATATATATATATTTTTATTTTTTTTCAACTTTTGCTATCCAGATTAGAGAAGGGAGACTCCAAGGTGTTGGCCAATGCCTTTTGCGAGAGTACAGAATGGTTTGTCATGTCATGAGAGGGGAGGTCAGCAAGGATTTCATTGAGGTGCCAACCTAATTTACTATTCATCATCCCAAATTAAGAGTCAATAGTTGACACAAATTTGAATAAATACTAATTTCAACACAATCAATGGCAAAGGTGAGAATAAAACTTGTTTTTACCTCTTTATGCTGGCCGGAAGTTTATCTAGTATTAAGAGGTAGAAATGGTGTTTGTTTTCTCACATGTTAATGCTGAATTGGATTAAAATTCAGCATTCAGCATTAAGTGGCAAGTTCTGTGCTGAATACTTAATTTAGTTTTAGTGAAATTTTATTCCTATAGTGCCCCTGTTCTTTCTGTTCATTAGGAATTGATGTCTGTCAGAATAATAAGGGTGAAATTGTTAAATGCCATATATTCAGCATTCAGAGCCATTAAAATCTAACACATTTTACAGAGTTTCTGTTCAACATTAATCATTTAGAGTTAAGTATTTAGTGTTCAGCATTTAGAGGCTTAAAAAAATGACCCCTATACTATTGCAAGATATGGTATATTTATTGTCCGAGAAGGAAATGTATGACTCCTAATTTGGTTTGTCCCGTAAGGAAAGAGCGACACTTAAAATATGATGCTTCCAAAGAGAGCACAATTCTTAATTTGGGATTTTGGGCATATTTGTTCTCTTTCTTTTTACGTATATTATGTCCCTTTAAGTGACACTAATTGGACCTTCCAATGCAGGGCTGTAGGGCTATACTATTGGACAAGGATAGAAACCCGAAGGTGAAACATGTTTTTCTTTAGATTTTAAATTATGCGGATTTGTTATGCACAACTCCTTGTGTTTTGAGGAAACTACATCGGCCTCCCTTATCATTCCGCTTATATACCCTAACCTCCCTTGTGGAAACATAGTTGTTAGTTTCTCACAGGAAAACTTCTTTGTATGTTAGGATTCACCGCCATGTTGGAATTAGAAAAAAAAAACAAATGGAGTTGAATTGAAATGGGAAAAATCTCAAACATCGGGAGCTATACTTTAGTTCTCGAAAACACGAGGGAGGTCATTGAAATTAGTCTGAAACTTGGGGGAGATGACTTTGATTATCCCTGAGATGATCCGATCGGGATGGAAATAAATCTAGAGGAGAGTTGAAAAATGTGAACCATTCGTTTAAAAGTGAATAGCTTAGATTTTGACATTAGTTTCTGTTTAAATGAGTCCTCTCCAGGGGCAAGACTTCTGGTTAATCTGAGCCATCAATTTTTTAAACTAATGGTCCAAATGAACACCCCCATCCTTGGGTGCGATTTTGAGTTTTTAAGTTTGCTGATATTTACGGTTTTTCTCTTTCTTATGTTTCAGTGGAATCCTTCTAAACTAGAACAAGTCAGCGACGAAATGGTTGACTGTTACTTCTCCAAGGTGGATGATGAAGAATGGGAAGATCTAAAACTCCTTCCCAGGTCAAACTTGCCTGCACATGCCATTGCGAAGCTCTAGTTTATCATTTAACAAGATACTGCAATTTGGACAGCCCCTCCTTGAATAATTCAATCAGGTAATTTTCTCAAGATATCCCATTGTGTTAGGTTACCATATAAGTGAATTTGGTTATTTCTAAGACTATCATAGGAAAAGTATTTAAGGCGAAAAATAAGAAATATTTAGAATAAATTGCAATAGATATGATACGCATGAATACATGACGTGTTAAAGGTTGGGCATTTGCGATTTTTAAGATCATTTGTTCACATTGCCATCATATCTACTTTGAATTTGTATTTACACCCAGCGTTAGCAATTGACCTGTAGGTCTGGGGTGTGTAATTTGTACTATTTAGGATTCGATTTGTGACATGATTTGCAATTTGTAGCCTAGTTGATGCGAATTGTTTAATCCAATACAGACATGATTTTATCATAATATATACAGACATGATTTTATCATAATATTTTTACCATGGAAAATTTCATGTGCGGGCCGGGCCTTTTTGCGACGTAAAAAACACCCCCAATGTTTTTATGACGGAAAAGCGTCGTAAAAAGGCCCGGTCCGTATTAGAAATTGACTCTTTTTACTAAACCTATCTAATATAAAATATTTGAATTTGGGTCCATGGTATTCTAATCACATTCCTTGAAAGTTTCTTCACAATTACTTGGGGGATTTTATTACAGAAGTGTCTCCGTTAAATGAGTCCAAAAATTTACACGATAATTTTCTACCGTTTAAACTATTTTTTTTAAAAATATATATATATATATATTTAAAAATTATTTTACTCCATTTTTCAAAGATATATGCATTCATGGGTTCCTCGTTTGCACCATTTGTCTCTTTCGTAATATATATGGTGAGTTGTCTTTCCTTTGGAGTTAATTGCGTACATCTTACCCTCTCTCCAGACTTAAGAACGGTAATAGTTTCAGCAATGTACTACGGTAACTTGTTGCTGGAAAATGCTCGAGTTCTTGGTGAATTATTGTAACTGTTGAGACTGTTGGGAAATCAAATTCTTATAAATCAATATATAAATCTAACAGTCTTTGGTGAATAGCGATGGTGATGCTCAGCAACTATAACAAGAGGACTCATTGGCGATGGTTCTAGCAACTATATAACAAGGGACAGAACAACACACGAGAGTAAAATTATAACTACATAAACACATTATAACTAATTTCGAATTAATCTTGGTTAAATATTTCATTTCAATTTAATATTAGTAAAATATTTTATTTTAAAACACAATTCTTAAATAAGGACTCTACCCTTGCCAAGTGCCAACATTGGAAAACAGGTGTTCGGCTCAGAAAAATTTAATTTCTTGAAGTTTACGCGCAAGGAGGGGTGTCCAATTTACAGTGAAAGTTATATTTTTGTAGTGATTGGGTGGCCCAATGACTTATTGGGTTGGTTTTCTAATAAATACAGTTGTCTTGCCTACTAAAAACCCTGCTGTTTTGCCACCTCTGGTAGTGATTTACAGTCATAAATAGTGTCATGGAACATTGGCAACTTGTCATGCAATGTACTCCGATGATAATATTGTAGGTGTAAGTATTGGTGTAGGTGGGGATACATGAACTATAAATGAATAATTTGCCGTGGATAATTCATTGTTGACACAAATTTTAGTGATGTCGCGTGTACAAAGATTTAATTTTCTTTTCAAGAAACAATGGCTCGGAAATAGTACTCAAGTATACCAGAAGTATAATGTGTAGTATATACTAGTATTTATTTTTTATCAGCAAATAATAGCCTGGCTTGAACTTGGATGTCAGGCCAATATCAATCAGTTGAGCTGAAATCCGAATCTTCTTTGTTTTTCATTTGTATCTTCTTCGCATTTCAAGATTCATTGGAAATTTTTTGTGATTGACAGATCGACATCAGTAAGAGGGTACGAATTCTCAACATCAACGAACAATAAATGGTACCTTAGCATTGGATCATTATATAATATCATTAATTTTTTTGTTTAAATTATTTACGTTAGTCGTATATGCATTGACTGTATTCCATTCCAAATTGTAATACATACAAAAAAGTGTTAACAAATAACAAATCCGTCCATCTCTGGTGGGTGAGTCTATGGGTTCATTTGTTTCTTGAACGTTGTTCAACGACATATATATCACTTGTAAAAACAACGTTGACAAAGGCTTGATTGGTTGAGTATAATAGAAGTTAATTAATGCACACATACACCAAACTTTGCCCAAATATATAGGTTTGAATCTCTCACCCTATTGGGCAACCACAAAATCACTCTACGGTGCTAAGTAGCATTGACTAAAGAGATTAGACAACCACCACCTGTGTGAGAGATAGAAGCCAATTTATCATACTAAAAAGTGGGAAAATATTATTTATTTTTAGAGTACCACACTAAATTACAGTTGCTTTGGTTATCACAAAACCATATAAAATTATTTCGGTTTCATGAAGTGTTTCTTCCCTTATATTGCAAAAGGATGTTACATGCTAAGTGTCGCATCTTGGTTCACATCAATAAGATAATGTGCCCTCACAACTTTATTATTTCTCAAAAGTTGCTAGTTACAAAAGATTGGTAACAACGATATAAAATACATTAGTTATTTCAACCAGGTTATATGTATTGAATATCACAAGATGTAATCTGCCAACATCCAGTACAATAATAGCGATGCACGTGCAGCAGCTCCTTATAACACTAGAATCATTTAAAAGAAAGCAATTATTAAAATTGGTAGGGACGTCCCCACTCAGTTCTGAACTGAGAGTAACGCAGTGCCACTGATATTGCATGTAACCTTTTTATACGTGTAGTTAAAAATTTATTTGTGCGTTATAAAATAAACATGTAAAAATAAGGACACTTCTAGGATCTGGTTTCTGAATTTAGTATATGCTTCTGAAAATAATTAATACGTGGAGATATTATGGAGCAAATACTAAAATTATGGACCGCAAATATTAAAATTGTGTGTGAGATATTGTTACGATATGATGATGGGATAGAAAACTACGGAGGACCACTAAAACACCCTTTATAGGATTTGACTAATTAGGGGATTGGAAATTAAAGCAATGAAGAAAATTAAATGAACAAGAACTTTGTTGATGGGGTGGTTAAACTAAGGAATCAGCTAGACATCAAAAAGGGTTTTAATTTGCCTTCACATTGCAACCAAAAAAGTGTTGACTGTTGACCCACTAATTATATTAACCTTTTGTCATGGACTTTTTGATAGCTACGGCCGACCTCTAACTTCATTAATTTTTGTTTTTGACAAATATATATATGACTTTTTTTTTTCTAAAGTAAATTTGCATTTTAAAATAGAGAAGTTAAAATGACCTCGTCCTCTTAGTTTCAGTCAGCCAATTCATGTTCTATTTTGATTATTTCATAAAAAAAGAATTGAATATTTAAGTTATTTTTGTTTCTATCACTAAAGTTCGTCGTATCTATTTATATTGTTATAATTCGAAAGCGCACCTTGGCAGTCATAATATTAAAGAGGACCTCTTGCCATCAAGCAAATATAACGTTTGTAAAATATTTTTTATTTTAAATTACATGATGTACGTGCACAAACATAAAATAATTAAATATATGCATCGCGTGTACGACATATCTAGTTACATTAAAATGACAAGTTAAGTATTATAGTTTCACATAAATCTTGTAGACTCTTTAAAATTAAATAATAATGTTGTGATAAAACTAGGTTATGCAAATCGTTATAAATGTATATTTGTTAGAAGATTCTCACCAATTAATTAACTACTTGCCTTTGTATGAAACAAATATCTAAGTTTTTTTTTTTGAAATAAAAAAAAAATAAGAGAGGTCTAAGTGTTACTCTTTAATTACAAATAATAAAAATACCCCAAATCACCTTGGTGAGACTGGAATCTGTGATATTTCCCATATCCAAGTCGGTACCTCTCCCAACTAATTGACTAGCCAAATTGCTCCAAGCATATAGTTTGATTCTTCTTGCCTTCTCTTTCTCAACTTGAAATACGGTGTCATTCCATAGTTTAAAATAGCACATTATTAATAATGCATTACATTTAAAAGAAGAAGTAATCTATAATATATTATAAAACCAAGAGCAATTTTAATGGCACGAAGTTGAATCATACTTTTACTTTCAATTTTACCCTTGATTTTTTTTTTCATCAAAATAAAATAAAATTATTTGACATGATTCAAACCTTTATCCTCAATGAATATAATTTCATGCTTAATCAGTAGGCTACTTATCATTATTGTTAACATATTTTTCTTCAAATCATATACGCATCATGTGTGCATGGTATACATGCAAATTACAGAGAGAGAGAGAGTATTTCCCCACAGGCAACCACCAACCTGTTATGTAGCATTTCCCCGTGCATTCAACGCTGCCCCTAGGTCCTCTGGTCTTCACCCTTCAAATTAAATTGGGTATCAATGAAAAGGGGCACCACTCAATTAAACGAAATCTCAACACCCCCCCCCCCCCCCCCCCCGGGGGGGCAATTTCAATTCCCTCTAATTTTTGCTCTCCATTCAAACACATTGAGAGCTACAACTACAATATGAACCATGGAACACCAAATAAAATTTAATTATCCTATTTCCAAAAATATAAAATAATGAAAATTATATTGGGATATGAAAAAAAAATACAAATTATTATAATGTATATATATGCGCTTGCATATAGGTGGATTATATAGATCTGGTCACGAATTTTAATAAATATTTGAAATACTTATAATTTTATTATTATCGCGTACTCGCACCATATATGTGTGCGCTCGCAACAATTGGGGGTTTGTTATTATGCTTTTAAACTCTTTGAACTAGTAATTACATAAATCATTGCCATAATTGTTTTTATGGCATTTTATCTCATTGTATCACATTCTGATTTGAGAGTTTAAAATAATGAAATTGTCAATAGCTTGGTTTAGGGTTTAGGTTAGAAAGAAGCCTTCTCCAAAGCCAATATTCAATTGTTTACGTGTTTACATATCGAGAACTTCCACTTATTACTAACGGTCACATAGACAACCTATTGATAATACATGCAATGCCTCAGTGTGTTCAATTATGAAAGTAAAATAATTTTGATTGCGTTAATTATTATTATTATTGTTGTTGTTGTTGCTGCTTGAATTAATAAATAGCAAGTACAATATAATATACGGAGTATGATCTAACCTCTTCAACAATGAGATAGAGAAAGAGAGATGATCAAATCTTGACGTATACTCATTAATTGCCGTTAAAAAAATAAAAAACACTAAATTTGGATTACTATATAGAAGATTGAAGAACAAGCTTACCATATATTGATGAAATTGAAGTCAAGCTAATATAAGGAACTTGAAGGAAAAAAAAAGGAGGAATATATAGATAATTAAACCTTGATCTAAATTTCCCCATTCATATACTTACAAAAGTTAATTAAGCACCCTAACTTGTGACCACCATATATAATTACATAAAAAAACAAAAGAACAGAAATTAATAACATTAATAAATTTGAATAACAAAAAAAAAATGTGTACAACACTAAATTAAATCTTACAACAAATGATCATCCTCTTTTTCAGTCATCAATTAAACCCAAATAATCCTTCAACTCAGAAGAAAAACAAGGGTACTTCCTCCATACTTTCCCATACAACTTGAAAATTTTCACCACTTTCTCTTTAGTTGAAGATCTACCACCGAAATGCAACAATGCAACAAGCTTTTTAACTCCCCCAAAAACCATCACTTCCTCTAAAACCCTCTCATTTGGATGAAAACTACAAACTAACCACAAAATCTTCACCACAATTTTGCTAGCAATTTCAGACACTTGTAACATTTTTTTCGAGAGGGCCGCAATCCCTAATCCATGCTCTATAAAAGCCACCCTTCCTTCAGCACATTCACATAATAATTTAATTATGTGTAATATTTTCTCGCATTTCGACCTGTTTGATTCCGGTAGAAGCTCAATTAGGGTACAAATTGCACCGGCTTCGATAGCCTTTAAACGGGTTTTTTTCGATGAAGTTAATATCTCTATGAGTACTTTTAATGCACATGAACTTGCCTTAGTGCAGATTTCATCCGAAACAAGATCTAACAATGATTTAAACAAGTCAGTACCTTGTTCTTGTGCTACAAAACTCCAATCAAACTTGCTTTTCGCCATTTTTTCAAACATTGAAATTGCATAAGCCCTCGCTTCTTTGCTCCCTCTTTGAAGCATGATAGCCATTGATTTAACGCAATCCGGGCTCGTAACCGATCTGACGTTCAAGATCACTTCATCATCAAGTAATAAGAGTTGGTGAAGGATACCTAAGGCCTCTTCACACGCGGTGAACGTTGTGAAATCCGAGGATTCGGACAAAACTTGAACCATAATCTTGACAAGAGCCTCAACACCACCCGATTTTACAAAATCAATCCTTGTTTGATCGCTAACCTTGATTATCGACTTGAGTTTCTTCAATGAACTTACCTTAAACGGCGTAGTTTCAATGGTGTTGAGGAGTGAGACCAATTCTTGGTGCATCATTGAAGGTGGTGGTGATGATATTTGAGAGAGGTCTTTCTTGTGCCATGTATGGATGAGGCTCTTGAGGGTTAAATTGGGGGTAGTATTGAAATTATCAATACTTTGCATTGTGGCTGGGCATGTTTTCTTCTTGTATGTAAAGAACCATTTTTCAATGTTCTTTTGTTCATATGTGACACCTGTTGAGATTGTGACTGGATTTTTCATTAGCTCCATGGAAATGGGACACCTAAAATCTTGAGGAAAATCCATGGTTAGATCTAGGGTTTTCCCTATCTCCATTCTAGGTGGTGATAAAGAAGAGGGTGGGGGCTAGTTGAATATTATCAACCTAGCTTATACTTATACACGATATATATGTGGGTGGGTGGGGGGGGGGGGGGGGGGATTAGTGGATATATAGGCATACATTTACTCATACAGATATATGGGATATCATATTACAGTTGACACTCCTAGACTATATCTCCTTTTTTACACTTTGCATATACTTGGTCCAAATTTTGAAAAAATAAGCTTTGATTAAATTTGTATCATTTTGGAGATTTAAAAGAGATTTTGGGCAAAATTAAATTCTTAGATGTATAACAAACAAAAATGAATTCAGTTTTTGTCGAATTTGAAGAATTACGTTAGTTGAAGGGGATTTTCTTTATCGATCACTTAATTTTATAGTTTACAGAGTAAAGTGAAAATAAGATATAGTTTAGGTTTTTTTTGTAATTATCTCTATTTATATATGCATATATGTATATGTGTGCCTGCATGTGTACATACATATATAATGTGTTTGTATGTGTGTATATTACGTGTAGGCCGGAGATCGATGTGTAGAAGTCTAAAGAGAGAAAAAATCAAAGTCAGCTAGAAATTAAGAAGTGACGACTAGATGCATTTTAATTTGCAAGCTGTGTACAGTACGTTGAAACATAGAAACGACAAAGAATATATAAAGCTAGCCATCCAATAGAAAGTTTTAATTGAATTATAATTTTCTCCTCCGATCCCCATGTTTTAGATCGATTCATGTGACCTATGCAGCAAAATAGTTCTTTCATTTAGGCAACCAATAACTTTAGACCATTTATATTTAATTCATACCAATTTAATTAATTGGCACTGGGCTTTCATAATTTAATAGTTCTTGGTCATTATATATATATATATAATGTTTGAATACAATTCTCACAATACAATTGATTACGAAAGAACAATATATTATATATATATATATATATATATATATATATATTATGTAGCATAAGCACCTGTGCAAAACTTGCACTCTATACGAAGCTCCCAACTATTTTATTTTTTTATCAATATTCGATCTTAACATTAAATCCAGCATTTGTACCACTGATCACTTAGGTTGGGACATATATGCTTACTTAATCAAAATGTCAAAACTAATGAAATGAAATGTGGTATCACTAACTAACCTTTTTCTAAAATAGCAGCTATGTATGATTAAGTCTTTTTTAGGGTTAGTTGCTAGCTAGGGGATGGCTACCACACATGTAGTTGTGTAGTTTGAATTACGATATAATTAATTTGTTAATAAAATTTCACTCTAATTTTCTATAAGGTATCTGTTTAAAAAAATGTGGTTACTTTTTAAAACCTTATGCAAAGACATATTGAGATTGGCAAAATTTACATAAAAAGATAATTTTAAGCAAGAAATTAGGTATTTTGAATGATTAAATTTGAGGGCCACTATAAAAATAAGCAAAAATGAAGGGGGCATATTTTACTAATGTTCAAATTTAGCGGCCCGTTTGGCTGGTTGACTTTAATTAAGGGATTAGAGAACCAGTAAGATTAGATCTAAAGTTGCGTCAGATATATATATATATATATATACAAATTCACATAATAAAGATATGTGCGTGTATAATATAATTACTTAAATAAGTATTTTTATTCTTCAAGAGTTTTAATAAATATGTACATTCAAAGCGAGCTTACATAATACCGCGAGGACTTTGATGCTTCACACGTTATTAATAATTTCATAACTTAACTGTACAGGAGGTTGAGCTGCACAGCTGACTCTCTCTCTCTCTCTCTAGACAATGTTGCAATAATATTGTTCATATTATGTAAATTTGTTAAAATAAATCAAAAAATATGATGGCAGAAATCAAGCGGTAATAACATATATATGTTATTACAAACTCTTTTTTTCCCTTCATATATAAGTTTTTGTATAATAGGGATAATGAGTTTTGAATCTTGAAAATATATAAAGAATAAATAATTGTATAACTGAAGTGTAAAATATTTTTTTAATGATTGATAGTACATTTGACACGGACTACAACTTATTAAATATATATGCTTTACAAATTTATTATGAAAAAAAATGATAAAAGTTTGACTATTAACTTAGGCATGCAAAACAAAAGGTTTTAAACATGTAGTTGATATCTTTTTCTCTAATTTATATTTCTTAAATTTAAACATTGGATCGGATTATTATTATAGCTTATAAGGTTTATGTTCGAATTATCTTGCCAACAATCCCTCTTGATGAGCGATCTGTAAGATCCGCTCTAAAATGTGTGCAAAATTTAAATTAGAACTATCTTGTTACAGTATAATGATGCTTTAAATTAAATTAGGTTCACTATAAAAATTAAGAAAATTTGAGAATTGGCCATAGTTTACAACTATCTAATGTAGTTGAAATTCCACATGTTTTATAGGAGTTATTTATATTTACCCCTTTGAAGTTTGACTGTGTTTCCACTTTCATCCATAAAGTCATTTTGCATCATGAATGTTAAAGTTTGTTCCTGTTTTTACATTAGTCCAAAATCCAAAGTGCCATTTTGTTTCTAGGACATAAAATGATATATGCAACTAACGTGGCTTGAAAATCAAAGCAATACGTGGCATTTTCTATCCAAAAACTTAATGGAGGGTTGGATTTTGGACTAAAGTAAAAATATGAACAAACTTTAAAGACAGACATGACACAATATGAATTTCATGGACGAAAATGTAGAAGTCATAAATTATAAATAAATTGTTTATAAGCACAAACAATCTTATCCAATAGTTGAATTTGTAAATTATGAAAAGGTTGTAATTGAGTGTAAAATTATAATTATCTTAATTAAACTTGTGTAAGTTAAATCTTACTGCATACACACACCTATATAATTTCTTTCGGTCTCAAATTAAGAGTCCACATTGTATATCTTGGGAAGACACTAGATAATTTTAGGCTAATTAAAAGTGAAGAATAAATTTATTTTTTTAAAGTGAAATTTGGTACATTAATTAAGTTCCAAAAATGATATAGACACGCCACTATTAAGTTGGGACATTTTAAAATTAGAGTAAAACGTAACTGACACTTTATTTTGAGACGAAATCACCGTGTTATAGTAAATTTCCTTAAACCAAGGTCCATTTTCACTTTTACCCTTTTTTTGAGGAGAAAAAAAAAGAAAGAAGTAATTTTAAACTTTTTATACGTATCAGTTCTTAATTAGTTTTACGAATTTTGTATCACGTTATTTTTATTTAATTTTTAAAAAGGGAAGCTCTAGCCATCAAAAATCTAGAGTGCTAGTAGCATTATTTTATAAATAATGAAAAATAAAATGAGTCCAAAAGGCTCAAACTCAGTGGCATACAAAGAAAAGGGAGGCCGGGGAACATGACTTGATCTCCCTAAAATAACTATAAAAGCCAAAACAAATACTAGGCTTCATATATCAAACCATAAAAACTGAACAAACCAAACCAAATAGAGACTACTTTGAAAAGAAAAATACAATAGAATATTTGCATAGATAGTGAAATCTAAATCGATAAGTATGGAGAAATGACGTGTTTAATTGCATATTTTTCAATACTATATTGAACGATATTTCACTTTTACAGGAGAAGTGAAATTGGACTATAGTTCAAGAGGATTTATTGTAATTTATCATATATATATAGTGAACATCTTGTGCAGACCATTTGTATGTATATCAGTATATGAACGATAATTTTAGTGATAAATTTTTATCATTAAAAATATCTCTCAATAATTTAACGATAAAAATTAGTTGTTAAAAGATTAGACTATATACAAATAGTTGGCATCATATCGGAATCCTATATATATATATAAATATGTGTATGATTTTTTTATTTTTTTTCTGGAGGAAGTGTATGTATGTGTTCAGAAGGACAAGTGGAGGTGATCGTGATAGTTGGGCAGAATACTAAGTCAAAAAAGATAAGTTTTCAACATTCAAAAACTATACAAATTAATAGTAACAGCAGTGATGAGTTGACAAAACAGGTTTCCTTTGATATAAATTTTGTAAATCAAGTTGACTAATTATGATTATTGCCAAATTAATATACATAATGATGTTATTAATTTTCACAATTGTATTCTACGTTTTTGTCTTTGAGAAATTTTATTTCTATCCATAAAATTTATCAATATATCTACCTTTAGTTTATGGTGTATTTAGACACATTTTTTAATAGTTGCCTTTTAAAAATTGAGAAATATATCCATCCAATTAATTTATTATTATTTTTTTCTGTTACAATTTTACTACGTTTCTTAATTGAAATACAACTCCAAATATTGCAATTGTAACTAGCTTAATCATCTTCTTCTATGATTCGGATCAAAATTCAAGTATCACACTTTCAGCATTCAAGTTTCAACTACCCCCCCACCCTCCAAAATTATCTTGCTATTCAATACATTATTCTTATAAAACTTTATACAAACACATTTCATCCTACAAAGAATCTACAAACCCAATCGGTTATTCCTGGCCTAATATGTTATTGATTTCTCGTTAATGACTTTTTTTGCCTTAAAATGATAAAAGGATATAGGAACTTAATTGATTATACCAAAAGGACCAATTAATTATTTCGTTGATATATAATTAGATGTATCAATCACTTTTAGTTTTAGAATTTCATATAATTTGAATACTATCTCAATTGGTGAAGTTGAAGTTGAAAGTCAGGTATTTATCAAGCATTTTTGGTTTTCAATTCAAGAAAAAAAATAAGCATAAGGAAGTCATCATAGCATTATTTTTTTATATGAACCGAGCTTGAGACAAATTGTTATGGAGTTTGTTTCTATTTCATATTAAAGGAAACCAAGCCACAAAATTCATAGTCTATTGGCGTCTAAAAAGCAACCATGAACGAATGAGCTGAATAATGAAATGATTAATTTAGTGTATCCACCAAATAAATAAATAAATAAATGTGAAGAAGCAGAGGAGAACAATGCATGAAAAATATTATAGCATCCGAAGAAAATTAAAGTTACATTTCATTAAATTAGATAAAAGTGTCTAGATCAATTCGCACTAGAGGGTGGGTTTATGACGGGGACCCTTTACGTAAACGATGGTGCGGGATGCGGGAGAAGGAGAACTGGGTTGTTGTAACCTTTGTAAATTTTACTTTTAATTCTTTTTGCTTTTCACAATTAAATCACCCATTTCTAGTTAGGTGGATATATTAACTAGTTTGGTGGATATTGTGAAATTTAATTATCAAAGAATTATTATTTATAAAAATTAGATCACTAATTCTTTTTGAAAGTTTATCCCAACCCAATTACATTTAATGGGTAACATATATAGATTAACTTAACAATGTAAATAAACTATAAGAAGTCTCGGATATAAACAAAACTATCCATTTTATATATTGTCATAAGTACACTGTACACATAACCTTTTATAGGTGATACTATAAATAATTCATTGTGATAATAGTTTTGAATAGAATAATAAATAGAATATAATTCACAATAACGACTAATATTACTACATACACAAATATCATCGGCAAAAAAAAGGATCTACAATCCTATCCCTGAATTGGGGGTTGTACAAATATTTATTTCTACTAATAGCTGGAATTAAATTATTTTTTGTTTTTAAAAAGAAATATTAAAGTAATTAATAATGTAATGAGGAATGTTGAAACAACGAAAGCGACCAGATGAGGGGAAGCAAAATCGTCGGGCCATGCCATGTGACAAATGGGAGAGGTCAATCGGATCATCTGCCCATGATTTAGGAAATATTTTTTCATTAATACTTTTAAAGTACTATATGTTATATCTTAATTTAAAAGTCTTTTTTTTATATGACTATTAACAGTTTAATGAAATATCTAAAATTCACAAAGTGTCTAAAAAATGTACAGAAATTAAAGTTTTAATAAAGATCATATTAGAGTGTTACTTATTTAGAGTGTTAATCTCATACCCTTTTTTTTCTAGATGTTGTTAATGAAAAGATCAGTTACATTTATGAAAATATAATCAATATACCAATTTTTGATCGTGAATACTTTTACGTCTTAAATTTAGAGTTCAGTTTTTATTTTTAATTCAAGATAAACAGCGTAATTCAGTCAAAGCTTTTGAATATTCCCTTTCCAAATATCTTCAATGTCATTAGTTTTTTATTATAAATTATGAAATCAAAGAGGGAATATGCAAGCCATGTGGAACCGAATTCAGGTAAGAATAGAGGAGTTTGGTGGTTGAAAAATAAATAAAAATAAAGCACCTATCGATATTTATAAAAAAGGACGTGAAATAATATTTTTGTAAAGGGTAAATTACAAAAAAAATATAATATACTTTACCCGTTTTTATAATTTGGGTAATGTACAATTTTTTTGACATTAGAAACATTATATTTTATTTACATTTTCATTTTAGGTAACTCGTTTACCATCCGTTAGATGCCTTTAAAGGAATCCACGTAATTGCCAACTCAACATTAAATAAAAAACAAAAAATGAATTTTCCCTTTTTAATTAACTTTAACAAATCAACACAAAATTACAAAATCAATTTAAAGCCCGTTTTAACTTTAACGAATGAAAAGAAGAAAACAAAATCAATTAAAAGTTAGAGAGAGAAGCACAGAAAAGCCCTAGTTGCTGTAGAAAGGTTCGACTGTTGGGATTGAAGAGAAACGGAAGTAATTCAAGAAAGAAAAGAAGAAAAATGCTATAAAACCTAATACGCATCATCCAAGTAAGTGTATTATTTACTTAGGGCTTCTAGGGTGCTTTGTTCGTATTTGTTTGCTGAGTTCATATTTGTTTATTGTATTTAATTTTGAATAAACATTTTTTATTGGGTTATGTTAATTAGGATTTTTATTTGTTTAACGTTTACTTACGAGGTTATGTTAAACTCCTATTTTTTTCTATTTGTTTGCTTTATATGTATGCAGTGTGTTAAGTTTTAGAGAAAAGAGAAAAATATATTTGTATTGAATGAATCATAACATAAGAATGGGGCTCTATTTATAGAGCTAATTTAGACAAAAAAAATAACCTAGACTAACAAAGAATAGGAATACTAATCCAACAAGGAAACAAAGACAAAATAAATAAATAAATAAATAACTTTAACACCCCCCCTCAAACTCAAGAAGGCTTAGAAAGCATTCGGAGTTTGAAAATGAGAAAATGAAAACGGGCGATCACATGAGACTTGGTAAACAGATCAGCAAGTTGATACTCAGATAAGACGAAAGGCAAGCGAATAGTGCCATGAGTGTAGTGATGTCGAACAAAGTGGCAGTCAACCTCAATATGCTTGGTGCGTTTATGAAAAACATCATTATGGGCTATCTGAATAGCGCTTCGACTGTCACAAAATAACGGCGTAGGAGTAGGAACGTCAATTCCCATATCTTTAATCAACCAGCGAAGCCAAACAATTTCAGAAGTCGCATGTGCAAGGGCGCGATACTCAGCTTCAGCACTAGAACGGGCAATTACAATTTGTTTCTTACTTTTTCACGCGATGAGAGAATCACCTAGAAAAACACAGAATCCTGTGGTAGATCGGCGACCAGTTATATCACCCGCTCAATCGGAGTCAGAATATCCTTGTAACACAAGACTGGAAGTGGATGAAAAATGTAATCCTTGGAATATTGTTCCTTTAAGGTACCGAATGATGCGGAGAACAGCAGCAAAATGAACAGAGCGTGGTGCGGACATAAATTGGCTCATAATATGAACAGCATAACTAATATCTGGCCGTGTGATAGTGAGATAGTTGAGACTGCCTACAAGTTGGCAATATAAAGTAGGATTAGGTAGCAAAGTCCCGTCAGAAGCACAGAGTTTGACATTCATTTCAAGTGGAGTATCGGCAATCTTATTGTCAGTTAAACTAGCTCGCTGAACAATATCAGAAGCGTATTTTACCTGAGAAAAAAAGTAACCAGTAGACAAACAATCAACCTCAATACCAAGGAAGTAGCGAAGAATTCCCAGATCTTTCATTTCAAAACAAGAGCACAGATAGGTCTTGAGCTTGCATATTCCATCGAAATCATCCCCAGTGATAATCATATCATCGACATAAATGAGAAGAACAACAATGCCTTGTGGAGAGGAACATGTAAACATTGCTGAATCGTGAGTACTTTGTGAAAAACCATGGTGAATGACGGTTGTGGAGAACTTTTCAAACCAGGCTCTAGGTGCTTGCTTAAGACCATAGAGAGCACGATGAAATTTACAGACTTGCCCAGGAGAGTGAGGTAGCCCATTAGGAGGCTACATATATACTTCTTCGGAGAGGTCGCCATGAAGGAAAGCATTTTTGACATCCATCTGGTGAATCGCCCACTTACGGATAGAAACAACTGAAATAAGTGTGCGAACTGTGGTCATTCGAGCTGCGGGAGCAAAAGTTTCTTCATAATCAATACCATATTCCTGGGTAAAACCTTTTGCAACAAGACGAACTTTGTAACGATCAACAGAACCATCAGCGTTGGTTTTAATCTTGTATACCCATTTGCTCCCAACAACAGATTTTCCAGCAGGTAAGGGAACAAGGTCCCATGTATTGGTTTGCTTTAAGGCAGCAAGTTCATCGGCCATAGCTTGTTTCCAAAGAGGATCGGTGGATGCTTCACGATAAGAGGATGGCTCATGTAGGGATAGAAGGGCAGAAAGAAAACAGTGATAATCTGATAACTTAGCTGGCGGTCGACGACCTCAAGTTGGTCGAAATGGAGGATCGCTGTCGGGACATGCAGACTCAGGGCAAGACATAGAGTTGTCAACAGTGGAGTTATCAGACACTAAGGGAATGGGGTTAGTAGGGACTGGATCAGGGACAGATACTTGAGTGGGTGAAAGATGAGAGACTTCTATTGGCGAGGACTCGGGGAATGGATCAACAGGCAGAGCAGGTTTAGTGGATAAGGTGGTATTTTGGGCCAGAGTATAATACGGAGTATTTTCCCAAAAGGTAACATGTCGGGAAATGCGAAGTCTTTTGGAAATGGGATCGTAATAGCGATAACCCTTTTGTTGAATTCCATATCCTAATAAAACACACATAGAGGTTTTTGGTGTGAGTTTGGTACGCTCTCTTTTGGGAATTAATACAAAACAGGTAGATCCAAAGATACGAAGTTCAGAATAATCAGGACGAGTTGCATAAAGACGCTCAAAGGGAGAAACACCATTTGTAACAAGAGAAGGAATGCGGTTTATAATGAATATAGAAGTATGGATGGCTTCTCCCCAAAAAGCGGAAGGGACAGAGGACGACACAATGAGGGTACGGGCAGTTTCGATAAGATGACGGTGTTTACGTTCTGCAATGCCATTTTGCTGGGGAGTGTCAGGACAGGATAATTGAGGAAGAGTCGCTTGAGATTTGAGAAAGTCAAGGAAAGGTTTGGACAGATATTCGCCTCCAGAATCAGAACGAAAAAGTTTGATAGTTTTAGAAAACTAAGTTTTAATTATGGTGGCAAATTCAATATAAATTTTAAGAAAATCGAAACGAGAGTGAAGCAAATAAATCCAACTATAGCGAGAGTAATCATAAACAAAAATCACATAATATAAGGCACCCCCCATAGAAGCAATAGGAGCTTTACCCCACACATCAGAATGCACAAGATCAAAAAGAAAAGATGAAACTGTAGTACTATTATTAAAAGGTAGAGCTGGTTGTTTGGCCAGTTTACAAGCAACACAAGGAAAATCTTTATCTATTATAACCGGTCCTAATAACCCTTGATTAATCATATATTGAAGACGAGAAAAAGAAACATGTCCTAAGCGAGAGTGCCAAAATGATGATGGGTGGGAGTTATATGCTATTAAGGATGTATTGGTTGTAGGGGGAATGTGAAGTGTGTCTGTAACGTATAAGCGTCCAACTCTATGGCATGTCCCAACTTGCTTGCCCATCGAGCGGTCCTGCATAATAAAACCCAATGAATGAAATATAATGATTAGCCCAAGATCACATAATTGCCCGACAGATAACATTTGCATTGAAAGTTGAGGGACAAAGAAGACATCAAGAATAGACAAGTTAGGAGTGTTTTTAATGGAACCAATGTGACTAGCAGTAATAACAGAACCATCGGCTGTGTGAATTTGGGGAGATGAATGCATGAGACGGAATGAGTCAAAATGTGTAAGATCAAATGTCATGTGATTTGATACTCCAGAATCAAGGAACCAAGGAGAAGAAGATGTACCTGATGAGACTGAAAAAGCAGAGGCAATAGTATGATTATTACCGGTTTGAGGAGATTATGGAGCAAGTACGGCAGCAGACGATCCAGTTGAATTTTGTAATCCCCGCATGTACCGAGATGTAGGAGAGGGACAATTCTTGATTATATGCCCAAAACCCTTGCAGTAGTTATATTGAACCTGGGAATAATCTCGAAGTGGTGGCGTCTGGGTATTATGAGGAGGGCGATGTGATGGCTGATGAGGGCGTGGTGAAAAGGTATTGTGAGGTGGTCGGTAACTCTGATTCTGCGGGCGAGGAGATGCAGCATACGAGGTATTCGAGGCCGGTGGTGCAACAAAAACTGATGAAATATTCGGAGTGATACCCTTTCGAGTTTCTTCAGTAATTAATTCTGTTAATGCTGATTCAACAAAGAGGAGGGGCTTGCGATGAAGAATAGATGCCCTGATCGGTTCAAATTCATCCCGAAGTACCATGAGAAATTGTACAAGTCGCGTTTCTTCACGGAAGGTTTCCTATAAACCAAAGTCTGTTGTCCATGGAGGTTCCATGAGTTCCAATTGATCCCAGATAACGCACATGCTAGAGTGAAAATCAGACACGGATTGGCCTGGTTGTTGTAGTAGCCCACGTATATCTTGTTCAAGTTTATATTTCTTGGCAAAATTGGTTTGAACATATCTGTGTGCTAAGAAATCCCAGGCTTTCTTTGCGGTATCACACTTTCCAAGCTGAAGACTGATTGATGGAATGACAGTGTTGGCAATCCAGGTTAAAATTTTGTTGTTATTAATATCCCAATCATCATACTTTTCATCGGTTTCAGCAGGACAAGTTGCTTTGCCGTTAACATAATTCCAGAGTCCCTTTCCTTTCAAGAAATTTTGGACCAGAATAGACCAGTGATTATAATTGTTTTCATCAAATTTGATGGTGATAGGAATTTCTGAGGTTTTCATAACATAAAACTGAATAAGAATTAAGCAAACAGTGTAAGAAATAGTGCACGTGACCTGATTTTATATCTTAGAGATTGAATTTGGAGAGACAGAGACTGCGGTTGTGTTCGGAATGCTTGAAAACCTCGGGAACCAATCTTGGTTGTCAGAGAACCGGTCAGAAAAATAAGCAAACGGTGTTAAAAGGAGTGCACTAGATCTGGTATTGTAACTTGAAGACTGAATCTGGAGAAACGGAGACTGTAGTTGCGTCTAGAACGGTTAAAAACCTAGGGAACCGGTCTGAGTTGGCTGAAAACCGATCAAAAAATAATAAAACCAGGAAAAAAACTATCGGCTGAACCGGTCTGAACTGACTGACGGCGTTAACGGACGTCCGACGGACGTTAACTTTAACAGAGAGGACCTGACGCCGTTAACTTTAACGGAAAAGTACTAACGCCGTTAAAGTTAACGGCAACTTGACTGACGGTGACGGCGGCGGCGCGTGGCTTCGGCGTAACGAACTGAGTTTCACACTCGCGGCGCGTGAGAGCGCATGACGAGCTTTTTCCGGATGATTCTTGCGGCGACGGAATCGTCTTTGGAATACGAAGGTTTTGATGTTGTCGTTATCGAGGTTTGGTATATTTATCGATAAGAACGTGCGGAATATTGGTGTGGATTTGATTTGATGATGGTTGCTAGTTGGTGGCTGGGCTGGTGGCTGGGACAATGATTCAACCTACCTCTGATACCATGTTAAGTTTTAGAGAAAAGAGAAAAATATATTTGTATTGAATGAATCATAACATAAGAATTGGGCTCTATTTATAGAGCTAATTTAGACAAAAGAAATAACCTAGACTAACAAGGAAACTGAATACTAATCCAACAAGGAAACAAAGACAAAATAAATAAATAAATAAATAACTTTAACATTTGATACATTTGACATACATTTGAGGCATGGTGGTGAGTTTAAACATTGGCCTTTTCTGTATTACTGCGGGGATGAGGTGAACTATTATTATCATGTTAACCCTGATAAAATGTCGTATTTTAAAATTAAGAGGATTGTGGAAAATCATGGTCATACTAATGTTAGTAAGATTTACTACATGCATCCACATAAGATAATGGAAAATGGTCTTACCTTAATAAATAATGATAAAGGTGTTATGAAGATGTTGAAACTTGTTCAATTGAATGACATTGAAATATATGTTGAATATAAAGTTAATGAGAGAGGAGGTGTTGGAGTGGATGAGGTCAATGCAGAGAACCTTGGTGAGGCAAATGAATATGCTGGTGATAAGTCTAGTGATTCTAATGATGGGGTTGTAACTAAAGTGTGATCTTGAAGAAGTGAGTGAAGAGGAAAGTGATGCACCTAGTTTAGATCATGTTAGTGATGATTAGGAGTTAATATAAATTACAAAGAAAGTACTTAGTGAAAAAAAAAAGAATAAAAAAGGAAAATGCAAGGTTGTGAGTGAGAAATCAACTGCCGAGGGTGCAAATGCTGTGGGTAACACAAATAGTGCAAATATTGAAGGTGAAAATGCTATAGGTAACACAAATAGTGCTCATGTTAAGGGTGGTAGTAATGTAAGGGGGTTAAATACTGGTTATGACACTGAGGATAATGGTGGCTCTAGGGGATACATCTCACCTGAGTCAAGTGATGATGAAAATGGGAGGAGTATGTTTAAGCATAGATTACCTGTCTTTAACCCTCAAGTTGATGTAAAAAATATTGAACCACTTTTGGGAATGAAGTTTGCCAACTCAGAAAAAATTAAGCATTGTTTAACTAATTATGCAATGGCAAATGGATTCTCAATTAAGTTCAAAATGAATGATTCCAAATGGTTGCTAGCAGTTTGTGCAAATGGCTGCCCATGGAGATTGGGGGCAAGTTACATGCAGAATGAGAACAGTTTCCAAATAAAATCATTGAAAGCTAAACATAAGTGTGTAAGGAACTTTAAAATTAAACTTGCTAACTCAAAGTGGCTTGCCAAAAAATATAAAAAGAAAATAATAGCTAAACCTAGATAGAAGTTGAAGGATTTCAAAGCTAATGTCCTAGAGAAATTAATATGGAGTTAATGTGACCTTAGTGCAATATTACAGGGCTAAGAGAATGGCATTAGGTGAAGTAGAAACATCACTAAAAAAGCATTATGGAAAACTTTGGGACTATGCAAGTGAGATTTTAAGGTCTAATCCAGGTAGCACTGTTAAGTTTGAGGTTGAAAGGCCTGATCCAACACAACTTGGTACCTTTTTAAGAATGCATGTGTGTTTTGATGCATTGAGGAAGGAGTGGTTAACAGGGTGTAGGCCAATCATCGGGTTTGATGGTTGTTTTCTAAAAACATGCTGTTATGAGGAGATTTTAACTACTGTGGCGAGAGATGGGAACAATCATATGTTCCCTATAGCTTGGGCAGTGGTAAAGGTAGAGAGTAGGTCATCATGGGACTAGTTTATTGAGTTGGTTAAAGATGACTTGGGTTTGACAATTGGGTAGGGTTTGACTGTGATGACTGATCAATAAAAGGGACTTGTCCCTTCTATCAGGAATCTACTTCCTAATGCTGAGCATAGATGTTGTGTTAGACACATCTATACAAACTTTAGGAAAGGAAACAGTGGTGCACAATTAAGGGGGCTATTTTGGATAGCATGCAAGAGTGGCACCCCTGAAAAGTTTGAGAATGTAACGGCAGAAATTAAGGCAGTGAAAAAAGATGCAAATATTTATTTGATGAAGCAAAAATCTCAAACTTGGGCTAGGGCATATCAGAGTGGTAAAAGCGATTTTAATGCAGTGGAGAACAATATGAGTAAGACTTTCAATAAGTTCATTTGTTAAACAAGAGAGAAGGCTATAATACACATGTTAGAAAATATAAGGGTTTCATTAATAGTCAGAATGCAAAAAATAAGAGATGTTATGCAGAAATGGGAAGGGTATTTATGCCCAAGAGCTACTGATACATTAAAAAAGAATAAGCATGAGCATAGGTATTGGCAAACTACTTATAATGGTAAGAATAAGTTCGAAGTTATAATTGGGATTAATAGGTATGTGGTTAACTGTAAAGATTGGACTTGTACTTGTAAACTTTGGGAAATTAATTGTATCCCTTGTGCACATGCTATCTCAGCTATATACTTCTTGAAAGATAAACCAGAAAATTTTGTGTCCACGGCATATGAGTTTTATATAAAACTTTTCAATGGGGAAAGAATATGGAAAAAAACCCTATATGAGAAGTTATTGCCTCCTTCAAGTAGAAGAATGATTGGAAGGCCCAAGAATGCAAGGAACAATGAATTTCATGATAAAGAAAGGAAGAACAACAGTGAAATCAACAGGAGAATAAATCAAATGAAGTGTTCAAATTACAATCAATTTGGACAAAACAAAAAAATTGTAAAGGGCCAACACAGGTATTTCTCTTGTAACTTTCCTTGTCTGTTTTAACTATGCTTATGCTTGTTTTAACTTATCATTTTCTGCTTTATTTCAAGTAAGGACTGCTCTAACAGTTCCAAAAAGAAGGGGTAGACCACCAAATGTGTCAAGGGACTCCCAGCCAACAAATGCAGCTCAAAACATTGTGAGTATATATATACTACCTTAGTACATATATATTGCCTTGATGCACTACTATATTTCATATATGTGAGAATAAATGAACATGTTCCAGATGGTTTTGGGGTTTATATATCACTCCATAGTGGGAGCACATTTGTAAGGGTGAGTTCAAGTCATGATGGTTTTATAGTGTTCGTATAACAATTATGTTATAATTTTTGATAAGTATTTGTGATGTTTAAAAATAGATGCCAGGTCAAAGAGCTCCTCTTAGAGTGAATGAAGGTGGAAGCCAAAGTGGGAATTAAGTTTAAGTGAGTTCAAGTCAACCTAGTACTCAAACTAGAAGCGAAGCTTAAGCTGGGAAAGTCAGTTCAAGTCAACCTAGTACTCAAACTAAAATCCAAGCTCAAGCTAGAATAGTCAATTTAAGTCAACAGGCTACTACTGCACCTCATTCAAAGACAACTGTGAAAAGAAGTGCTTTAACTCAACCTATTGTTATTGCATCTAGCAAGAAAAAAGCTTGAAAATATAACTTTTGTTTTTTTTGTGATGATACATTTGTTTTGTTAAACATAAGCATTTGTTTTGTAATGGTGATGAAATTAGAACACTGGTTTTGTGATAAAGTTAGTGGTTTTCTAATGAATGTAAATAGACTATTATTTTATGAATGGTTATGTTATTTATACAACTTATAGTTCTATGTTATAAACGATTGTGATTGTGATTTAGGTTATATATGCAGCAAATGTATAACGGACAATTCATTTAAACATAAAACACATTTCATTAAAAGTGCTAAAAATAATGCAAAAACAGGGGGCAAAAAACACGTCTAAATGGACATTTCAATCCTTACATAAAGACAGATTCCACATCATTATGTTTCATCTTCACATTAACAACCTAATTAAATATAATAAAGAAATATATTACAAGCACGATAACAAGAACAACAACATAGAGTTTCATCTTCATTTTCTCATCTTTCATCTGTTCAAATTTCTGCTTCCACACTAATTTTTCACATTCCTATATTTTTAGTTTGTTCTCCAACTCTATTTTTGTTCACCGTCTCTTTCATCAACACATTCATGTTCGCCATTTTTATCTTCAATTGTTGGCACTCACTATAAAATTGGTATACTTTATCTTTGTGTGATTTATTCCCATCAACCCAATCAAAGAACTTGCATGGCTTAATTTTGTAATTTCCACAACCAATGAACCTCCAACCCAGATTATCATCTATCCATGCCCTCATTAATGGAGCTGGAACTTCTCAAAAGCAGTATAAATTGAATATGAATGTTGAGTTTATTGAGTTCTCTGACATTTAGATCTGAATGTATAATAATAATAATAATAATAACAACAACAACAACAACAACAACAATAATAATAATAATAATATAAATTGGAGAAGAACATAAACATTTGAGAAGAAAGGAGAAATAAAACAATTGGATTTCGGGAACATTTGGGTTTGAGAAGAACTTACCTTTTCCGCTTGAGATAAGTTACAACTGATTGGGATATATTTGGTTTTGAGAAGAAGAAGAGGAAGAAGAGAGCAATTAGGGCTTTTTTGTACTTTATCTCTCTAACTTTAAATTGATTTTGTAATTTTATGTTGATTTGTTAAAGTTAAAAATGGAAAATTCGTTTTTTGTTTTTTATTTAATGTTGAGTTGGAAATTTAACGTAACACATCAGTATTCCGTTAGAGGCATCTAACGAATAGTAAACGGGTTACCCAAAATGAAAACGTAAATAAAGTACAATGTTTCTAATGCCGAAAAAATTGCATATTACTCAAATTGTAAAAACATGTAAAGTACATTAGATTTTTTGGTAATTTACCCATCTGTAAATGTTCTCAATATAATCTTGGGGTTTGTCTCATATTGGATTTCTTTGTTGCCTGAATTTGATTTCTTTGAATAAAGTTTCTTAATTTTTTCTTCTTTTTGGCTCTCTAAAAATCTTGTTACTACTTACTAGATAATTTTTTATATATTCTGGAAATAAGGTCAAAGGGCTTCTGTGATAATATTTTTCGTAAAAAAACCAACGAATAATATTTCTTAGAAATAAAGGCTTAGATATCATTAGCATTCTGAGATAAGGACTTGTTTATCAATTGTGTTTTAAAATAAGAGCTTTGGCCAAGTGCAAACTTTACTTTGCATTAAATTGTATTGGGTGCAAACTTAACTTTGCACAAAATTGTGTTTTGTGCAAACTTAGCTTTGCAATCAAAAACATTTAGTGCAAATTTGTTTTGTATGATATGTTTATATTTCTTAATAAGTATATTCTTATATTTCATTCATAAAACTTTAAAACAACGTCAAATAAACACAAATACATAGTAATATTTTAGAAAATAAAGAGGGCAAACTTAACTTTGCATAACTCTGAAAAGATTATTATGTGCATTTTATTAATAAATAGGTTTTAAATATGTAGTTTGTTAAAATTATTCTAAAGAACTGTTAATTAAACGCTTATTTAGAATAATATGTTAAAAAACAAGTAGTGCAAACTTGAATTTGCATGATTCCATAAAAAACTACAATTTAAATATTTACAGCAAAGTTAACTTTGCAATCCTTTTAGAACTTGGTCAACTATAGGCCCTTAATTTTAAAAAAATATTATTCTCTGATTTTTTTGCAAAAAACTTTTTCATACAAGCCTTATTTTTCAATACCCCGTTTTTTATTTGTGAGAAATTGTTATATACATGCAACATAAACATTAATGTTATAAATTAGGGAATGAGACTCCAATTCTTGCTAAAGAGAGGGGGGAAATCACTATTGGATTACTTATTATTTTTTAATTTAAATTAGTTATATTCGAGCTAAACATGCGCGTATCGTAACGTGTGTATAGAAAATAGATCCATATAATTAATGGAAACTTGTTTAAAGACACACTCTACATGAGTGTAATATGATACTTGATAATTCTTCACGTTAATAATATATAATAATATTTAGTTCAATGATAATTAAATGTGTTCTTATACTAAAAGACACGCCCTCTTTAGTATTATCTTGTACTAATATAATACATGAAAAAAGATAATAATTCTGTATACGAAAAACCCCATACTCCGGCCGGTATGTATATTATAGATTACACAAATCGAATTAAATCATGTGCATTTGCCATAGGCCATGGGAAGTGTCTTTATGTTGGGCTATTAGTGGTTGGGCCCTGAATCCATGCTTTAAGCAATTTAAGGTAAATTTAATAATGGAGTTGGGCTATTATTGTTTGGGCCCTGCGCCAACGCACTCGTTTTTCCTATCAAATTTTGTTAAAATTTACATTATACATGGAAAGCACAAAATATCTTCCTTTTGGATTTTTGTAAGAGGACGATTTATTTAATGAAAATTTCCATATTCAATCCCTCCTAGATACATATTTCCTATGAGCTAGTGGAATGTTCAAATTTGCGAACGGGGATTAGTCTCACACGTGGTGTGGGAACACCTCGTGAGAAACTAAAAATAAAAATCTTCCATCACATTAAAGTATTATTTATTTTATATTTCAAAATTAAAAACTTATACATGATGATTAATTATCTTAAATTTTTGCTAAAAGCACCTTAAATTTTACTAAAGGAGCCGGATATTTTTTTTTGGAATGAGAAAACTTGTTGAATTAAAATTTTGTTCCTATTCCCATCATAAAAGTTGGAGTTCAAAATCGGAAACAGACTTCAGACTATATTCTCATTATAGATTTTGGAGTTCATGGACTTTTCATTTTGATGAAAAATATACTCCATTTTTTTTCTATATAAATTTTTTTTTTTAAATCACATTAAAGTTACTACATTGTATTGAAATATCCAAATATATATGCATTCTATCACAACTCACAAGTATCTCTAAGTTCAATTATCTTATCTACTTTCTTGTAGAATGTTTAGCACTACAAATTAAAATACCATAAATTAAACAAAGTGAAGCGAAATACCATACAATATGTCAACAATAACAAGAAACTAAACACAACCAAATTCACTAAACTCACAGCTCACATGAATATATGAAATTAGAAACTACAAATTGAGCCAGAGCCCCATATGTCATTAATTATATAAATGTAAAATAATGACTGTATATAGGTTATAAAGTAATTAAGGATGCAGTGTAGTTATCATTCTTATCTTTCTTTCTACTTATATATATTCTTGTTCTTTAATATTCCTAGCTCTCCACCATCAGAAGACCCTACACACCATGATAATGATGCCTGCAATCCGGCCATTAACCAAAAAAAGGAAAAAAAAACCCCAAGACAATGAAAGACGAATATTTTAGTGCTACATAAAAATGTATTTTAAATATATATATATATATATATATATATATATATATATATAAAAATAAGATTAAAATGAGAATATGTGTACTTACGGGCTCCAAATCGGTGGTGGTAATGGCGGCCATGGTGTAGGCGTGGCCCTACGGGGGCGCCTACAAAGAATGTAGACTAAACAAATAGCCACTACTGCGAAGATGGTGACTATCACCCAGAATGAGGTCGGCGGTGACCATGTGTGGTGTGGTAACACCGGAGGAGAAGGTGGAAAATATGGAGGAGTTGGTGGAGGAGGAGGGAATAAGGTGGTGGTGGGGTTGGACATATATGGTCTTGTAGAGAAAGAAATGGAGAGAGGGTTTAACTAAGAGACAGAGTTGATAAGTAAGAGGAACTAGTACTACTTACATATATAGTATTATAGTGAGGCAGTGAGGGGCGGAGGGACGTTTTAACAAAAATATTTACTACCATGAACAATACTCTTGATAGTGACAATAAACCACTTAGTTTATTTATTAATCGGGTGATATTATTAGTAAAACAATTATACAGAGTTCATATTTGAGCAATGTATAATTTTTGATGCATATATATATGTGGCACAGTTTATATTTTGCGCTAAACAAGTAAAAGCTAGCTAGCTGGGTGAATTAATAAATAAAGTGTTCACGAAGATAAGATTTTATTTTATTTTTTCTAAAAGGGTGCGGGGGTGAAATTTTAATTTGTATATATATGAACGTGCGTTGGAATATTGAAAGTAATTCCTTTAATTAATATAAACGAAATGTTGTGAAGTAAACGGTTCATATCCTCTGTTTCAGACGACAGCCATGCACCGAATTACAGGACAGGACCGAGGAACAAAACAAAATAACTACTTCCGAATGTACCTTACAAGTAAATCTCAGAACATACTTGTTTTTTTCAGAAGGGTAAATCATTAAAAAAATGATAAAATTTGGCATTGGTGATATCTATGATGAGTAGGTCAACTTTAAAAAAAATTAATTAAAAAATTCAACTAAGAATTAGGTGGACTAAAAATTTAAAATTTCAGCAGCCAGAACTATTCAAAGATACAACTACACAAAAACATATCAATTTTTAGTACACTTTTTGGTTGAATTTTTTATGCAATTTGGTGGAATTGATCATGTCCACCAAATTTCATTCAAAAGAATTCACCAGTTATTTCCTAAATAAAAAAAGAATCCGTTTTTTAACTAAAAAGAAGAAGTCATTTCTAGAGTTTGGATGATGTATATACATATATATATATATATATGTGTGTGTGTGTGTGTGTGTTATAAAGCATTAAAATTCATATATATATATGAATTGTTCCAATGGTTGCTTCCATGTAAACTTGGGAAAACAACAGCCGGCACGAAATTATAAGTTATTGAGTGGAATCTTAATAGTTTTATGCTGTATTAGTGCTTTTCCACTAAAACACGATAAGTTAATGAGTAGGGTCAGTTAATATTCATTAATACGATAATAACGATTAAAACTCCATAATTAGTTGCATGTATAATATCGTAGTCGTGCATGTATATATGTATTTTTGGGGTATTATGTATATAATTTATATTATATTACACATTTTGTATTTGTTAATTCATGGTGAATTTACAATATTTACATACAACTTATAAAAAAGCCTCTCGTGTGAATCCGAATTATATCATCTAAAACACAATAAAAAAACAGACACCTACACAACTCCAACTGATTAGGTTTACTTTCAACTTCTAGATCAATAGCTACCTCCCTCTTTCTCTCTAGCTCCCACCCCACCCTCAAAATAGCCATGTATCATTAATACTCAGTAAATGATTATCAAAGGGAAAAAAAATCTCAGTAAATCAGCCTTATCCTTCCTTTTTTAGGGGTAGGTATGTGAAATCAGCCATTATCCACATGTAACGCTTCATGTGCTCTGTACGTTTCGGACGATAATGCCCTGTAAACTTTGAAGTAAATGTACATGATTATAATTTAATTTACATTTTAATGAATTAAGTGAGAATTTACTAATTAAAACTATTTTGAAATTAATCCCAACAAGAACAAACTACTAAACGGTAACACCCTAGTTCTCACGCAAACAAAATAGAAACCTTACTAATAACTATGTAATGACACTACCCTAACTTTTGGATCATAAGATAAAAATGTAACGACTAGGCACCGAATGGGTCCATACATCGGTTCACGCATATAGTAACGATATTGTCCAAAACTTAAAACGCATTTGGGCCATAGGACAAAGGTGTAGAGTTTTATCTTAAAAAGTTTCGCTATTATGTGATGACACTTCCTTACTTATTAATCCTTGTTGAGTTTTACAATTTTTGATGTAGGGTTAATGGTTTAAGCCAACCATTCTCAACAATCTCCACCTGACTTCTACAATTTTTTGCACACCCGCATGAGAGTGAGGGAAAAGTCTCATACAAGTGTGGCTTAATTGTATGAGCGTTTCTATTTATTTATTTTTAGCTTAAAAAAAATAGTAAATCCTTATACTGTTGTAGCTCAATCGAATAACTAAAGAAAAAATAGAAAAGTTCTATGCGATTGTGACTCAACCGTATGAAACATTAATTTTTATTCTTTTTCCGAGTAAAGGACCCTCGTATGACTTTATAGAGTAAGGCACAATCATATGACTAAAATTTAGGCATATGATAAGTTTGCTTTCTTACTATCATATAGCACTAAGTTTGTAATTTAAGTTATGTTTGCAGTAGTTGTGGGTATGCATTACAAATGCCTACTCTCTCTCTATATATAGTTAAAATATGTATTTGTTCTTTAATAAATAGTAGCTGCCCCTGCATCTGTAAATGCCTGCAATTCATATGGAAAAAAAAAGACTAATTCAAGATTTCAATAGTAGATATATAAAAATGTATTTAATTTAAGGTCTATTTGGTTGTATAAATTGTCTAATTTTACAATTTGTTTGTCATAAAGTGTTCACGAATAAATTTCTCTATTCGCAGTTTCCTTATTTCTCTAATTTGCCGAGTGTTTGGTATATTTATGATAAAGAGTGTTATTCTTATTTAGCTAAATTTAACCTGTTTGGTAACTAAAACTTGATTAATGGATGATCTAAAGCTACTCTCAATTAGTTACTTGTATGTGCCTATATCAAAGGGAATATATTACCTCTAATAATGAGTTGTAAGAAAATTGAAACCCAATTCAAAAAGGGGGCACTCGAATTTCCTAATTTATACGAATAACATTTAGTAACCCACTAATAATTCAATTAATTATTAAAATATACATACTTAATAATTTATGCATATGCAATAATAATAACTAAAAACCATCGTATATTGTAATTTTGTTGAAACTTGAGAATTTGAAAAGTGAAAATTTTGGGGTCGTGAAATCAGTATGAAGAAAAGGACAGGTCATGATGGAACGCAAAAGATTTAATACAAAATTTTAAAAGCCTTAGGTAAATATATATTTGTTTACCATATATATATTGGTTATAAGGGTTACTAACGTGTTTACACAATCCAAAATCGACTCATATTCTTACCGGGTTAAACAGATTTTATTCGGGTCTCGGGAATTTACAGAAAATCAACTCGTTTAATAAACCAGTACGTTGAGTCAACCTAATTATGATCCGCACTCGTGTCGTGTTGTAAATTGTCAAGCCTACATTATACCAAGAGTCCCTATATAAATTTAGAAGGGCTTCGTTTATAATCTTACTTTTGACATCTAGTATTCTGAAAGAGAGGCCTAGAAATCTGAAAGAGGGGCCTTAGAGTGTATGAGAATCGATTCGAATTTGTTCATTATAGAATATTTATTCTCGAAACCAATTACTAATTTTAAAATCACTTAAAGCAGAATTATATACAAAACAAAGATACATATATAAAAGATAAATGTGTACTTAGTTAATTACCCATTAACACAGTAGTCAGATGGCCGGTACCACAGTGAAATGGCCATTAAATTGGTACCTGTAATTTCAGAAAGAAAAGAAAGAAAGAAAAAAAAAGAGAGAGTGGAGAAGATTGTAAAATAAAACTGTAAACTAATAAAATTAAATGTGATGATTCTTAGTTAATTACCACCGAGGCATGGGAGGGGACCGATCTATAGTGGTAAATAAGGTGGCGATGGCGATGGTGGTGGTATCGGAGGGGCTGCCCTACTGCAGCGTCTACAAATAATGTAGGTCACCAAAGCAGCAAAAACTAAAACCAAGATGGCGGTAAGTCTCCAAAATAGTGGGAGTGGTGACCATGTGTGGTCTACCATCGCCGGAGGAGGAAATAACGGATCAGGACATCAGCTGGTGGTGGTCTAGGGCAGGCCGTAAGAGGTGGTGGTGGTGGTGGTGGTGGAGGAGGTGCGCAAACAACCGGAGGAGGTGGTGGTGGTGGAGGAGGGCAAAAGGTGGTGGTAAGGGCTGGGTTGTTCATCCTGTTTTAGAGAGAGAGAGAGAGAAAGTTTTAGAGGGAGAAAGGATAGTGAGGGAGTAGAAGACTGCAGAGGAGAAGAAAGAGCCTCTATTTATAAATAAAGTTCTCTAGGTTTGTTTTGTGTGTTAGTATGGTGGTGTTATAATTGAAGGGTTCTCAAGGTTGAACATCAGTTTCTAAAAAATATGAAAATAAATATATATATATATATATATATATATAGGGAGCATTTCCTATAAGGATTACTATTCACGGACCTTATTTACGGATTTGCCCTTTTGGCACGCTTCCCGATGGATTTTTTTGATGAAATTTGGTGGGATGTTCTTCATCGTGTGTAGAACATCTCCACCAAATTTCGTCAAAAAATTCAACCGGGAAGTGAGTTAACTACATGATTGAAAAATATTGGTCCAAAAATAGATATATAAAATATAATATTTTTCAATCATATAGTTAACCCACTTCTCGGTTGAATTTTTTGACGAAATTTGGTGGAGATGTTCTACACACGATGAAGAACATCCTCACCAAATTTCATCAAAAAAATCCATCGGGAAGCATGCCAAAAGGGCAAATCCGTAAATAAGGTCCATGAATAGTAATCCTTATAGGAAATGCTCCCTATATATATATATATATATATATTTAAATTTAGAGGCACACCTCGATCACATTTGACCTTTAAAAAAAATACCAATTTAATTACAGGAGTTGGTTTAGTGATCTATTTAGTGAGATTTCACATGTTCAATTCTCGTGCAATTCTTATGGCCAGCAGCAGGCTTAGCTCTGTGAACAAGATCAATTCCACATCTAATGTGGTAAAGGATATTGGGATACCTTGTGGGAGACAAAAAAATATACAAATTTTAATTTCAATGGTAACCAATATAATTTATCGAAGTGGCTTAGACAAATCTTTTTTGTCTATAACCTCAGACCAATTGACAAACCTAGTCGATAGCCCATGGAAGACCAAAACAAATACAACATTTTAATTAAAATGATAAACAATACAATTTATTTTTATGTGGTATACTTTTTAAATAATATATTTAACTATTTCATCATCATTTGGTAGCAGGTGTGTTTTATAACGCGGCTGATTATAATCTACTATGCGTATTTATCTATTAAGTGCAATGACGTGGGCACTTAAAATCACCAAATTATTCTTGTTATGTTCAAGCATGATCATAAATTATTTTAAACACAATGATGGATTTGAAATTATCACGTTGGGTACTCTTCAGAATGAGAAAAAAATATAAAAGTACGTAGGGTTCAGACTTATGACATCTTGTATGAAAACACGTTTTTTATTAATTTGATCAGATCAAACATTATTACAAGTTTTATTTTATTTTTGTGGAGATAAATAAGAACCTCATTGATTGGAAACTATAAATGTCCAGACACAAAACGCAAAAGTTGGATAAAGAAGTCCGCATCATCATATTACGCACAAAAGTTTTAACCCCGCGGTGAATTTTATTAACTTTATCCAACTAATTTAATTATTTAAGTGATTTTGGATAAGCGCTAAAAAGGATAGTTTGTCACGGCTGAGGACTGTGTCAACTTGGAGTTGCGTTCTCCGGCTTAAAAAACTTCAAGTTGTCACATTAATTTAGTGACGAAGGCTGAAATATTTAGTTCATCACAGTTTATTTTATCAAAATTTTACCTTGAAAATTCTGCATTTACAAATTTATCACAATATATGCTGCTGTGACAAGTTTTTCACATCCCAAGAACAAATATTAAACTCGCAAATTCATGTTTTAACACCCACTACATGAAATTAATTCTAAGCTAGACACGCCTTGTTACATTGCTAGCTCCCATTTAGTTTTGAAAAGATACACATGATGCCCGAAGAGGCAACGATTTACGTGCGAGAGAAAAATAGATTAATAAACACGCTTGGTATTGATTCAAAGATTTGGGACCCACATGCATCATTTTAATTAAAATAGCGTCAAGTATGTTTATAAATAAATTTTTTATGAAATATTTTTACGTGTCCAGCATTTCTCTTATAATAATGACTTTTCAGGAACTCTTGCTCATATTTTATTATTTACTTGCTATCTTCTTTTCATAAAAGGAAAATAGTTCAAATTTTAACAGTAACTTTTGTTAGAACTTAGAAGGGTGGCTACTGTCGATTGTATCAATCAATTACATTTTTAATAAAATTTCATTACATTCCTAATCCTACACATGGCATATATATTATTTATGAATAATTATTCTTGTGTATTATGATTTTAGAAAAAAAAACAGATTTTTATCGTATATATGTTACATTGCTTGCCTCCAGGTGGTCTTAGGATATATATTCAGGATGAAAAAATTAAATGACGTGGACATTGCTATCTATATCGTCGTACAATTAATGTTTTATCTCAGGTTGAAAATTAATAACTTTATTTCTCAAAATCCACCACCAGCAGCCCGCCGCGCCGCCCACCCCTCCTCTAGTTACCATCAGCTCCTTTCTCCTCTTCCGAAAATAGGTGTGTATCATAGTCGATCAGTGAATAACGCGTTACCTTAATTACCTTCTTTTTCTATTGGCATCTCGATCTCTTGTAAAACACGTTAAATACATAAGTGTAATAAAATTCATATAACGTACAACATCTATTTGACTTGATTTTTAGGTACAGTTCAAATTCTAAAACAATATTCAATCTTATAATTTTTTCCTTACCTTATTATTTTATATAATTCAATACTATTTTTTTTTATTGTATGGATACGGATAATGTCCAAAATGTTAGGAATTAATTTCGTTAGGCATGTTTGATATATGTGGTAACTATCTCGCTGGTTAATTTGAGCATTTCATTATATATAGGCCTTTTTTATTTTTATTTTTATTTTTATTTTTATTTTTATTTTTATTTTTATTTTAATACAAGTAGTACACTAATACATTTAGTAGTCGACCGCGGAAGGAGAGCACAAAGTGAGGAAGGGAAGTAAAATGAGGTTCCTAGGGATCAAACCTAGGCCGCAGGAGGTGGGTTTCTTCATTCCCATTTTCACTAGTCTAACACTCACAAGTATAATTCTTAAATATTGTAGAAGGTACATACAAACTAAATGATCTTTTGAAAAAATATATATGTCTCGTACGCACAAATAGGCTAGTATTAATTTCTTGTATGTAATTTTTTGTATTTCCAGTCCAGCAAATTTGGGTTTAGAAACTTCTACAAGAAACTAAGGTCAATTAAGTAGTAGTAATTAAAATCAGCTTAACTTGTAAAACAAGTTATTAACTTAATTAAAGATATGCATAGAAAATGTTGATCGTCTAGACAAGCACATGCATGGCATGCATTCTCTGAGACTGCTGGGACAGTATTTTAGTTGTTTTTTGAAAAAAATGTTATGTATCGGTTTATATATATATATATATATATATATTTGTGTATGTATAATAAACAGTTTGATGAATAATTAATGTGTTACAGGTAAGAGATAATATTGAGAAGTTATTTAGCACAGTAATTCTAAGTGTATCGCAATTTAAGATTTTATCAGTTATTGTGTGATCAATACCTGAAATGACCTCCTTTTGATTTTATTTTATTTTACTTAATTTTTTTTTTGTAGGAAAGAAAATTAATTTCCGCACCACCTTTTCTCCTCTATCTCTTAAAAATTTAATATTAAATTTATACCTCACTCTTCTTTTCTTTAACTCGATCTTCTTTTTTTTTGGAAATATGGACGGAAAAAACTAGTAGTAGAACTCCGGCCCTTTGCTGAAATATTTTGCTTCTCGATAATTTTTTTGCTTAAAAAAAAAAAAAGTTAATCAAGCAAATTTTGCCGCCGCCACTGCTTTGAGTACTTATATTTACTTATATTTGGATATATTTATCTGATATTAAATAGCTAAATATGAAGTTAATTGGCAATTACTCATTAATTATACAATATAATAGAGATAAAGATAAATGATATATATATATATATATATATATGTCTAGAGCATCTCCACCATACTTCTATAATTTTGTTTTTAGATTTGTAAAATATTTCATCTCCATGCATTGTAGTCTTTTAAGTTTGCATTTTATGTAAAACAAATGTTTAAAATACACCTTCAATTTGCATTGCTACATCATCATTCCTTATCCTCGTATTTTTTATAAAATTTTAAAATGTGATCATTTTTAATCAAATATATTTTTTAATAAAAATGACATATTTAAAAACTACTAATCAAGACTTACAAAACAAGATTCATTGTTATGATAAAATTATGTATAGAAAAATTGAAGAAAAAATAATAGTAAATTGGGAAAATTGACACTTTTAAGACTCTTTTTTTGATGTTGCAAGAAAAGGATGAAAATGTTAGAATAGTTTCAAGTGTAACTAAAATTGGCTAAATGATGAAAATGTTAGCGTAGTTTCAACGGTAGAATACGATTATTAAAAAAAATGGCGATTCATTAATTAACAAAATATTTATTCCCTTGATATGGTAATCACTAGCTTCTTGCATAACAGAAGATCTTAGAGATGTTCTATTTATTCATAATTGATTTTTGGATCAATTAAGTAATTCGACCCTAATGTATATTCTTTTTGTCCCACGTCACAGTGATGGATCTAGGGGGGGGTCAGCGGGGGTGGTCGCCACCCCAAATTTTTTTAAAAATAAATTAGATATAGTAGTAATTTTGTATTTATAAAAAAATTCTAAAAGTTCGTCCCCCCAAATTAATTTGAAAATTTTAAATATGTCCCCCTCAATTATTTATATTTTAAGAAAGTTAAAAACTTGGACTAATATATAAGATTTACATTTTTTAAACGAAATAAATAAAAATTGTATATCTTTTTATACATCAAAAGTTACAATCTTGTTTATAAATAGATAATATTTACAATCTTGCTTATAAATTTCATACTGCGGATTTCACTGAGCAAGAAAAAGTACACTTGGAATTTAAATTAGAAAATTATAAGCTTAATATTTTGGTCCATCCAGAGTTTCAAAATTTATCAACAATTTCAGAGTTGTGCCAAGTATTGGTAAAAACTAGAAAATCGATCATTTATCCTCTTATCGATAGGTTAATTCACCTTATTTTGATGTTGCCGGTTTTAACTGTTACATCTGAACATGCATTTTCAGCTATGAAAATTGTTAAGACTGCACTTTGTAATAGGATGGAAGATGATTTTTAACAAGCTATTTGATCATATATATAGAGAAAGATATTGCTCGTGATTTCGATATTAATAATATTATAAATGCATTTTATATCATGAAAGAAATGCGAGCACAACTTCAAATGCCTAAATTTAATAGATAAATGAAAGTGGATAATTGTAGTTATTATTTTTTGTAAGTCAGTGTGTTCAATATAACTTGCTCACATGAGTGATCATATGTATATATGTATTTTTGTAATTGTATATATTGACACATTATATATGTTATATTTTTGCGTTAACTTGCTTTATTATTTGATGGTAAAATTTAGTTTGAATAATTTTTGTTATAATTATTTCTTGCCGTTGGTTCATTTATATTTTCGTCCTTCAAAATCTAAAATCTTGACTCCGTTCCTGCCACGTCAATAGTTTTGTTTAATTTTTAGCAATATCGTAAAGGTTATGATGTCACCTCGTTCAGCAGTAGAGTTGGACAACAAAACTTTTTTGTTATTGCAAAAAATTTCATAAAATTAACTATATTTTAAAAACAATATAACCTCCAAATTTGAATATCCTAAAAGTTTACTGTTGAATAGTATAAGAGCATACGCTTAAATCAAGTAATCTTATAACTTTCGTACAATGTGTACAAGATATATGAAGTATCACCACATCATTCATCCAATTCTAAAATAACACTTTATCTTGCGTACAACTTTATTATTCATTTAAATTCATTGTCTAGCTCAATGTTCATGCACATATTTCACTTAACCCAGTATAGTCTATCTAGGCATGCATTTTTTTTCAAAGGTTTCAATTTGGTATTATAAATCGAACAACAAAAGGTAAGTGCAAAATCTTGTGTAACCCATAAGAAAATGCTATCGTTATTTCACCCATTACTAATTTTCCACATCGGTTATCATTAGATTCATTGAACATAACAAAAACGTAAAAAAAAAAAAATAATAATAATAATAATAATTAAACAGTTTATACTAGCATTGTATATATATTTGATTTTCTTGGTTTCAAATGATATGCCTAAAGGAGTGATAAAGTGGATTTCAGACTTCACAATATAAGAATTTTACCTTTATATGACTGTTTTTAAAATTAATTTTGTGTCAGTTTTGATAAAAAAGTCATTAAAGATAAGTTTTTTTTGCCTTTTATGACTGTTTTTTGAAAAAAGGTCATTTTTGTTTATTTTTTATAACTCTTTCAGATTTGTGGGTGGTATAAATTTGATTTTTCTTAGAATAGATTGAATTGGCCCAAATAGATAGAGTCAATAACCTAATTCACCAAAGGTGGTAACGATGAATAGTAAATTAGCGATAAGGACAACCGGTTTTTGTTTGGTGTGGGTAGGTTCCTCCGGTAGCTATTATTCCCAATCCGGCAGTACGTCCTTCCTGAGTGTGTATTTGTGTTCTTCACTAGGCTCTAATGGCCATAAAGATAACCATCTTCCTTTTGAGAGAATACAGAGTAAGTATGTTGCCTATTTTTTCGTAAGGTCCCCCTTTCTAAGGGTTTATCCTATTCTATTTACACAATCTGGATAGGGTTTGGTGAGGTAAAAAATTATTATAAAATGTAAACTTGATCAATACTCCAAAGTTACAGGTGTTAATAACCCCATTCACACTATTAGGAAAAGTTATACCCCAATGTCTATCTTCCAGCTCAGCCACCTCGTATCCATAACTCGTCATTATTTGATCGGCATGCTATCTGATCAGATGATGCTTCAATTTCATCAGCCGAGAAAAGATATGGCCTTAGGACAGGTCCGAGGCCCGTTCACTAGGTTTGGGCCAAAGCCCAGTTACAAAATTATGCTCCCACAATTATCCCCCGGGCATTTGAATTCGGCCTAAAGACGAATTCGAATGTTTGGTTCCCTTATATAGATGTTAATCGATGAGCGTTCTTCGTATTCGCGGTCATCCGACGAACTTGAGCATGATAGGTTGGACACGTCTTGCGTAAGGGGTTAGTGGTTAACAACTGTACGTAACCGCCTTCACAACTGTCACTCATCTAATTAGTCAGCCTTGTGTTCAAAAAATGGGTTGGGCGCACGGTGGGCCCCTCGCACATTAAATGCATTCCATCATTAATCTTGATTTTCAATGTGATTGGAGGCCGTAGAAGGGGCAGAAATATACATAACCGTCCGAAACCCTTTTATTCTTCTCCATTCATCTTCTCGTTCGACAAATCGTTCAAGTTCGTTTCGCAAATACACAAGCCTCCATCGTTCTTCGGTTATATTCACGCTTGCGTCTGGAAGTTCTGTCAAACTCTCATTCGTGGCTTCGATACTCTATTTATGCTTCTTCTCAGTGATTTCCGGCATTCGAGTAAGTTTCTAAAATTGCTTCTCGAATTTCAATTATTATTCTTGTTTGTTCGTAGTGTTTTTACTTTTAGAACATGGGTAGATACGCGCTCATAACCGAAGAGCAGAAAGCTGAGTTCACTAGGGCACATATCCCTAAGGGGATTAGTTGGAGAGGATAGGGGGAAGGTAAAAATCCTTTCGCTGAGGATTATAAACTCGCCCGTAATGAATAATGATTAAGCCAAAATATTGCATTTTTATACATATTTAGGTGGCTTGATATGCATGAATTTGATTTTAATTATCCTAAATTGATAAGATTTGAGTTTTAATTATGAAATAGGGTAGTATGTTTGTTTCTAGTGCATTATAACCTTTTTACATATTAAAAATGAACAAGAACAAATTCAGAAGCAAATTCCCCCAAAGTTAGTCATTGCCGGTCAAATTCAAAACTGAATTGAGTTCAAAAAGTGAACCGAAAGCAAATCCTAAGCTCAAGCATGAAGGAAGTTGATGGAAGAGACTAAGAGAATTCAATAGAGAAGTCCCAAGTAGAGAAAAGTCATTTGAATCAAACCGAGAAATTTTTGAATGAAGAAGAGATTCACCGCCCGCAATGCTGATGTTCTAGCCAATTCTGGTATTTATTCGTGCAAAATTTGAAGAAAACTCCAGAAATAGAAGTTGTAGATCTTTGAGTTAGCTATGCGTAGGCAAAAATCTTGCATCAATCGGAGTTCGAAACACAAAGTTATGGCAGAAATACGATCAGTGCACCAGTGAATTGGGTTTGAGCGCGAAAAAATACCTAAATTCATTATACAAAGATTTACCGAATGGGGTCCTTAGCCTAGATGGTAAGTGACCAGCTTTTTATTCATACTTAGTCCAATGTTCAAATTCCATGGCCAACAAGTTTTAATTATTATTTTTAAATTGACCCGAAACTGACCCGAGAATTTAAGCTGACAAGAAGAAACATCGTATAATTCTCTTTCAATTTGAGTTCGCGCGAGTCCCATTACAATTCTTCAATCACTGCGTAACTGTAAGTTTTTTTTTCTTTCAATTTTATTTTTAATTTTTTTCAATTAATGCTCATTAATGCTTAGATTGTTAGTTAATTATGTGTTTGAATGTGATTGATGATTGAAATCCGTGCTTAATTTATAATTTTTATTGGAATATTTGGCAGAATTCCACGTAGAACCGTAAAAATATGTGTTTTCGTATTTTACTCATAACTTGCTCGTTTCTTGGCTGATTTTGATGATCCACCTATTAAAACGAGCGCAATAAGATTTTTTACAAAACCTTACTGTTTTGGGGATCCAAATCCAGAGATTTCCTGAGGATAATAGGTGATTTTCGTGACTGTCAATGTGTTATTTTTTTCGAAATTTGTTTAAATCGTATTTTTTATTTATTAATCGTTCCTTAGTTTAAATTGCTGTGAGATTTCGTATGATTATTCAATTAGAATTCAGAATCATGTTTGGTCAATTTGTGATTGAATTTATCATGTTTTGCTTAATTTTTATCAACATGCTAGCGTAATTTAGTAGTTAGCGGTCCATAGCGAAAGCATGACAGACTCGTGTGAGTATATAATTCAATTGTGATTATGGTTTGAAATTCTCATGGGTTATAGGTCAATTAATAAATATGAAAATTATATTAACCTTTCATGCGCTAAAAACATGGATTTTTAAGATTATTTCTCGATTATTTGACAAAAGAACCGAAAAATCTCAAATTACAGATTTTTATAATAAAACCCTAATGAGGCTAGATAAAGGACGGTCATTATCCCCTATTGAGATACTTTAGTTATCCAAGTAATTTGGGAGACTTGGGCGCTATTTTGGTGTCATTCTAAAATCGGTACCGAAATAGTGCCAATTTTAGCTTTTAATGATTTTTTTTAAGAACGGTTTTGACGTATGTCATGCATACGCAAATCAAACCTTCAGAATGAGTTAGGCTTTTGATATTTACTAAAATTGATTAAATTTAGTTTGTTTTTGTCACGCACTAGTATTACTAAGTGAAAATCAACTTTTGTAAAAAAATCATAAGTTCCCTTATTGAAAACTAAAGTTACATGCAGCTTATATAAGTCTTGTCATGCACTTCTTATGATATGCTCGTGAACTTTAGTATTTAATAATTTGTGAGCTAAGGACATTCATTGTTAGTAGGAACTCAGGTCCACAGTCATATCTTGAACCGGTTGGTCATACTATCTATAATGCCGTAACTCTGAATATCCCTAACGCTCTTTTCCCATTTTATTAGATACTTGTTTTAGTTACTGTCTATTTTATCCTTACTTTATTTATTTATTTATTTTTACTTTTAAAATTTAATTTATTATTTTATTATTTCCCATTCTAAAAAATTTATTATCTTTTCTTTATTTTATTTTTATTTTCTTCTTTCTCCCTATTGAAAGCTTAGCTAGAATAATAGAATTACCCTCCTTCTTTGTGATTCGACCTTGAACTTCCAAGTATATATATTATAACTTGACCGCCTGCACTTTGGTGTATTAATTATGCGTTTCTGAGCAGTCAAATACCCCGTTCATCTGTCATTATTCAAAGAGTGTGGGCTTAAGTTGCCGTTAGGTCCATTAATGGTGGACTTCCTTAAGAGATTCAATCTGAGGGCAATTTTCCTCAAATGTAATCCGAATTATTTGCGGAATAGAAAGGCTTAATGAAATCAATGGTACCAAATTAGGGCTAGAAGAACTTAGGTATTGTTATATCCTTACTAAGAAGGAGTACGAATACATCTTGAAAGCTAGGCAGGATGCCCCTAGTCTTGTGTTAGCTTTGCACGATTCTCCCAAAGGGACCAATTTAGATGCAATTGTTTTGATCGGGGAAATCGGGCCTAGTTCAATTTATAAGCTAGTCCCCCGACGAGCTTCCAAACCTGGTGTGTTTTATTTCGATTGGTTTTGTTCGTCTTGCTTTCTATCGGCATAAGTATAATCTTCTATATTTCATCTTTTATAGGTAACTTAACCAAATTCGATTGACCCCTAGAATACTTTGTTAAGATCGACCAGATATATCTGAAACGGTGTATCGCCCAAGTTATTCAGAACCTTATGCTCGTGGCTCAGTAGGCAAATATCGTCGTGGCTCTTCGGCCATCGTTGCCTTCCCTTTATTACGACATGGGGAATTCACCTCTTCTTGAATAGGTTCCTCCCTGTTTGAGGAAACATGGGTTCCTTCTGGAACAGGGGGCGGGATTATCGGTTTTGGCAACCCCAAAGCTGCATTCACTATGATTTGTTCACGTAACATTTGTAGCAATAACTCCCTCTCTTGCTGCAATCTAGAAATTTAGCTCTGTTCCTCTAAAATCATTGGACCTTTTTCCAAATAATTTATATCAAATGGGGAGGTGGACTGTGTATAAGAACCACTCATGCCTTTGGTTTAGCGTCTAGCCAAGTCAGCATCACGGGCTATGGTCTGACCCGTAGTAGGATTAGCAATGGGGATTATATCTTGATGTGGGTCTTTTATAAGATGGCTCCTTGTATGAACCATTTTCCAGAAATGCCAAAATAGATCAAACAGTACAAAAGTGAAGAATAGCTATAAACTTAAAAATACTATAGAATTTAACTGTAGAGGGAGAAAGTGAATTCGATTACCGAAAAACTAATTTTCTATCGCCGATTCCCACAACGGCGCTAATTATGGGTGGTATAAATTTGATTAAACCTGGAATAGATTGAATCGGCCTAAATAGGTAGAGTCAATAACTGAATTTACCAAAGGTGGTAATGATGAATAGTAAATTAGTAATAAGGACAACTGGTTTTTGTTTGGTGTGGATAGGTTCCTTTGGTGGCTATTAATCTCAATCCGGCAATACGTCTCCCCTAAGTGTGTGTTTGTGTTCTTCACTAGGCTCTAATGGCCATAAAAATAACCATCTTCCCCTTGAGAAAATACAGAGTAAGTATGTTGCCTATTTTTTTTCATAAGGTCCCCCTCTCTAAGGGTTTATCCTATTCTATTTATACAATCTGCATAGAGTTTGGTGAAGTATAAAATTACTATAAAAGGTAAACTTAATCAATACTCCAAAGTTGCAGGTGTTAATAACTCCATTCACACTATTAAGAAAAGTTATACCCCAATGTCTATCTTCCAGCTCAGCTACCTCTTATCCATAATTCGTCATTATTTGATCAGCATGCTATCTGATCAAATGATGCTTCGACTTCATTGGCCGAAGAGGAGATTTGGCCTTAGAAAAAGTCTGAGGCCCGTTCACTGGGTTTGGGCCAAAGCCCAGTTACAAAATTATTCTCCCACAAGATTAATTGTCATATATGTTTAGTAACTTTATGTCACTTTTATCAAAAAAATCATGAAAGATTATTTTTTTGTTATTTTTATGATTGTTTTTTTCTAAAAAAGATTATCTTTATTTATTTTTGTAACTTTTTCAGCATTAATACTTAAACATGTTTATTAACTATAAGTTACCTTTGAGAAAAGTATTTGAAAGTTAATTTTATTTTTGTATTTGACAATATAATTAAAAAAGGTAAAAATATTCTAGTGTTATGAGAATTTTAAAAATTTGAGTTTTATTTATATATTAAATAAGAAAAAGGGGTCATATGTATATTTTTAAATAATGAATGAGTCGCAAAATTGAAAAGAGAAAAAAGTTCTAAATTAAAGCGAAGTGTTTATGTTTTGAAGAAAATGAAAACTATAATAAGATAGAAAATTAATTAGTTGTCTTTCACATATTATGAGTATTACTTGGAGAGGGGTTGTGTGCTTCTTGTTATGTTGGTTCCACCTTGAGATTCCAAGATCAAATCCTACAAGCAATAAGTTTTTTGATCCTTTTGAAAGTGATAAATTTATGACATTTTTTGTTTTTAACATGAACTTTTTGTGACTCTTAACTTTATGACATTTTTTTACAACTAGAAAAACAGTCATAAACAAGCTTTTATGACTCTTTCTGACTTTTTTTTTTAAATCATAAAAAGGTTAAATTCTTGTAGTGTCAGTTCAAGGGGAAATTTTGAAAAGTTCACTAACACTTGTAATAAGAATAAAAAAAATTAATTTAGTATAATTAAGTCCACTTCTTTGCTAAGTTTTCCTAAGAAAATTTCTAGATCCACCCTTAAGACTAACCATGCATTCTAATAAACGTGTAATGGCTGCAAGTACTCTTACTAACATATTTATTTTATTTCGTTCTTACTATAAATAGAATTATTTACCTCCTAAAATGTTAAAAAATATATTTATTAAATATTAAAGAAAATTGGATATAAAACTAACCTAGTATTGATAACAGGTTAAGAATTATTTCCAAAGAACAGAGAATATGATACAAACCGTAAAAGAGGCTAAGGAAATAAAGGTTGACCTTAAAACTCCTGCAGTTCTACTTTTGTTTGGTTTGCCCAGGTCTTAATTTTACCTCATTAATTCTAAATTTCTCTATATGCACATAAGTTTGAGTTAGTTGTTTTTTTTTTGTGTGTGTGTGTGTGGCTATCACGTATATAAGTTTGAATTTAGAAGTATGAGAAATGGTCTTTAGCAAATATAACTATAACTACGTACTTATGACCATCCGGATACTTTTTACCATATTTTACGATGGATATTTTTTTAAGGGTAATGATTTTTCAAATATTGTTATACTAATTATATGAATAATGTTATATATGATATGCAGAACCTCATGTTATTGCTAATTTATCTATAGTGTGGTAAACTTATTATAGTACACACGCATACACCATATTAAAAACTCACAAAGACCACACGTTTAAAAAATCAAATAAATACTTCTAGGTTTTTGAAAAAGAAAAAAAAATCAAATTAATAGATAAAGTACCCACCAATACGCTATACTCTATGTGTGTGTATACATATACACATGAAAAATGGTGGGCGGTCCATTTTTCAGGATAATTTTAACTTCCCTTTTTCTTTTCTAGAGTGCAACCTACTTGTTACGTTTAGGGCGCGTTTGACACAAAATTAAGTTGAAAAATTATTAAAAGTATTATTATTTTTTATGAGAAGTTGTAAATAAATACAAGTGATTTGATTAAAGGTTATTATTTGGGTTTTCCACAAATAATTTTTTTTGAATAGTGAATAAGAAAAATTTACCATAGAAAATAAGTAAAAGATACAGAACATCTCAAGCACCGAATAACCATCTCTTTTTCTAAGCTCTTACCAAAATTAGTAGTCATGTTTTCATTAATTTTCCAGTTTATCAAAAGCACCCTTAAAAACTAGCTGAGTTATTATATATATATATATATATATATGTGTGTGTAGTTTTAATGGTTACCTTCTCTTTCTAGTTATGGATGGTTACTGTAATATTATATATATATATATATACACATTGTTTAAACTAGCTTTTTCTACAAAGAGTTGAAAAGTTGAACAAATTAAGTGCATTTTAGTAAGATCCAAGCTTTGCCCTAAAGGTTAAGAGTGTGATAATTTACACGGGACGTCACGATTCAATTCCTCTCCTCCTCCATGAACCACTAGGATCTATAATCGCTTTTATATAAAAAAATTAAAAAAAAAAAGTAAATACATATATTTTAGTGATTTTATCAGAAATGCATGCGTGGTTTGGGATTCATGGTTATTTTTCAATCTTATAACAAACAATTTTATCAATTAAGACACCCTTTGATAATAATAATGAAAATTAATAGCAAAAACAATCAATTTATGCAAGAAGTTAAAAAAAAATGAGTTGAGTTATGTGGTGGATGTTCTCTTACTTTTTAACTTTTTCTATGAAAAAAATTTCACAAAAGATGAACGATATCTACTTATAAAAGTAAGCACTAAATTGAAAATATCTCACTACATTACTTAACTTATATCACTTTCGTATTGTTATCAAACGGAGCTCAAACATGACTATAGTTGCAAAAATTAAATTAAACTAAAGCTTGTCAGTCCTCTAACCTATATTTTGTTTAGGAAAGTTACAGTGACTTCTCGTGCGTTTGAAATTTATAATTTTTATCCCATTTTCAAATTGCAATGTGTTCAAATAAATCTCAAGATACGGAGAAGTCTTAATTATTTTGAAATAGAATAAAGAAACATAAATTAATTATCATAAACAGAGGGCATATCGCATTTAATGTACGAATTTTTCGATGCGAACATATTTATCTAATAGTGAACTGGGCTCATTAGATAATATATTCAAATTTAATACTGAACAATGCACAAGTGACACATAATTGTATCTCTAAAACATATTCTAAAATTTTGTCTTCTAAAAATTATAGGTCAGTTTTTATTTCAGATATATAATTAGCACTATTTGCACTATTTAATCTGGCGTCTCATCATATTAACTGGCAGGTCTTTTTATTTTTAATTGAGCAATTCAAGACGTAAGGCCCAAGATACAACTAAATTAGTAAGGCCCAAATACGAAAAGCAAATGAGTTCGGAATAAAGGGAAGAGGGTTTTGTGCATTGAAAATAGAAGAGATACTTTAATCTCAAAACTTGATCTTTAATTTGTTTATTATCTGTGTAATGAAGATTTTAATGCATCTAAATTTGAATTTTTTTTCTCGATGTCAGATTTATAGTATCCATAATTTATAAGAAAAAAATTCCAAGAGAAGACATAAAATGTAACGTAAGATAGAATTCCAATTACTTTAGATTTTATAGATGAAAAAAATAAATTACATTAGAGTTCTTTCCAAAAAGAAAATAAAATAAAATAAAATTACATTAAAGCAGATCAGAGAATTGCAATATCTTGCTGCTTCACAAACTCAATTGGTGCTCAACTTAGAGGAATTGCCATTGGCGTTTCTTCTAGTTTCACTGCACCGTAAACAAACTATATATGGTACACACTCTATCACTCCCTTTTAGGAGTGAAACCAGAAATTAATTTTGCGGAAACCACAAATATACTGAAAATACATACTGCAGACACATGCATCTATGTAGATCTAGACTCTTAAGTCACCATCCTCATTTTTTCCCCTACTTTCTTCACCACCAACCTTTCCCCCAAACCTAATATTTTCGTACCACTTGGCACACAAAATGTACACCACAAAATCAGCTGTGGTCAAAAAGGCCAAGAGGAAATAAAACATGTCCAAATGGCCCTTGTTAAGATTCCCAGGTATCCAGCCTGGCATTTGGTCACTTTTTGTGGAGATTCTCATCACAATAGTGACAAGTAGACTACTAACATAATTGCCAAGTGAAATTGAAGTCATACATAGTGCACTACCAAAGCTCTTTAATCCTTCTGGTGCTTCCTTGTTGAAGAACTCTAATTGACCCACATACATAAATACCTCTGATGCTCCTATTAGTACGTATTGTGGGATTTGCCATAATATGCTTAATGTGCTTGAGTTTGTGCAGATTGGGCATCCTTCCTGTGAGTACTTTAACCTGAAATAAAGGTAAAACCGGAAATTTTGTTTATTGTGTTGAATATTTGAGGATGTGATACATAGAATTTGACTGGGAATGAATATTCTTATGGATCGACATATCATTTGTATTATTCTACTCTTGAAAATTACAACCTACATGTGAAGTATACTGGGGCAAATGTGTGATTAAAATATTCAATAAATGTGACACTAGTCGATATAAAATTTATTATAGAGATCTTGTAGGAAGAATAAGAAAAAAGTAATCTTTTCTAAAGAATGAAAAAAAGAGACATATGCTCCTCTCCATAGACCATGGTAGTTTCGAGAGATTAACTCTTTACTGGTCATAACAAAATATGAGAAAAACTATCTAGCGCAAAACATGTTTCAAAAGTTGTTGCCCAAATTAATTTTTTCTATTGCAATGATTTTTTTTTTGTTGTAGTCCAGATGTCCCCAAAAAATTTAGATTTTTTTTTTTTTTGTTTATAGCAATGATTTTTTTGTGACTATTTCCACAACTATTAGCGACAAAATTTGGTTTCTAGCAAAGTAAGAGTTCAAATATCAAACCCCCTTTTCAAGAAAAATAAGTGTACTAATTTCAGTGTAACCCCTGGTCAAGATTCAATTTACCTACATATCATACGATTTGCTATATTAAGTGAAAAATGTGACTGTTAGAAACATGACTGAGATTAAACAATACACATGGTTTTATTGATTTGAGTAGAATTTTACCTGAAATGTTCCACAATACCGGCTACAACCATTGCCAATATGGCTATAATGAGCCCAATTCCCATCCTCTGAAGTTCTGTAAACCCTTTAGAACCCGAATTTTTCTTCAGCTTTGCTACAATGGGGTCTAAAACTCGCCGATAAATGAAAATAAAAGCAGCGACACTAAGAATGTCGAAACTCGACATACTCGCCGGGGGAATGTGGAAGGTCGAAATAGTGGTTTTCATGGCAGCGCCTTGTTCGACAAAGAGAGAGGCCATTTGGGTAAAAACCACGGAATATAAGATTGTACATAGCCAAATGGGGAGAAGTCTTAGTATGCATTTTACTTCTTCCACTTGTGTCACAGTGCATAGGTGCCATGGGTCATATACTTCATTTTCCTTTGGTGTGGTCTCCTTTGAGGTGATTACTGCTGCCCTATCCAAGAATCTGGTTCACAAAAATACGATTTGGCATTGGCATTTCTTCATTCAAGGAAACACAAGTACCAAAAAAATGTGATTTTGAAAATGAGGAATTGAAGTAATTTCACAACTTACTTGAATCCATTTGTATGAAGTATTTTCCTTCCCCCATTGCTTGAAACTTCTTGCCCATCCAACTCATATAATTCCCCTCCACGTGGTGGGATCTCGGCAGTCCATTTCCTAGCTGCAGCAACCACCACTTGGCAAAATCTAGACAGTGGATTGCCTCTAGGTATAAAGTGCCTATACCTGGGGGTACCAATAAGGAACAAAACCAACGCCACAATTGCAGAACCAGTTGAGGCCCAAAATCCAAGGGCCCACATGCCCTCATCCTCAAAATAGCCCAATATAGTGTTTGAGAAAAGAGAGCCCAAGTTCAAGGCCAAGTAGAAGTAACTAAAGAAGGACACTTTTGAGTGTCTTTCCTTAGGGTGCTCCTCATCAAATTGATCTGCCCCTAGGGTAGCTATGGTGGGTTGGTAACCTCCATTTCCAAGGGCAATTAGGTAAATTGACGTGTAGAACATCGCAATCTCGAAGGATGAGTGGGACCCACATGGAGTTTTTTCGCTCCCACATCCAGTTGGCTTGATTAAGAATATATATGATGTAAGTGATAACGAAACAAGACCCTGCATGTCATCAAACACATTTTAAATCAATTAGTTCAAATTTAAAAGCACATAATTCATTTCTCCACCTTCTAATATGATCAAATCTTGTCTCACAAATTATATTGCGAACCATAATTACCTTGACAACAGACAATCATAAAATAGGCCGGAGTTGAATATTTTTTGTGGGAAAAAAAAAATATTCCCTTCTTGCAATTAGTTATCCAAAATTGAAGTACAATTTATATTATTAAGATATTTTGCAGTATTAAATAAATTGATATTGCTACAACCATAATTATTTTGATAACGAAGATATGTATATTAATCAACAGTATATTTTGCATAAATTGGCGACTTACAAGAACAAAGATAACTTGAAACACGGCACAAGTCTTGTAACGACCCCAATAAGAATCGCTAAGAAAAGCGCCGAGGAGAGAAAAGATGTAGACAGTGCCAGTCCATTTGCTAACATTATTTGCTGCCTCCGCATTGTCTTGTCCTATCACTCTTGTTAGAAATAGCACCAAGTTTACACCAACCCCAAAAAATGCTAGTGTTGCTAGCCCTTGGTTCACTGAAAATAAAAAGTTAAAACCAAATACATCACTAAAAATTAAAAATGCATGTAGGAGAGTTTTGGAAACGAAAGAGAAAAGAAAAGGAAATATAGAACTGTTCTTTAAGCTTCTGCCAAATTAAGTAAACTGGAGTCTATATTTGCATGCTATTCATGTCGGTGGGGGTGGCAATAGCATTATTTAATGAGAAATAGTACCAAGTAACAGAATGCCAGCAGTCCATTTTCCACTTCTTCCACGCACTGCAGGTTTACCATTTCTATCAACACTTCCATCAAGAGTGAATTCCTCCTCTTTTTCTTCTTCTTTTACCATTTTTTTCTTCTCCTTATCCTGAAATTTAATCCCAAAACCAAAAACTTAGTAATAATATTATTATAAGATTCATTAATTCAAATAAACATAATCTAATTTTATATTTTACTTTTTGAGAAGCAAATATTATCGGAACCGGTCCGACCCCAAGGTTATAAATATAATCTAAATTTGAAAGTGATTACATAACCTTAAAATATGGATCTCGTAAACTTATGGTGCTAAAAGTTTATTTAGAGATGGGTAGAGTAGCATTATTTTTCAATGCATGCAAATGTGGATATAATATTGTCGTACAGAAACTGAATTAAAAAAACAATTCACTAGTAAGTAATGAACATTACATATATATACGTGATGATAAGCCAATTATGTTACCAAAATAATATATATATATATATATATAAATGAAATATACTAACCAGTTCAAAAACATTTATGCAAGCCATGGGATCTCTTATATATAAATTCAAATACACATCAAAATAATTTTAGAGAGAGAGAGAGTGAGAGAAAATAGTTGGGAGGGGTTGAATAGAAGTGGGTGAAAGGGGGAAGTGATAATCTGTATTTATAGACTAAAGGACGTTAGATGAACGGCTGAGATTACATGAGATAGTGAAGAACTGAAGAACACAAAAATGAATCTGTCTAAGCAATCGTCATGAAATTTGCATTGAAGCGGTGGGCCCAAACTAATGAATCCTGAGTGGACATAATTATGTAACATGAAAATTTGATATTTTGATCTTACTTTATTGAAATAAACTTTGATAACCATTAATGTGATCCATATGAATTTCACATTATAACAAATATAACGCCAAGCAGCCACGGTTTTAGAATTTTAAACTTAGGGGCCAAAACTGCATAAACAATTTTATTTTTTTAATATAAAAGTAACTAATATAAAAGGAGAGTGAAAATAAAGAAACCGATAAAAACACGCAATTGTCACATATTGTTTCGATGGTGAATTACAATATTTGCATGTTTAAAGTTTGTATTTATATGCTTTTCATTTTAAGAGAAAGGCACACAAAAGTTTAAAAGGTTATATATAGAAAAGAAAAAAAAATACTTGAATTGAAGGGGCTCAATGCGGTGTAAAATGTTTATACATAACAAATAATACAACTACTAATAAAAATATTGAAAACCAGTGCCCCAACCCCTCCATCTGGCAATGATGACAATAAGGATGTTTTAGGTTTGGTTCGGGGTAAGAATTAGGCAAACCCAAATCAAACATCAAAATTCAGTTTCGGTTCGATTTTGATTTCTAAATTCTCGAAACCCAAATCCGAACCAAAATTTTAGATTCCATTTTGATGTATATTTTTTTCAAAAAATTAAATGTAATATTCATAAGCATTATACAACTAAAAAACAGTTTAAAATCAAAATAGTTTAAAAAACAATTTTAAAAAACAATATTCATAACACACAAACAATTTAGGCCTTTAACAATTTAGGATTTGGAAAAATTAAAAAATATATATATATACAAAACAACGTCGTTTGTTTAGTGGTTATTTTCGGTTCAGTTTTGGACTAGCCAAACCCAGACCCGAATCGAACCTCTTCGGTTTCAGTTTTGATTTTGTTCAATTCAGTTATTTTCAGCTCGAATAAGATTGGTTCAATAAGAGTGTTTGGTTTTCGGGTTGGTCACAACACTACTAGATAACAATGTGTTTTTGTCTTAAAAATATGCGTACGTGTAACTTTAATGATAGAATATTTGTGAATAAATGTGTTTAATCACAAAATGTACTCTTTCGGTGACTAAAATTTGTGTTTTTGTCACCTAACGTAATTCTTTAATGCTTTTAAAAGTCATCACAAAAGTTACAATTGCCAAGAAAATAGTGATGAAATTCAGAGTTTTGTTACTAAATAATATTTTATAAGTGTAGCCCAAAAATGTTGTGATGCAAAGACTTTGAATTAATGACTAAAATCCTCTGAGATAAAAATAACTTTTTATCAGCCTAGACTTTTAGTGATGCAAATGATTGTATCACTATAATCAGATTAAAGAAAACTATTAATTTGAGGAGGAAAAAATAAATGAATAAAAAAATAATTAAAAAGAAAGATAAAGAGAAAAAGAAAAACATTAATGGATCGGTGACAAAGCAATGCGTAGGAAGAAAAATAGGAACGTGTTTGGAAGGAAGAAAAGAAGCGTGACATACTTGGATGCTGTGCTTAATTAATTACTTACCAAAACATATGAACATTTGCATATATAGTTTTGATTAAGCTGCATTGATTTTTTTTTTATGGGGCAATTAAAAAAAAGGGCTTATTAGAGAAAGATTTTCACACTAAGGCCAAGGAATAATTTTTTTTTAAATAAAGGGCCTATTTTTCATTTTATTGATAATATGACATGTATTATAAAATGATCCCAACCCTTAAAATAAACTAAAAAAATATCAATATGCATTGACTGCAGATTTGCACTATATTTCAAATATGAACTTTGCAGTCCATATTTCACTGCAATGTGAACTTTGCAGTCGATATTTTTAGTGCAAAGTTCATATTGCAGTCCATATTTTACTGCAATGTGAACTTTGCAGTCCATATTTTTAGTGCAAAGTTCATATTGCAGTACATATTTCACTGCAATATGAACTTTGCAGTTCATATTTTATTGCAATATGAACTTTGCAGTCTATATTTTTTGTGAAAATTTCATTAAAAGGGGTAATTTAGGTAATACATAACATGTTTTTATTAATTAAATGATATTTAAATTTATTCAAATACATTCATTTAAAATATAAAACAAAATAGGCATCTTACACTAATTACCAATTAAAAATAGGCCCTTCATTCAAATTACCAATTAAAAATAGGCCCTTCATTCAAAAAAATATTATTCATTGAATTTTTGGTAAAAATCAATGTATAATAAGCCCTTCTACCTAATTTCTAGTTTTTTTATTTGGACGTCAGCTGTATTGATGTTGACAGATTACTATAAACACGGCTCTATATGATCTTTTCACCTTTCCACTTTAAAAGCCACCTCTTCTTCTCTTTTCTTTTTTTTTCAAAAAAAAAAAAACTGAAAATTAATATTCTTTATTGAGCCTTCATATAGATGTAAATGCATATATGATGTTTTCTTATGTTTTTGTGCCAAATTTTGTTTGGAATATTTTTTTTTGTTTATACTACACAATACTCATTAATTTTCTTGCATTTTAACTAAATTTCGCTCATAACTTAGACTACATTTAATATTAGCTGTAAAATGATTAATATATAATTTTAGTTAAAATGCAAATTATACTTTTAATAGAGCACTCATAAAGCAAATATATATATATATATATTGTCAAGATTTAGCCAGTAATGTTTGTATGCAAATTATACTTTTAACAATAATCTTTTGTTGCTGAAAATATCTTCCGTTATTTTGATAATGAAAATTCATTACTAGATGACTAATCCAAATAGTCCAAACGGAAACATTATATACTAGATACAGATCACATAGATTTTATGTTTATAAAAGTTAAAATACTTAATTATATGGAGGATCGATGTTTTGTAATATAATTGTTAGTAAGTTGCAATGAACCATAAATAGATTACAGGTCACGAATGAAGTAGCTAGCTGCCTTCCAACAAACATATATATCTTTCTCTCTATCTACTTTTTAATTAAGAAAAGAAAAAGGACAAAACAAAAGAGGTAACCAGCCAACTATGGTGCACTACAGCATGAGTCCCCACTTTTGTGAATGTTGGAGGCTGCTAGCTAGCTAGCTAATTATTCGGACTTTAATTGAATTAAACATATATTTACAGTTGATTTTTGGACATAATATTTTATTTTTTTTGGACTACAGTTGTACATAATTAACGGGCTCTTATTTCTCCAAAGGATCGGAATAATTAAATAAATGAGAGTCATTTTAATTGGAGGAAATTGTGTTAAGGTGCGGTCGAATGAAAATAATTTTAAAACTTATTTTGAGAAAAGGGAAATAAAAAGAAAGAAATGTTAAAGGGTTAATATGATTTTGTGTTCATATCACATTGATATGTCTTGTTTAATATTTTTATATTATAAATGTTGAGTTTAGTACATTTTTTTATCTATCCATATAATTTATAACTTATATTAGAAACTATAAATCCAGCAAAACTTTAGTCCAAAAATATTTTCAATAAAACAAAAAAAAAATGCCTTTAATTAGGACTTGATTAAGGTAGAGAATTATGAATATGGATGCATGTACATATATGAACCAAAATCTTTTGTGATGCGATGAAAAAGATAAAGACGCACGCATACTCTCTTTGGAAAGGCAGAAACATGGAAGTGGTCTTGGTCTCCTGATGTAAAGTTCGTGAATTAATTCATCACTTTTTTATTATGTGGCTGTGGGTATTTTGAGATGAGACATTGATAATTCGGAAATTAGAGTTTGGTCTATTTTGGAGGCGTTTCATAGCATGTTGTCTAATGCCATCTTTAATGGTTTTTCTAGTTTTACGCTATGTACGTGTCAAGGTTTTCTAATAAAACTTCTACTTTTTAGTTGGTACATTTTTTAAACAGCAAAAAAAAAAAAAAAAAAAAAAGAAAAAAAGAAAGGAAAAGAAAAAGAAGTTGATTTTCGATGGTATTTTTTTTTTCATTATTTTTTTTTTATTTAAGAAGAGAGAAAATTAGCGATTTCATGGCATCGGTACAAGCTATGTTAGATTAAGAAAATTTTATCTTTACTTTTACATGTACAAATAGAGAGAAATTTCCCACTATAAATGTTAGTATTCATGACCATCCACCTTATCTCCCCTCTTTTCATGTATATATATACAAACACGCATTAACATATATATATATAGAGAGAGATAAATGCTTTTATAAAAAAATATCTTACTTTAAAAACAATAAATATTTACTGATGAATTTTTTCTGTATATGTAAAACAGTATGTGTTTGTTAGAATAATATTTAACTTTCTCATATGCTTTACAAGGGAAAAAGAAAGGAGACACAACGAAAACACACACACTAAGCAAGCTAAGAACATGGAAAATTCAAAAGAGAGAAAGCTAGTGAAACATAAAAGACATCAGTTAAGTCAAGTCATTAATGGCTGTCAACTCTGATAGTCTGATTGAAGAGAAAAAGAAACGTCCAAAATACATAAATAAATAAATGAAAGAGAGGGAGAGGAGGTGATAGGGACATAGACTATTTCAAATTCAATTTCAAAGTGAAATGCAGTCGCTCGTATTCAATTCATCCACGTCTTATCACTCATCCCCTAATATACTAAATAATACTCCGTTTCCAAATTATTAAACTCATTTGGGTTTATCTCAAATTAAAGTCTTGTTTTTATTGAAATAACTAATTTACTATACATCACTAAAATAAATAAAAGGCAAGGCGTGCTACTTTGTCATTGTTGAATTTAATGATCCCTCTTAATATTTAACTTTATATAGTGTAGTGCGTATATATTCGAGTTAGTGTGATATTACTTAAATTTAATTAAGTTTAAAAAATGTTCAAAAATTGCCTCAAATACAGTTTGAATAATATAAAAGTTGTATTAGCACTTGCTACTGAAAAAAAAAATCAATTGATAATTTAATAATTATAACTACTTATACATTATTAAATTATCTCACTAATTAAAATTTATGGTTACGTCAGCAATAAGATAGAGGTATACTTTTTAGTTTTTATAACTTTACTGTGGAGCTATTAATAGATATGTATTAATTTATGGGTGGAAATAATAAGCGCTCGCAGATATGCATAAGCAAGCAGACAATTAATTTAAGTAAGTGCTTATCAACTGGCAGCCTAACAACTTGCATAAATAATTTTTTTAAGCATGCAAATTGCATGTGTATTGTCTTCTTCTTAATTTTTTATCTCGGTGGAATTAAACTAAGACAAACTACAAAGACCTAAATTTTATCTCTAAGTTATGATTATGATCAGAAATGACTTGAAATTAAACCATAAAGAAATACTAGGTTGCATATGGCCCAATTAAATAATAGATTATATAAGTTATGTTGATTTACGTCTCTTGTTTTTATACAGGTGTATTGTATTATATAATTTTATTAAAATAATAATAATAAAATATGAATTCAATGGTTAAAATGACTCTTTAAAATAGGAAAGTTATGAATTTTGGACATATTACTTCACTTGGATGTTTTTCAGGGAAAAAAGACATTAAGGGGAAAGTTAAAAATCTAAAATTTAGTGTCATAATTACTAGTATGCATTTGGCTTTTATATAATTTAAATATGAATAGAAAAGATGGGGACATGCAAAACTAAAATTTTAATATTTCAATTAAACTAAAATGAAAAGATGAACTGGCATATGGGCCGTCAAGGGAAGATTCTTTTGGAAAGATTTTCTTATCTTTTTCTGTTGACTCAAGGGAAGATGTTTTTTACTTTTAACATACTCCCTCCGTTTTAATTTAATCGTTACATTAAATTATCACACTTTGAAAAATTAAAAATTTTAAAAATATAATAATTATTATAAGAGAAAATATTTATTTTTAAAAATGTCCTTTACTTTTTTTCCAATAAAAAAAGGTGGTGGGATCCAAAATAAAGAAAGTGGAAGGAGCTTAAAATGTAATATTGAAAATAAAAAAAAATTATAATTAATAACATATTAAATGTAGAAAGTGGACAATTATTTTGGAACATGTATAAATGGAATAGTGCACAATTAAATTGGGACGGAGGGAGTATGTGAAAAGTAAAAGACATAAATCACATAAAAGAAAAACTATTTTTACCTATTTGACATTGAATTTTGTTTATTATTTTTGCATAAATACTATGATTTATAACTCTCACCAAAACTATATATATATATATATAAAGATTCAAATTACATTGGATATAAAATAAAATAAAAATTACACTCACCAATAACTTTTTGTCAACTTTATAATCATCAATTTATTCATTAGATTAGATCATTATTATATATAAAAGATGAATGAAAAAATTTAAATTACTGAGAGATGTAGAAACCCCTCATCATAATCATATTATATATTAAATTATAAACCTTATAAAATTTAAGCGAAATTAAGTGTACCGATTAAATCAATGGCGTAGCCACACTGTGGCGAGGGGGTGCGGGTGCACTCCCAAAGATTTCGATAATTTTTTTAAAAAAAGTAAAATAAAAAAATATTTTTAAAAAAAATAATATAAGAATTTATATGTATAAATTTATAGTTGAGAGTATATAATTTGAAGAAATAAAAGTGGAGGACTATTTGGATAATTGAAATACACTTAAGTGAAGAGGGAGATCCGAGTCTCTCCCCCCTTTCTTTTTCCATTCTCTTCTCCCTTGTTCTCTTATTTTTGCAAGTACTCAAAGTATCAAACCTTTTCCGTTTCACTCCACGTCTTCACTGCACTGAGCCACCGATCTCCTCTCCGACTTTCCTTGACTGGTGATCCCGTCCAGCCGTCCAAAGCACCGTGGGCCATGCACACGAAACAGAAAATGTTTCAATTTAGGGTTATTCTTATTCTTATGTTGACAAGAAATTTAGAGTTTGTGTTTGTTCGTATATGTATAAAAAAATTATTTGCGCACCCCCGGCTGAAAATTTCTGGCTACGCCACTGGATTAAATGGTTACAAATATCTGATTAATTATTTGAAACTTTGTATACTTGATAAATATAACAAAAAAAATAATTAATTTAATGGTGGAATTGATAAATAATTACGAACTTAAGAAAAAATTATGAATAGATATACAACTATTTAATTTTATATCAATGTAACTTGAACATTGTCCATATATATAATATGTATATTTTATTCATGTTAGAGAGTGACTTTTAGTGAATAATCTCCGGTAACAAGATCATTATTTGATAGAGAACATGTTTTTTAACCTTTTAGACACAAATACAATACTTTTTGAGGAAAATGGCATATATTGGTTTTTGGAAACAAATACAATACTTTTTGAGGAAAATGGCACAAGTGGAGACGAACTTTCCCTGAATTTAGCCACTCGCCTGTAGTCCTTGTCACAACCACCACAGCCAAGAGAGAGGGGCCAACGCCCAAAATGTGATTGACGGGACCATGGATGGTCCTTGTCTGCCGGAGTATACATAGGAGGTGGGCGTAGAAAAATTTCTTGGAGAGAGGAAAGTACACTTGTTAATAAAAAATATTCGGTGCTAATAAAATATTATGTGATTGTATTTTAGGTAAGGTTGGTCATTCGATTCAATTTATTAATTTTTAGTCCTTGTGTATCTAATTCGATCAGATATATGTTTTAGAATTTGGCATCTAATATTTCAATCTAACACGTCTTACCAATCCAATCAAATTAATTATCCAATCCAATTGAATATAGAAATAGGAGAGCAAAGAACTTGAGGTTTTATGTTTTGGGTCTCCTTTTCTTGGATGGAAGTGAAAAATCAAAATTAAAAAGGGTCTTGTCGCTCTGTTATGACCGCCAATACATGAAGACATCCGTCACTTTTTAAAAATATACCTATATAGTATTGGATCGGTTTTCCCAACTCCGAAATCGGTCCGATTAATATTTTCTAGTTTTGTACAAGTAGATCCAATCCATAAAATTCAGGAAAATTAGACTGGATTGGATGGTAACCGCCCTTAATTTCAAGTCCATTAATTCAGCGCCAAATAAACCAATATAAGTTTATGTATTATTTAAATTCCATGACTACCCACTTACTTCAATAGTAGAAAAATATGGTACATGTGTTTTTTTTTCCCATATGTTTTTATCAATAAAGATAGAGATTCTTTTCGTTTCCTTTTGTGTCTCTTGTTTAAGCTAGCTCGATAAGTAAATTCTTTAGTACTGTTGTGAAAAATTGAAATATGTGATTTATAGTTACGGCCATTCCATTCTTCATATTATAACATACTAGTATTTTGTATTAGATTTTAAACCATTCAGTAAATAGACTAGTTCATTCTAGCTAGAGATTGGCATTAATACACAGGTGTTCAACTATATTATATAGATCTAAACTCTTGAGTCATCATGCTCAATTTTTTCGCTATTTTCTCCACCACTAACCTTTCCTACAAACCTAATATTTTGGTACCACTTGGCACACAAAATGTACACCACAAAATCAGCTGTAGTGAAAAGGGCCAAGAGGAAATAAAACCTGTCCAAATGGCCCTTGTTAAGGTTACTTGGTATCCAGCCTGGAATTTTGTCACTTTTTGTTGAGATTCTCATCACAATAGTGACTAGTAAACTACTCACATAATTGCCAAGTGAAATTGAAGTCATACAAAGTGCACTACCAAAGCTCTTTAATCCTTCTGGTGCTTCCTTGTTGAAGAACTCTAATTGACCCACATACATAAATACCTCTGATGCTCCTATTAGTACATATTGTGGGATTTGCCATAGTATGCTTAATGTGCTTGAGTTTGTGCAGGTTGGGCAGTCTTTCTTTGCGTACTTTAACCTGAAATAAAAGACAAAATATCAGGATATTTTTTTCATTTAAGGGTGATGAATATTGAGGATTTTAATACATGAATATGACAAGTACTGCATTATATTTGGTAAGATTTGTATTAATCTAATAGTCTATAGACCAAATCTACCAACTCTAATTAACCAAATTATTGTCTAGAGCAAATTACCCTATCGGCCAATAAACTATTGCTTTTGAGTCAATTTGGCACTTAAACGTATGTATTTGCGTCACTTTAGCCTTAATTTGAACTATCAATTGCGTCACTTTAGCCTTAATTTGAACTATCAATTGCGTCAATTTGGCCCCTCCATATATCCAATTTTCATTCAATTATTAGAGTAAGGAGTCTAGTCACGCTGAAATTTTATGTGACGAACAATATTGTAAACACCTCTAGGGACATAAACCATGACCTGTGAAAATAATTGACGATGATCATGGTTTTTGTAATTGGACCTGAATTGAACAAACGTACCATATTGACGCAAATGCATTAGTTTAAGGGTTAAATTGACGCAATCAATATTCCAATACCTAAAACGGTACTCCAATGCGATACTTTAGGGGATCAATTGACACAATTGGTAGTTCAGGTGCCAAACCGGGAGGGGAGCAAAGTGACTCTTACCAACTGGAATGATACTTAAGGTTAAGATATGTAAGTCGGGTCAAGTATTTACCTGAAATGCTCTACGATGCCAGCTATAACTATCGCCACTATAGCTATAATGAGCCCGATTCCCATCCTTTGAAGTTCCGTGAGTCCGTTAGGATATTTCTTCAACTTCGCAACCAGTGGGTCTAAAACTCGTCGATAAATGAAAATAAAAGCAGCGACACTAAGAATGTCGAAAATAGACATGCCTGCGGGGGGAATGTGGAAGGTCGAAATTGTAGTTTTCATGGCGGCGCCTTGTTCGACGAAAAGAGAGGCCATTTGAGTGAAAAGCACGGAATACAGGATTGTACATAGCCAAATTGGGAGAAGCCTTAGTATGCATTTTACTTCTTCCACTTGTGTCACTGTGCATAGGTGCCATGGGTCGTCATTTACTTCATTTTTCTTTGAAGTGTACGTCTCCTTTGAGGTGATAACTGCCGCTCTATCCAAGAATCTGGTTTATAGAAAGTGAATTGGCATTAGCAATTATTATTCTGGTTTATAGAAAGTGAATTGGCATTAGCAATTATTATTCCACCAAAAAATATAGTACAAATTGATAAAACAAGGCGTATGTCACTAAAAACAAAACTAAGCCACTGAATCCTAGCAAACGGATCCACTACTTTTGTTGTTGTTGTTATGGAACGGTGGTCAATGGAAAGGACGGGGATGGGAGAATTTAAACTGCTCCTTGAAATTATAACAGACTCTTTTTCTTTTCCTTTTTGATTTTTGCGTTCAGGTCATTTTCACGCATCTCAATTATTCTTGCTCACAAAACAGTAACTAGCCGCATACTATTTAGAGTGATTTTTTGCAGGTGTCGGAACTCAAATTATAGAGCTCCTTAATATTATAGCACTGGCCCTTTTGTCATATTGTTTGATAAGATATTTTATGTACCTTTTTTTCTTCTTCTTTTATAAAGGAAGATTTAAACCTCTCCCTTTTAACTATTAATAAGTAAACATCTCTTGATTTTCTCTTATTTTCTAACTTCTTTCATAAAAAAAAAATCTTTCGCTAGTGAGGAAGAATTTTTTTTTATAAAATATGAAGCAAGATGGAAGACTTATACTTAAAGAAAAACATAGGCTAAACTAATTAGTAAAAATGTTGACTCAAATCTAAACGATTTTGAATTCAAAATCGGATAAAGTTGGGTTAGGAAATTTTCTTTGTTGTAATAATAAAAAAAAATGAAAAGGTGATGAAATTTCACAACTTACTTGAATCCACGAGTATGAAGTATTTTCCTTCCCCCGTTACTTTCATCCCCATCAACCTCATATAGTTCCTCTCCACGTGGCGGGATCTTGACCGTCCACTTCCTAGCTGCAGCAACCACCACGTGGCCAAATCTAGACAGTGGATTGCCCCTAGGTGTGAAGTGCCTATACCTAGGGGTACCAATAAGGAACAAAACCAATGCCACAATTCCAGAGCCGGTTGAGGCCCAAAATCCAAGGGCCCACATTCCTTTGTCCTCAAAATAGCCCAATATGGTGTTTGAAAAAAGAGAGCCCAAGTTCAAGGCCAAGTAGAAGTAGCTAAAGAAGGACAATTTTGAGTATCCTTCCTTAGGGTGGTCCTCGTCAAATTGGTCCGCCCCTAGGGTAGCTATATTGGGTTGGTACCCTCCATTTCCGAGGGCAATTAGGTAAATTGAAACATAGAACATCCCAATCTCAAGGACTGAATGGGATCCGCATGGGGTTTTTTCACTCCCACATCCATTCGGCTTGATTAAGAAAATATACGATGTAAGTGACAATGAAGCAAGACCCTGCATGATAATAAAAAAAAAAAAATTAAATCAATCAATTCAAAAGTGCTAAAAAAAAAATTTACAAACTCTAGCTAAGATATATCCGAAAACGGATATTATTTTTAATCATAAAAAATGAAACAAATGGTATTAGGAAATTAGTGATGGACTAACAAGAACAAAGATGGCTTGAAAGATGGCACAAGTCTTGTAACGACCCCAATAGGAATCGCTAAGGAAGGCACCGAGGAGAGAGAAGATATAAACAGTTCCGGTCCATTTACTAACGTTGTTGGCTGCCTCCGCATTGTCTTGTTCCATCACTCTTGTCAAAAACAACACCAAGTTTACCCCCACCCCAAAGAATGCTAGTGTTGCTAGCCCTTGGTTTACTGATATAATTAATCATCATCGTCATCAAATATTGAAACTCAAGAAAATTGATATACATAAATAAAATTAAACCATAGACTCTTACGAATGAGAGAAGGGATAAAGGCATTTTTCGATTAAAGAAAGTACACAATGCTTGTGCACTAATGCGTTTGAGAAGAAAAAAAAAATATTGGGTGGGTGGTGTGGCAATAGCAATTATTTTATGAGAAATAGTACCTAGTAAGAGAATGGCAGCAGTCCAATTTCCACTTCTTCCGCGCACTGCAGGTTTACCATTTCGATCAACACTTCCATCGAGAGTGCGTTCTTCTTCCTCTTCTTCTTTTTCCATTTTTTTCTCCTCCTTATCCTAAAAATTTAATTGGAATTTAGTTTTAAAACTTATTAATAGTATTATTTGATTAAACAATTTGAATAAACATAACCTAAATTAGGAAGTACATGTCCTCGATCAATATTGAGCCTATAAATTTACCGGGGGGGCAAACACAAAAATTTTGCTAAAGGTGAATAATTATGGCATTATGAAAATTCTTGTTTAGTCAGAAAAAAACTAATAGTAGAAATATTCTTCTAAAAAAAAAAATTTGGTGTTTCACACTGGACATCCCAACACCTAAATAGAAGCTAATTCATGAAGAAGTCAAAACTAATATCTTTTACGTAAGGATTATTTAAGTTTTAATAACATTCAAAACAAATCCAATCACCTTCACAAGGATCAAGACAATATAAATAAAAAGTTATCTTCATTACTACAATAAAAATCTAAACTAAGTTATACCATATTAAAATCTAATTTATTAGTAAAATAAATAAATTAGGGTTTAGATATTAGGTTCTTTCATATATATATATATATATATATATGTAGGAATATAAGATGTAGCACAGTTTATATCCATAACTTTGTGTGTTACAATATCCAATTATGTAGGGATAAGTCTCATTTTAAATTGAGGTTGGACTGATTTGGTTTGACATTGGTTTCGCAAAGGTGATAACCAAACCGATCCAATATCTGGTTGATTTTTTAAAACTCAAACCAATCAAACCCACTAGTTTCACTGAATCCAATCAAAATTTGATTCGTTGAACTAGATATGTCGATTTGAACAAATTTGATTGAATTCTTTATACCACCTAGTATGATTAATAATATAACTTTTTTAGTTAGACCGGAGTGGATCGGAAAAAGTTCTGCCCACTCCAACCCTGTTTCTGGGTGCACATTTTGTTTTTCATGACTAACATTTCACATTATTTTCCAATTAATGCAAATGAGTACATAAATTTTCATAAATAAAATAATTAAATTTATCTTAGAATGAACTAATTAACATATAAATATGTACATGCATGACGATAACACATGCATTATGAAAGTATACATGTCATCAAAATATAAATAAGTGAAAGAAATCTACTAACCACTTGAGAAAAGTTTAGTGAAGCCATTGGTGATCTCTTTATTCAAATACAAATCAAAATCAAAGTCAAAATATAATTAGAGAGAGAGAATATAGCTGGGACGGTTTAAAGTTAACTGAGAGTGGAGAAGTCATGATGCATCGTCTTTATAGACTAAAATGAATGGCTGAGACTTCACGAGCTTGTACACCTGTAAACCACAAATATTTGTCTAAGTAGTCGACATGAAATTTGCACAGTGGTGGCATGATAAAAAAAAATGGTATTATTGAAAAAAAAGACTGAATTTGCTTTAATTTTTTTTATTATTATTTAATTTTATCTTATACATAATTTTTTGTGCTACATTTTTAATAAGTACTATAGAAATATTATATTAAAAGAGCTGTTTTTAAGTCTGTCCAACTCAAACAAATTTCTATGATGTTTTCTTAGAAGTCATGTTCATGTGCTCCTCTAATTTATCATTTCTTGTGTGCATATATATATGTATATATAAACTCCAGTAGTGCAATAGATTTTTGTATCCTTGATTTATATCTCCACTTTTATGAGATGATAAGAGGAAACAAAAAACATTTACAAAATGAAAGACGAAAATCTTTGCATATCTGAAACAATTTCAAAGACAATCAAACTTAAGGGTACCATTAGATTTAGTATAATGAAAGAATTCCAAAGGCAATCAAATCTAAAGGTACTATTAGAATTAGTATAATGATTTAAATTTTAAAGAGACCTGGATTCCTCCCTTCTTTTACAGATCAAAGGAGAGGCAGAGAGGTAGCAGTGATTAGGGCTTAGTAGGAAAATGATGTTTCACTAATCAAATTTAATTAAAGATTTTTGTTACTATTGATTAGGTTAAAATTAAAAAAATAAGATTAATTATTAATTTGAGATGAAAATAGAAAGATTAAATTTTGGAGGGAGTATTTGTGATTAAATTTTAAAAAAAATATTTGTGACACATTTGAGATATATAAATAATACGACCCTTTTGATAGGACAAAAGAAACGTCACAAATAACTTTTACTAAACTTTAAGCTATATTTATGTTGACGTATATTTGGAAGATCTTTTTATTGCTTTTTCACTTAACAGGTATCCTCTGCTGTTGGCTTCTCGGTATATTTGGAAGATCTTTTTATTGCTTTTTCACTTAACAGGTATCCTCTGCTGTTGGCTTCTCGTTGGTGAGGCCATGATCAATCTACATCAGCCTAATTTTATCAAAAAGGTGAGGCCATGTTCAATCTACATCAGCCTAATTTTAGGCTGCCGCTATTTACACATTAACAATTACTTAGTTTTATTCCATGTTTTATTCGCTCGATGATAAGTGAATAAGTGTATGTTACTCGTTCAATGATAAACGAATAAGTGCATGTTATTCGCTAAATGACAAGCAAGTAAGGCATTGAAATGTTTACTCGCTTGTCATTGAGCGATAGAATATATACTTATTCAATTAGTATCGGGCGAATGAAAAGTGAAGTGCTACCAAATATTTTTTGGTGTGTAAATAGCGACCGCCTAATTTTATCAACAATAATCCTAAAGGGAACACGTCTATTTAATATAATATTGATGTGCAGTGTGCCGAATGTAAACATATCTATTTAATATAATACTGATATGTGGTGCACCGGATGTTTATCGAATAAAATATAGGGCCCGGTGTATATCAAATTTATTTTTATTATTACTTATTGTAACTAACAAGCATTCATTAGATTGGCGCATATCAATGTTTTGTATTAGATAAATGTTTGTGCAGAAATACTATTTCATTAAATACCCATAAAGGGTTACAGTTGATAAGAGAGGATCACTTTATTTATGTAGCTAGTTATTACCATTTTTTAATAAACGATTAAAGTACATATACATATATATATATATATATATGAAAGAGAAAGTAGTTCAAAGATATTTTACTAAGAGAATATTTTTGATTATGTTCGAAGGTTGTTATGATTGATTTGCAAGAAAAAATTAATGAAAAAGTATTTGATTACGTTAATGATTGATTTGCTAGAAAAATAAAAAAGCATCTAGTTGACATTTTAAGTAATGGTTTTATTTTACTTAATTTCCTGTATTACGATGCAAATCATCAACGCACAAATAATTGTTCTTTATTCTCTCCAGCGGTTCATGTAGGCTAGGGTTTTTTTCACTAATACACCCAAAACACAAATATAATATAATTTCCATATCCAATTGTTTGCAATCACTCCAACTCAATGAGACCAAATCGAGAAAGAAAAGCTCAAGTAACTATCGCCATCACTATTCTGCAATGGAAACTGTACCGTATAATACATTTTTGTGTGTGGAACTATTGTCTACAACAGGTAGATTGACACAGCATCAAATTTGAGAATCTCTCATCATCCAGCCTTCAAAACGTTTATTAATTTAGGGCGCATTTGATAACTTACAAGATAACAATTTACTTCCACGAAACCATTTTTCATGGAAAATAAAGTGGTTCTAAATTACGTGTAAAATGAGAACACTAGGCTACACTAAGTTGTACCATGAAAAATCACACAAACACCACTAAAAATGGAAACATGACATCTTGAGCATTTTCCATAGGAAAAAAATTGTTACCTAACGCACTCTTAAATTTCACAGAACCGACCAAATTTTGGGTTTTTCTCCACTATTTTGGGGGTAAATATTTAGTTGCGCCAGCTGTTTTGCCTCTTGGCTTCGAAGGAGGATCCGTCATTAAGCATGTCTTGGGAATCGGTTTCCATTCCAAGCTTGGAGAGAGCAAGAGCCTGCATGTAGAAGGCTGTGGGCCACTCAGGCAAGCACACCTGAGCCTGCATCGCGTCCCTTAGTGCCAGCTCAGGCTGGTCTATCATCAAGTAGGCTAGGGCCCGCCTCACGAAGATGGTACCCGAAGGCGCAGCCATCATTGAAACCAACTGCAGTCATTTTCATGGGAAAAAAATTAGAATTTGACATTAAATCTGTATATGATTACACGTAAATGCCAGGAGAGGTATTAGTGTTGTAAATGAAAAAATTGTGATTTAGTGTTACAATATTTTTCACATTTTGATGCGAATCAACTGCATACTAAAAGATAGTTCACTTGATTTTCGTCATTTTTATACTAACCAAAGAGGTATAAAAATTTTCATTTGCATGAAAAACTCTTAACCTGGAAATCAGTTTGCACTGCATCGAGTTAACCACCAAACTAGTCTACATGCAGATTTTCAATTATAGTAACCTCCTATGTTGGATGTGTGTTTTTGTAACATTCAGGTATGGACATTCCAAATCATGGTTGAATTTTTTATTTTATCTTTTTATCAGAAACAAACTGAACTTTATTAAAGCTAATAAAGATCAAATACAATCACTGTAAGGTGGACCAGAAATCCACCTTAAGAAAGCCAAAAAAAACAAGAAATGAATTTAAAATCTTAGAGTCCGTTTGATAACAATATGAAAAAGGAAAAACAATTGATTTTTGTGAGAAGTTGAAAAATAAGTTGAGACATGTGATATCTTCTTACTTTGTTACTTTTTCCATGAAGAAAGTTTCTTTGGTGGTTGAGAAACAAAAAATTTCCACACAAAATTATGAAGGAGTTAGGATATTTACTCACAAAATGAGCATGAGATGGATACTATCTCATTACATAACGCACCTTATTTTCCAACTTCTTACCCAAATCAAATGTTTTTTATTTTCCTTTTCCATTTTGTTATCAAACGGAGCCTTAAAGTTCATATTTTGGACTCTAGCAACTACATCTAACCAGTGTACCATCTCCCATCATAGTAACCAATGTACCATTCTGAACAACAAATCAGAATTTAACTCCCTCCTCCTGAATTAAGATTCGTTTTTTCTTGTGAAATGTAGGTATTGAAATCCTAAAAATTATTCATGGTTGAATCGCTTCAATTGTCAAATGGTCTTCAAAGTCCACTATTCCTTTTTGGGACATCGCACATTTGGAGTATAGTTTCCTCTTTACAGCATAACCAATGTACCACTTCCCACCATAGTAAAAAGATTTATCTTGAAACTGTTTATGTTGAAATTTGTAACGACCCGGTCGCACCTCAGTACGATATTGTCCGCTTTGGGTAGCGTCCTAGCCAGGCCTCAGCCCCAGGACATCTACCCTCACGGCTTTGTTTTTGGGAGCTCACGACCAGCTTCCCAGGGGGTCACCCATCCATGTATTGCTCTGGTCCAAGCACGCTTAACTTCGGAGTTCTCATGGGATCCGAAGCCAGTGAGCTACCCAAAAGGCCTCGTACTTAATTAGCGACCATATCTTACTTATATGGGTCTCCAAGGATCCCCAACTTCCGGTGTGGGATGCCCTTTGAGCTACCATTCCTCCACACAAGGGAGTACTCATCGCTCGAGCTACCATTCCTCCACACAAGGGAGTACTCATCACTCAGGGCGTCACAAAATTAGTGTATCATTCAAAGTGTGAAACTCAGACATCAACTGATCATTTGGAATGGAGGGAGTAATAACTTGTTTAATAAAAGCTCAACATAACAAAAGGAGGACTGGGTACCTCAAGTTACAAATAAATTAATAAGCAATAAGTGCGGGGAAAGAAACTTATAACTGGAGAAGTAGGTGAACAAATTTACATAGAAAAGAAGTGCATACCTTTGAATAATAATCAACTGCATTCTTGAAATCCTTGTCCCTAAATGCGATATCTCCAAACTTCTTTGTATTTAACATATCTTGCACTTGTTGTGTCCATTCTTGGAATGATAGCTTCATTAGTTCAAATTACCATAAACATATATAATAATGTAAGTTAATGCCATATGAATGAAATAAGTACGAATAGTAATGATAACAGTTCCAGCAAATAAGCAAATTCAAGTGAAAAAACAATTTTATTCCACATGATAGGAGAATATCTCTGTTGTTTTGCAAAAAAAAAAATGACTTACAACCATATTCTCTCTTTTATTCATGGGGTAATAAAAAGGCAATAAGTTGGCTCACCTCGTTCTCTGCACCTTCTTCATCTCTGTAACCTGTTTTAAGCAAGATTTCATGTACTGCAGTAAGGTCCATTCTTGCGCAAGCCTTCCCAAGAGGAGAAAGCATAGTTGGCAGCACCACCGGAGTTTTAGACACACCCATCAAAACATGTGATGCAACCTATAGGAATACCAATGGCAACGAGCACATCTTAGTAAAGTTTGTGAACACAAAAAAATAAAGTGCCTATATATACCACTTAAATATGAGGACCATACTTTTTAATATTTGACAAGTTAGATGCATTCTCTCAGGATCAACAAATACATCTAAGGGTGAAAAAAACATAGTCCTTAATTTCAGTCCTACATGAGCATTCTTGTATATGTGTGCGTGTTAGTGTATGCATATACATTTATATAGCCTGGCTCTAAAATGAACCAGGCCGTGAGGATTGCGTTTTAGTGACAGATTTTCGACGGTAAATGAAGTCCTAGATGCATTTAGCAAAGAAATTTCGTTGTTAAAAGTAGGTCCATGTGAGCCGGTCCATCCCAGAGATGGCCCTGTATATATTGTTACTATATATGTCAAGTAAATATTGTTTTCATCTGTTGTAATTCGATTCCTTTAGTTTAGGGATTTAATTAGTTTCCTTTTGTAATTAGGATTCTTTTGCTATTTAATAAGATCTCAGCCCTCAATGAGAGGTATTCAGTCCAAATCGTGAAAGACAAAAATTATTGACATGGTATCAGAGCTATACTTTTTTTGTTTGATCAATTAAGCTTCTACGATCGTTTTCTGGGCAAACGTGAACCTGTTTGCAAGTTTCTGCTTCTGCTATTTTCTTCCGATCGAAAGCTTTGCTGGTGTTGCTCGTTTTTCCTGCGGTTTATGGCATTCTGCGACAATCTGGTTGCGACCTCCTAGGGTTTCTGTTCGATTTTGGTCCTAGGGTTTCTGCTTGTTTTCTTTGGGGCTCGTTCTTTCATCTGCTCAGATTTCCAGCAAAGTATTCCATGTTTTCACATTGAGATCTGCTTGCTCTGGTTTTTTTTTTTTTTGGTGTTAACGGAGAGCGAGAGACTGGGATTTGCATTCAGCCGTGTGTAGGCGTGAGGTATTCGTTAGTATCTTACATATTTCTTTAATCGATATATTTGCGTACTCAATTGTCTGCTGGACTGTTTTATCTGTTTTTTTTTCTCGCTATGTCTGAAGAAAAAATATTTATTGTTCGCTTTAATGGCAAGAATTCCACCGCTTGGGAATTTCAATTCTCGATGTACGTTAAGGGAAAACAATTATGGGGTCACTTAGATGGCTCAGTTCAGGCTCCCACTGATTTAAAGGAATGCGGTCAATGGGAGAGTAAAGACACTCAGATTATAACTTGGTTGCTTGGTTCTATTGAACCTTATATGATGAATGATCTTCGACCCTTTACTACTGCCAAAGAGATGTGGGAGTACATTCGGCGAGTCTATTATCAAGATAATACTGCTCGAAAATATCAACTGGAATTAGATATTTCGAACTACAAACAGGGCAATCTAACTGTTCAATAGTTCTATTATGGATTTCGGAATCGATGGAGTGAATATTCTGGGATTGTTTCCTCTATAGTTCCAAAAGAGGCTTTAGTTTTTCTACCATCAGTTCATGCTGACAATCAAAGAGATCAATTTCTAATGAAGCTTCGCCCTGAATTTGAGACTGCACGAGCAAGATTGATTAATCAATATCCTGTTCCATCCTTGGAAATCTGCTTCGGTGAACTATTACGTGAAGAACAACATCTAGCTACTCAAATTAGTCTTAATTAAGACTCTGTTTCAGCTGAGCCCGTCAATGTTGCATATGCGACCCAAACAAGAGGGCGTTCTCAATCACAAATACAGTGCCATCGTTGTAAGGAGATTGGCCATATTGCAATGAACTGCAAGAAAAAATTATGTAGCTACTGCAAGAACGAGGGGCATCTAATCAAAGATTGTCACATACGACCTCAGAATAGACAAGGGCAAGTTTCTAATCATACTATCCAATCTAATCTTGCTACTATCTCTCCTGCGCCTCCACCATCTCAGTCTGCTGCACCTAGTTCCACACATACTCTCACACCAGAAATGGTTCAACAGATGATTGTATCGGCATTTTTTGCTTTTGGTATTCGAGGTAAGAACCAAACTCTTACTTCCCCTTGGTTAATTGATTCTGGGGCCTCAAATCATATGACAGGGAGTACGAATGATTTACATGATGTTCAAAAGTATGCGGGAAATCAACTTATTCAAATAGCCAATGGTAGTACTCTTCCTATTACTGCTGTTGGATCTCTCGGGACCTCTTTTAATAATGTTATTGTATCTCCAAAGTTATCTTCAAATTTACTTTCTGTTGGACAATTGGTGGATGATAATTGTGAAATTCACTTTGATCGTAGTTGTTGTGTGCAGGATCAAACATTGAGGAGGGTGACCGCGAAGGGGCCTAAAGTTGGACGCCTATTCCCTCTTTGGTTTTCTATTCCTAGTTCTAGTTTCAATTATGTTGCTTGTTCTGCTGTTATTAGTGATAGTGATGTTTAGCATAAAAAATTAGGACATCCGAATAGAGATGTTTTATCTCATCTTGTCAAAAAAGGTTATTTGGGAAATAAAATTGTCTTCTGATATATCTTCTGCTTGCGGTACTTGTAAATTAGGTAAGAGTAAATGTTTACCTTTTCCTTCACATGGGAGTCGTGCATCTATGTGTTTTGAAATTATTCATACAGATGTCTAGGGTGTCACTCCGGTTCCTTCACATGCTCATTACAACAAGTACTTTGTTACATTTATTGATGACTACAGTCGTTTTACCTGAATATACTTTATTCGCTCCAAATCTGAAGTATTTTCAAAATTTCAGGAATTTATTGCTTTTCTTAAGAATCAATTTTCTGCTAATATCAAAATCTTACGATCTGATTCTGGGGGAGAATGCATGTCTAGTGAATTTCAAAATTATCTTAAATCTATGGGTATTCTATCTCAACGTTCATGTTCATATACCCTGCACCAGAATGGGGTTGCCGAGCGCAAGAACCGTCATCTTTTAGATGTTCACACTTTATTAATTGAATCATCTGTACCTCCTCGATTTTGGGTAGAAGCTTTATCTACGTATGTTTATCTGATTAAACGTTTGCCTTCTCAAACTTTACAGTTTGACTCTCCTTATTCACGTCTGTTTGGTGTTGTCCCTAACTATGACTTTCTTCATATATTTGGTTATGTATGCTTTGTTCACTTGCCTCTTACCGAAAGAAACAAACTTACTGTTCAGGCTTCCCGATGTGCGTTCCTTGGGTATGGTACTATTCATAAGGGGTATCTATGTTATGACTCAGATGCTAATAAACTTCGCATCTCTCGCAATGTTGTTTTCTTTGAAAATCAATATTTCTTCCAGTCTTTTCTGCCTCCGAAAAAAGAGTCTATTTCTCTTCCTATCTTTGATCATGATAATCATACTATTGACAGTCCTAATACACGCCAGAAGGGAATTGTGTATCAAAGACGTGTTCCTCCTTTATCTCCGTCCCTTCCGAATCCTAAACCGGTGTCTGATCCTTCCCTGCCTGGTCCACAGAGGACATCCCGCATATCACGACAACTAGATAGGTATGGATTCTCTCATACTGCTAATCAGACTATTATGGATACAGTTACTGTTCCTAAGTCATATTCTCAGGCCGACACTCAAGCTTGTTGGCAACGAGCTATGGATGAAGAACTTCAGGCTCTTCTGGATAATCATACAAAGGACATTGTTCCTCGTCCCAATGGGGTCAAGCTTATTGGTTGTAAATGGGTATATACTGTGAAGCTTCGACCTGATGGAACAATTGACATATACAAAGCTCATCTGGTTGCTCTTGGAAATCGTCAAGAGTATGGAGTTGATTATGAAGAGACTTTTGCTCCAGTTGCTAAGATGACTACTGTTCGGACTGTTATGGCTATTGCTGCTTCTAGAGGTTGGTCTTTGCAACTGATGGACGTAAAGAATGCTTTCTTACATAGCGATCTGAAAGAAGAAGTTTATATGACTCCTCCTGGTTTATTTATCACCCAGTCCACTAAGGTTAGTCACTTAAAGCGATCCTTGTACGGGTCTCGATCCACTCTATTATTTTCTAGGTCTTGAGGTGAATTCTTGTTCCATTGGTATACTCCTGCACCAGCACAAATATACTCAAAAGCTCCTCACGTTAGCCGGTCTCCAGTCTGGGAACTCAGTTCTTACACCTATAGAGGTTAATTTAAAGCTTCAACAAGAGCACGGTGACTTATTATCTGATCCATCATTATATCGCCAGCTTGTAGGGAGTTTGAATTATTTAACGATTACACGACCTGACATCTCTTTTACCGTTCAGCAAGTTAGTCAGTTTATGCAAGCTCCTCGCCACTCGCATTTAGCAGATGTTCGACGAATTCTTCGGTATGTTAAGGGGACCTCTGGTCGAGGGCTATTTTTTCCTAAAAACACCTCATTACGATTGGTGGGTTATAGTGATGCGGATTGCGCTGGCTGTGTAGATACCCTTCGTTCTATTACAGGTTAGTGTATGTTTCTGGGTGACGCTCTTATCTCTTGGAAAAGCAAGAAACAAGACCGGGTTTCCAAATCCTCTACTGAATCAGAGTATCGTGCTATGTCCTCTGCTTGTTCCGAAATTGTGTGGCTTCGGGGTTTGTTAGGTGAACTGGGTCTTCCTCAGTTTTCTCCTATTCCGCTCCATGCGGATAACACTAGTGCTATTCCAATTGCAGCTAATCCGGTTTTCCATGAGCGTACCAAGCACATTGAAGTAGATTGTCATCCTATTCGTGAAGCTTTTGATCAAAGGACTATTACTCTTCCTTACATTCCATCTGAATTATAACCAGTTGATGTGTTTACAAAGGCTTTATCTCGTCAACGTCAACAGTTCTTAAATTGATGATTTCTGATCCTCTAGCGTCACTTTGAAGGGGGATGTTACTATATATGTCAAGTAAATATTGTTTTCATTTGTTGTAATTCGATTCCTTTAGCATATGGATTTAATTAGTTTCCTTTTGTAATTAGGATTCTTTTCCTAATTAATTTCCTTTTGTAATTAGGATTCTTTTGCTATTTAATAAGATCTCAGCCCTCAATGAGAGGTATTTAGTTCAAATCATGAAAGACAAAAATTATTGACATATATATATACACTAGAACTCATAGCACACTGGATGCATGTCTAATATTATACAAGCTCATTTTTATGATAACTACATTTGATAGTCATGTGGTGGAGTTTGATTGAGTGGGTTCAAATCCCATTATACGTAGTATTTATTTTTCTGAATCAACAAAGAGTAATTTTGTAATTTCAGGTGCGCACAGCAAATAACAGCCATATTCCCTTTGCATTTAATATAATTGGATAGAGATAACATTGTTCGTGTAAGTTATTCCTCATGTTCAAAGACTCAAGAAAGTATCACCTCCAGTTTCTGTAGGGGGGCCACAGCAGCAAGAAGAAACTTGATATCAGGTCGATCTCTAGCCTCATATTGCAGACACTTTGAAGCAACTTCAACCAATGCAGTTGCATCTTCGCTTGCATATTGTCCTTCCAAGGACGAATCCATCAGCAACAACATATTTTTTCCCCTTATCAAATCCAACGCCTGCAGAATAAAGCAAAGAAATCACAAGCTGCAACCTTTTCCTATTCTTTTTCTTCTCCCTTTCTAAATATGGCGCAAAAACAATATAATCAACACTCTTATAGATTTGTTAGATGACGGACTAGAAAGACAGGTAGAAAAGAAGAGGAGGGCAGAATATGACCTAAACATTAAGAGCAAATAAGGATTATAACCCCCCCCCCCCCCTTTCTTTTTCTTCCATCGAAAGAAACGGAGTTCCTGTAAGAGCTTAAAAGAAGAATGAGGAATATTTAGGTCCTCATAATCCCTTAGAAACATGAATCTTGATCAGATATTCTAGTTACATTTTAATGAATGCACACAGGTATCTGTAATATGTACAATATATATATATATATATATATCTAATAGTATTAGAACATGACATCAGGAACAAATTAGTTGAAAAGGGAATCTTATAAGCAAAACCCTAGGAATGGAGAGCAGTTGAGAGGCTAATGTGTTAGAATGAATACATGGCTTGGAGGGATATGCTTTCCACTCAAAAGGTCCAGTAGAATAGTTCCATAACTGTATATTACACTCTCTGCAATGACCCTGCCTGCAAAATTTAAGCATTACATCGTATGGATTCGATTTAGTCTCTTCACCTTCAAATAACATGACGGACATTTCAGATATTATGACAGGAAATGGCATGAATTCAATAAAAAAGCTACATAAAGTAAGTATCTATACTATTGTATAAAGCCAGGAAGGATTTCAACCACTTTGAGGCTCCGTCATACTTTTGATTTCCAATTTGACCCCTGTAATCTTATTTTCATAAAAAATATGCTAACAACAAGGATTCAAACCCTTACGGTTATGAAAGTGATGACCGTGTCTAACCACTAAAACACTTAAGTTTACTAGTTAATTTCTTCAAATTAAATGCATATGAGTCTGATGTGTGTGCAGGGTATCCGAGTCTGGTTTGTAGGGTCAAATTTCAACTAGAGGGGAGATGATGGCTTAGACACAAGACAATACTTTTTGGAGAAATCTAAAGACAAGGAAAATCACGGTCCTAATTTTCATCATAGTTTAGTTAATACAGGCTATGACAACTAACTGCAACACAAGAACTTCTGTGGCATAAAATTGGTTGGCCAAGTATCAGGCCCTTTACGATTATTTTGGTAGAGAATGTATCCAGTAATTAAGCAAAGGTTGAGCTTTACGCTGAACAAAGCTGTACGTACTATTTGTTTTGGACAAGTAGATAAGGTCCAAATTTCACACTTATCCGATAGAAATAATGTTCAGAAAAATGCTAAAGCTAGGGAAGGAATTTAGTCAATGCATCACTTCCACCATCTTGGGTGCTGCATACAGGGGTATCACTTCTTCAGTGATCTCTTAAATGAACTTAAGTTCAAACAGGATACAAACACAAAATATAAATCATGAAGAAGTGTAAGGCAATGTGGTTATAGTGATAACTGGGCACTCTTGTAATATAAAAGAAGACAAAGAAAAGGCCAAGGCCGGCCCTGATGGTTTGCAGGGTGGGCAACCACACAGGGCCCTTGCTACAATAAAGAGTTTCACAGTTTATGTAATGGGGCTCAATATTTTTAAACACGGCATTCCTATAAGGGCCCAAGAATTGTGTAGTAAATGAGACTAGGCCCCTCTGTTTTAAGTTTAGGACAGGACCCTACATATCTCAGGTCTGGCCCTGGAAAAGGCCATCCCCGTTCATTAAGAGTCATGCATACTACCTGTCATGTTGTTAGATTTGTATTGTGTTTCAGTCATGTATTCATCATATATAGCAAGTACGGCTGTGTATAGATGGGTTTATGCTGCTCATTTGTATGAATGTGTCTAATGGATCAACTCATTGACTTTTTATAGGGTTAAGAACCCAGCACTATTCTCTATATACCTATCAACGAATGGCCGGTAATCCCACTCCCTAACAGGGGAAGAATGTCTTCGAAGAATAGAAAATTGGCATCTCAAGTGACTCCATTTATTTCTCTGTTCCTACTACTCCCGCCGTCTTTAAAAGATAGTCCAAATTTGACGTTGGTACTTTTTCAGAGAACACCAATTTCATTATTTCAACCAAATAAATGGTCAGGATACAACTTTTTCTTGTGAGAATTGGTACATGTCCTAATCAGGAAATGGGACTCTCAAAATGAGACATCCCGAAAAGGAAGAGGTAGTATTACACATTATACATATTCTCGTCATTTGGTCATAAATGTTAATATACAAATAAAAGGCCTAGTAAGAGCTTAAAAATTGACAAAGCATGTCTTGACAACAAATCTTGTAGATGAAACCTTATGGATATATACCTGTACGCATAAACTCTGGCGGGGTATAAGCTAGATTGGTGCTGTAACTCTTCCCATCTCGGCTGTTTTTCATTAGACCAAAACTAGATAAACGGGGGTCACAATCCTGACACAAGAACAAATAGAGTTTAGCAAGAAATCAAAAACCACTAAGTTAACTTCAAGGTGTGCAGAACAGATTGAATCAACAAAACTGAGCTAAATAGAAAATTTGGTCGATCTCTTTTTAGCCTACGGCTTGGTCCAGTCTAAAATTTTGAGGAACCAAAACTTTTGCCCAGACTTTGGTTTGAGATAATTAAATCCAGACTGGACCACTTCTTCACTTGTTATTTCCAAAAAAAAAAAAAAAGAGGTTCTTTTAAGCATTTTTTTTGAGTTATTTACAAAAATCACCCCTAAAGTTTACCTCGTCTCACTTTGGTCCACGAAGTTCAAAAATGCAAAAGTTCATACATGAAATTTCACCCGCGTCTCACTTTCCCCCATTTTTGGACGGACTGTCTAAAAAGCTAACGGAATTAGTCATGTGCAAGGCACATGAGGGGCAAAATTGGAAAAACACTGTTCTTCTTCCTTTCCTTTCTCCCACTTTGGTCCTTCTTTTTCTAATGTTTTTTTGCACCACTCCAAAATCTTTAGAGAGAGAGAATAGGGATCTTGAAATTAGCAAAAGAGTGTTTTGGGGGAAGAGAAAGAAAAAGAGAAAAAAATGGGAAAGTGAACTTTTGAGGAGAGAAAAGAAAGTAGCCTCTATAATCATAGAAAGTAGCTGCTCCGGCGACGGCCAACCCCGGCGAAGGTAAAAACACTACTCTCTCTCTAACCCACTTTCTCTCTCTAGAAATGGGTTCATAGGCATTGGAATAACCGGTGAATCAAAAACACCAAGCTGGATTATATATATACACACACATTAAGAAAATGAACGATACCCATATCTAAATCAAAATTGATAGTTGCCTTGATCAAGAAAAGAAAACCCAAATTCAAAACCAATCTCAAAAGGTAAATCGAAATTGAAAACCAATCTAAACATGAAATTTTTTTTGATCGGAAACAAAAACGCTTTTATTAATCAAATAAACAAAGCGAAAAGTACAACATTGGTGAACCAGCAATCCACCAAACCCCTTAAGATACAAATATACTCTGCAAAAAATTAACAATCTACAATCAAGACCAAACTCAAAAGACAGCTACATCACTGGATAGCTGCACCCCAATTCGAACAAAGATCAGAGATGGAGAGATTGCCAAAAAGATTAGAAGAGCTAATCAAAATCGAATTTGATCCAATTCGAACATATCCATGGGTTTAGTGCCCTTTTTGGGGACAGATTCGTGGGTCCCTATTTGGAACAAATACCTTGGTTATGGCCAACAAGATCTAAAGCTCGAAGGAGCTTTGAAGAAGGAGAAAGTGAAAGGGGGAAGTCTAGTAGGGTTAGGGTTTGGTATTTTGTAGAAGTAAAGGGGGGAAGGTTTGGTAATTTGTAGAAGTAAAGAAGAAAGAAATAAGATGGAGTTGTGTGTTAATGAAGGGGGAGAAAATTAAGGAAGAAGAAAAAAGGAAAGAAGATGGAGAGGGAGAAAGGAAAGGAAGAAAAAGAAGTTTTTCCACTTTTGCCCCCCACGTGCTTTGCAAATGACTAACTCCATTAGCTTTTTAGACGGTCCGTCCAAAAATGGGAGAAAGTGTGACGCGGGTGAAACTTGATATATGAACTTATACATTTTTGAACTTCGTGGACCAAAGTCAGACAAGAGGTAAACTTTAGGGGGGTAATTTTGTAAATATCTCTTTTTTTTTGCTTTATATTCTAATATATAGCATACCTTTTCTTTAGCATACTTACTTTTTTGTATATGTAATTTTAGGCTTTTTTTTCAAATGTGGCCCAAAAACTTCCGGGTTGAATGCTAAATTTAGCCTAGAAATTGATAAGCCAAATGTGAAAATGGTCCAAGCCAACCCGACAGGCCTACAGTTCAAAAACCAAAGCAATCCAGTCTGGTCTAAAGCCATAAATCAGTCTGGTTCTCCGGTCCAAAAAATGTTCCAGAAACCGTACCGACTGGCCCATGCACACTCCTACGTTCAGTCGGGAAGGCGTTAACTAATGCATTTACCGCTAGAGCCTAGATGGTATGCTGACACAAATAGAGAAGTAAATTACGAAATAACGAACAGAGGAAGCATTTCAACATCTTTCAAGAGTTAAGACGGTTAAGCATGAGAAGGGGAAGTATGGTTCATATAACATAATCTAGATTTAATAACAATAAATACCGTGTAATGTAACCTATCATAGTACAGTAAAGGCCAGTGAGTGCATGTCCACAAAAGCTCAAGGATTTTGCTCAGTGTGCATTGCTTCTTATCATTACAGCTTTAGCTTATACATGTCTTATTTATCTATTATCTCGTATATTAAGTGAGAGAATTACTTTTGATTCGTACTAGCAAGTACAAAATTACCCTTCATTAATTTAGAATAGCAAATAATAGTTTTAACAAGATTTGAACCTTGGACCCTTACTTTAAGTATGTGCACCTTAACCACTTCATAAAACATGATTAAACTGAGAGTGGTCAAGAGCTTCTCAGAGCTTTCAACAATCTCCTTTAAAATATGATATGTACTCCACTTACGGGAACGAGAATCCCTCTTTGTTGAAAAACTATTGTATGATTAGCCTATGGTTTCTCTTTTTAACCATAGGTATTCTTTCAGGAGTAGTGAGGGCTAAAAAGCTTTTAATTACAATTTTAACTGTTAAGAATTACCGGCACAACATAGCACACTCATTTTTTTTTTGATAGGAAACAGAAAATTTTATTGCCACTTGAAAAAGCATACAACAAAGCAGCAACATAAAATAGACAAACTAGTGAAAGAGAATCCCACCAGAGTGATTACAACACGGCCAACAAAACAAGAATACACTACACTTAGACCTCACTGAGCTAAAAAACTAGCTGGATCAATACTAAACAGAAAACATTCTGGACCATCTAGAACTCTAGACGCCCTAGCCCACAAACCTATAAGAAATATAATATAATCCCGCAAATCCTCAACTAAGCTACTTTTCCCTTCAAAAATGCTTTTATTTCTCTCCAACCAAGCACCCCAAGCTGAAGCTAGCACCGCAAATCTCCATAGGACTCTCTCTTTGTTTTGACCCTTATCAAAATGCCATTTCAACTCTACAAACTCTGACCACTTTCTGGGAATAGCACCAACAACCCCAAACATCTCAAATAACAACTATCCAGATCCCCCTTACAAACCCACAGTGAAGAAGAATATGGTCAATGCTTTCTTCTTTCTGTTTGCACATCACACACCAAGAGGGAGACAAGCACCAGGTAGGCCTTCTCTTTTGAATCACATCACATGTGTTAACTTTCCCCTTTAAAGCAAGCCAAGCAAACACTTTAATTTTGGAAGGAACCCCATGCTTCCATATGAAATTGGACATAGAAACTGAAACTGATTGAGAATATTGGGTGAGGACATCAAAAAAAGATTTGCATGAAAAAACACCGGAAGAATGAGCCACCAAACTCTTTTATCAAGATAATACTGATTCAAAGGGACACTCTGAATCAGCTCCATCATGGCTGAAAATAAACTCCTTATCATTTAAATTTCTGCGAAAAGCCCGATCCCAAGAGAGGCTTGGAGACCAAGAAGAAACCGATTGAATAGTCATGTTCTAGCCAAATAACATGCTAGGATCAATTCTTTCATATGCAAAAGTACCACCAGATTGTGTTACAACTTACAAGACATTAGTAAGCAGCAAAGAGATGTAGTTGTAAGGACTAAATATTTTAATTCGAAATTTTGTATTCCACCAACACCCCCCCCCCCCCGGTCTTTATTCTTCATGTACTGATTGATACTTGAAATTTTGAAACCAAAAAGATACTAAATTATGCCATGCAAGTCTACAAGATTATATATTTGGTAATACTCGCCGTATTCAAGTATATACCTCATCGAAAAGAACTCTGTATGCATTCAAATCATGATAGATATTCCGATTCTCAGCGATGCAATGATCAAGAGCTTGGGCAATATGGTATGCAACTCTAACACGCATTTCCCATGGCAGAGGTTGTTTATCCCCTACAGCAAATAATTAAAAAAATTATGCAAACATTAGAGAAAATGTACGCAAAAGAAGTCATCAACAAACAACTCTTAACACAAGGATGTAGTTAATTTCTTGGTGATCGATGGTACTCATTGAAGATGGTAACTCACGCTGAAAATGACGGGTTGAAGTGCAAAATATATGAAACTATATACAAGTACTTGGCTCTTTTAACCCAAGTAATTTCTTGGTGATCGATGGTACTCATTGAAGATGGTAACTTACGCTGACAATGACGGGTTGAAGTGCAAAATATAAGAAACTATATACAAGTACTTGGCTCTTTTAACCCAAGTAATTTATTGGTGATCGATGGTACTTGTTGAAGATGGTAACTTAAGCTGACAGTGACGGGTTGAAGTGCAAAATATATGAAACTATATACAAGTACTTGGCTCTTTTAACCCAAGGGGTTGCCACAGTGGGAAGGGTGAACTTGGGACTGTGTGTAAGCGCACAGTCTCAGGTTCGATTCCCCGCATCTATGATGCATTTGGCTTGTTTTAACTGCATAATGTATGAGACTGCATATATATCTTAAAAAAAAAACCGTTATTAGCTCACACCCTTGCTGTTTCGTGTCCTACTATTTTAAGATTTGCTGTGTCAACATGTCCGTGTTGAGTACGACACCCGTACCCGTGTCAATGCTTTGAAGATTAAAAACGATACAATGTTTTGCTGGTGAATTTGAACTCACCAATCCATCCTAAGTTGGTGGTTTGAATTTAAACTAAGCCAACTCAAATTTTTAGATTAATGTTTGCATAGGTTTGAGATAATAGTAAGATAGGCATAGCAATCATGATATGTCCTTTAACATTTTGATTTGAGGCCCAGAGTTGTCCAGGGTGGATCTGTTGTCCAACACAAAATTTACAAATTACAAGTAATCAATGTCATTTTTGAAATGGTCTAAGGGACCAAATAATTTTGCAAAAGTAACAAAGATGCGGGAGAGGTTAGTTCAGATTAGATATCTACAAACATGCCAACAAATGGAAAACTCATACAGTGAAATAGATGCTTTGAGAGTGTATCATTAGGCATATATTCTGCTACCAATAGACGCTCATCTCCCTCAGCGCAACATCCAATCAGATTCACCAATCTTTTATGACGAACCTTGCCAACTCCAGCAGCTTCAGCCTGCAAATAACAGTGTGAAGAATAAAGATAAGCACTAAAACAATGATTATAATTTCTTAATAAAAGGAGTGAACATAAATCTAGAACCCCAACGAGAAATATCAAAATAAACTTATAATCAAGAATCAAAATAGTTGTTAAACTTATATACTATCTATTTAATAAGGTGCAATTTGAATCCTAAAAATGTATCAAGGGATAAAAGATTGCATGGTCAAGATTACAAGATGCTTTTTTAAAGGTGGATAGTGTCTTTGGCACAAGTTACAACCCAGTGGTGAGATATGCTACGTTATTATGTCCCAAATCAAAGAGGAAATGACACTCTTAATTTGAGGATCCCAAAAAGTTGACTCTTAATTTGAGAAAGAGAGAAGTAAGACTACAAACAAAGACTCAAGACACCCAAAAATATAATAACATCAAACAACAATAGCCAACAGCCCAACACCAACAATCTGAAAGGCAAAACTTTTTTACTATCTAACCATTTATAAGTGAAATAACAGCACCAAAAATTCAACAATGTGACTATAATCTCCCAAGTAAATGAATGGTATCAAACCCAAAAATGAGATGAAATTTTCATATATAGCAAATTTACCACAAACTGTTGGGGATCTGGCCAGGACTGCTTCGAGAATCTTTTAATGGCAACAACTCTATTACTCCGAAGCTTGCCTTTGTAGACAACATTGGGAGCTCTCTCTCCACTCTCCGACACTATCATTTCGCTACTGAACCCATTCGTTGCTGCTCTGAGCTCATTGAGACCAAACTCATTGAAGGCGGGAACTTGATTTTCATCCAATTGATCTCCATTAACTTCATTGAACATTTTAATATCAATATTTAGTACTCAATCAAATAAGAAATAACCACTATATATTATAATATATTGTCCATTAACTTCATCAATATTTCAATTTTCAGTACTCAATCAAATAACAAATTACTGGTATATATATGTATATATTCTCCATTAACTTCATCAACATTTCAATTTCAATATTCAGCACTTAATCAAATAAGAAGTAAACAAGCATACATATATATTTTTTCTCCATTAACTTCATCAACATTTCAATTTCAAGATTCAGTACTCAATCCAATAACAAATGACGAGCACGCACGCACGCACACGCATGTATATAATGAATGAAAGTAATACCTAGATCTGGTTTGGTCTCAAGTTGAGGGGTTTCGACGTCTGAAGATTGAACAATGGCGGTTTTGGACTGAAAACAGCCCATGTTTGAAGCTTTCACATAGACACCAACAATAGCAAATTGCTCAATCAACCCCTAACTGATTTATTGAGTGAGCTGGCTGAATGAGGAGAGAATACTTAATAATATTATCTTGTTAATGAAACCCTAACTGATTTATCTAGTGTAGTGAAATGGATGAATGAGGAAAAATAATACTAACTTAATAATGTAAGAATCAATAGAAAGGGATATGATTGGAATACTCAAAGCAGAGGGTGGATCACAAGATGATGAGTGTATGATGGGGACTTCTGAATGTGGAAGAGACAAAGAAATTGCTGTTTGCAATTTTTACTCGTTAGCGTCAGCACTTTTGTCTCAGTGGAGGAAGATAGTGCTGTGAAGGTGAATCTCAACGTCGTGGTAACAGTTATGGTTTTGAAGTTCTCTAAGCGGCCTAAAATACATTATACCCCCTTAAACTATTACAATTTCGCACTTGACCACCTAATTTATAAAAATCGACACTAAAACCTCCTAAACTATTAAATGTTATCACTTAAATTTTAAAATTATATAAATGCCCTTATATAAAGATTGAGTGAAAAAAAGAAAAAATAAAATAAACCAACCCCCCTCTTTCTCTCTTATTATCCTTTATTATTAAAGGTGAAGAGCTCTACATCCATTAAAGGTTAAAAGAAAAAAGAAAAAAAACACAAACCTTAAAATCTATAGGATAATGCTATTACCAAAACAACAATGATGCATGTTAAATTGTCAAAACAACATATAATTTTAAACGCATATAGTATAAATTTTTTTTAAAATATTATATTCCAATAAAGAAATAATTTATTTTTTAATGGGATTTTTTTCGTTTTCCCCCTGTTTTACTAATCTTTTGAGTTACCCTCCCCCCCTCCCCCCGATTTGACGAAATGTTAACTTTGTCCCATTTTATGTCCCTTTGACCATTTTGCCCTTACTGTTCATCATCTTCCTCACTCAATGATCATTCAAGAACTCTAATTTCATTTCTTCTCTTCCTAAACATAAAACCCAACAACTTTGTCTCTCTAATTTCATATATTTCCTTCTCCATCTTAATCTTCAAGAAATCTATTTCGTAATTATCTCAAACCCAACAACTTTCTCTCTCTAATTTAATCTCATTTATTCTTCATCTCAACCTTCAAGAAACCATTTCGTAATTATATCCAAAATTAGTTTTAACTTTCTCTCTCTAAAATTAGTTGATTTGGGGATCTAATTTCAATTCTAATCTTTAAATCTCAAATTTCATTGCATATCTTTCAATCGCGCCAAGGAGATGATAAAGAAATATTACATAGGTGAGAAAGAGTGAGGAAATAGGGGAGAAAGAAAAGAAAGGAAAATGGGTTCATCGTCATCATTTTTGAAAATGATTTTAGAAATAAGGTGAATAGTGAATTCATTTTTGAAAAAGAAGATGAATAGTAAACGGATTTGGATTTATAAATTGGATATGAAAATGGATTTACTAATATAAACAATTTTGGATTTCGAAATTGGGTATAAAAATTGGTTTATTGTTAAAAATGGTTTTGGATTCATCTTTGAAGAAGAAGATGAATAGTAAACCCATTTTTGTATTTCACATTTGAAGAAGAAGATAAATAGCAAACAATTTTTGGATTTGTAAATTGGGTTTACTAATATAAATAATTTTGGATTTCAAAATTAGGTTTATTGTTGAAAATTATTTTGGATTCATCTTTGAAGAAGAAGAAGATGAATAGTAAACCCATTTTTTTATTTCACCTTTGAAGAAGAAGATGAATAGTAAACATAAAGGTAATTCGGTCCAAGAAATTAAGAAATGGACGGAGTTAGCATTCTGTGAAATGGCAGGGGGTAACTCAAAAAATTAGTAAAACAGGGGGTAAGTTGAGTTTTGAATTAATAATAGGGGGCAAATTCAAAAAATCCCTTTTTTAATTTAAGTGTTACTTTGTCAATACTAGAGTGTGTGTGTGTATATTATGTATCAATGACTTAAATTGTGGAGGTTGAAGATGATGATATTTTCCTGTTTTTATCTATGTTCGCTATTTTTAATGAGTCAACTATAGTAGAAAGAACTAGAGCTTGTGTTATAACTTAGAATAGAGTTATGTTCTGATTGCATACAAGTAAGGCTATTTTTCTATTCCTAATAGCAATATGGGTGACCAATTTGTAAATGTAAGGGATAGTTCAAATAAACTAGACGTTAATTCAAAATTAAATAGTTCAAATGTTTCAAATAGCTACATGATATGTAAATACATTCGGCAATTCGTTTTTGCAGATAGGGTGAGTAATAACCATGTTCTTCTTATCAATTTTACTACACCCCCGAATGTGTTTTTATATATTATTGTTGCTATAGACACTATTTATCAAAAAGTTGATTAGCAATATTCATTACTTTATTCCGATTTATTTATCATTCCCTTTAAACATATGCATCTATCAGCCATTTATGTATAAAAAAAACAAGTCAATTCTGGAATTAAGGCCATTTCCACTAGTAAGGTCAAAAGTGTAAATTTAACCCTTTTTTTTTTACGCCAAAGCTTGAAAAAAGGTAAAAGAAAAAAAAGAAAAAAAAAAGAATATACTAAATGTTAAAGTTAAGCTATAATAACTCTCCAACGATTATTTACCTTAGGCGACACAATGTGTCTCATACTCTCATCCCATTTTGACAATCCATTAGCGACACACATTGTGTCGTCTGAACTATATTTTTTTTAAAAAAAAAAGTCATATGGGATGACATTCTCAATGTTGTCTCATGCATATATATATATATATATGTGTGTGTGTGTGTGTGTGTGTTTCTTTTTAATAATAAACATTTAGGCAACATAATGTGTGTCGTTTCATGGCATTGATACTTTGGACGACATAGTAATGTATATTTTACACTTTTTCAATGCATTCTTTTAAAATTGATAAGTTAAACATCCATTTTTACATTATTTTTTTAGCAATTGCAATGCAAATAGCCTAAGTATTAATTAATTTTTAAACTTTGGCTTATTAATTATTATCATTTTGTTTATAAAAAAAACTAAATGTAATGAAAAGGGCAAGAATAATGGAGTTTAAATGGCAAGAACTATGAGTTTATTAGAAAAGCCCTTCTCTAAAGATTCCAATTTTAAATTTAATTATTTTTTTGGTGAAATTTGAAACTTTATTAAATCAGAAGAGATATACAATGAGGAAAAACCAAGAAAACAAACATAAAGAGAAAACTAACTACCCTATCACATTTTATACAAGTATAGACTAGATACTCAATGCTCGTTGGATCGATCTGGGGTCTCCCCGTCCATAACCAAAATTATATGTTCATATAATCTCTAATGTTTACACATAACCAAACTTTTGTAGTTTCTCCTTGTTATCCAGTTCCACGCCACTTCTTTGATGCAATCAGTGATTCTAGTCATCACAACCTCCCAATTATGTGCCATATTTTTAAATATTTAATTGTTTATTTCCTACCAGATGTAGTAAACACTAGCAACCAACAACAAATTCTTAATCTTAGATTTGAAGCCATCACCAACATTCTCTTTAATGGCAAACTGAATTACCTCCTCCCAGGTAGTCCCAACGCTCCAGGTACCATTTATGTGTTGCACAAGGTTCCATATATTAATTATTGGAAAAAGCATAGTGAAAGAACAGATGGTCTAGGTTCTTAGTGCAGGCACCACACAGCTATACACCCCAATTGTTTTAATATATCTTTTGTTACGAGTCTTTTCTTGCATCCCAACCAAATAATAAAAGCCAGTTTAGGGGTATAACCTTTAAACCATACAATCATCCACCAATTAACTGCCTCTCTATACTCTCTTAGCACTTCATAAACCGAGGTACTGGTATAACTCCCAATTTTATGGGGCATCCACATAACTTTATCCTCAATTTCGCCATTGACAATAAGTAAATCACTACATATCAAATGCAATTCATTAGAGATTGCAGGTGGAAAGCACCACCCACCATCACTAATGAACTCGTGAAGCTTAGTATGTAGATTACTAGTAGCTTCATAGGTAATTATAACACTAAATCTCCTTATTAAAAGCCCTAACTTGTGCCAATCATCCAGCCAAGCAAAAATTGACTTGCCATTGCCCACTATGTATTTAATGTGAGGGTGCACCATATATCTCAACTTTAAAAGTTTCCTCCAGGTTCACAAAGCATTGTGGCTATAAGTACAAGTCCATAAGCATCGATTTTTTATGATGTAAATGTGATACCATTTTACCAACAATGAGTCCTTTTTATTAGTTAAATCCCACATATGCTTAGCCATCAAAGCTTTATCGGTAATTAGATTGTTGGGTATGCCTAACCCACCTCCTTTCTTTAGCCGCGAATCCTATCATGGAAGCCCCACCCCATAAAAAGGTCCTCATAACGGCATCCATCTCTTTCATAATTCTCTTATGTAAGATGAACTATGTATCTATGCATATATAAAAAAAAGCCTATGAATTTGGTTATAACACCAATGTTCGGTGATTTTCCTATTTTCCCTTTATTATTATTAATGTTGGAAAAAAAAAACATATTGATGACAAGAAAAAAATTACAACTTCTTTGTTATTAGAAATGATATTAACTAGTGAGCTACATTTTTTTTAATGATTTTTTTTTTCAATTTAGATTTATTTGTGATTGAAAACAGGGCTTACACCCACATCGTGCATGTACAATGTCTAGTATATTAATATATATAGCTTTTTGCTCAAAAAGTAAAAAAAAATTATACAAGATATTGATTCATTCATTCATAAGAGTGTAGGAATAGATAAACTATTGTTACTTGTCAGTAATCCGGTCGAAAATACCAGCAAGCAAGATTGTTGTTAAATGAATTCATTATCATTGCATTATGAGCCGTAACATCCTATAATCGTACCGATGTTTGCTTTTTTGTAATCATAAAGCAGCCAAGGGGAGTTTGGTTTGACTCTACTACAAATGACAAATAGTTACAGACAACTAAAAGATTTACTTAGTAATAAATCCGAGTGGTTCTCGAAGAGATGGGAGGAGGATTGAACCATAGCGAACCCTTGTGAAGAATCGTACTCTTAACCACTTTGGCAAAATTCGAATCTTAAAAAGGAATATATATATATATATGTATTATATATTTGTGCGTGTCCTCACTACACCAAAAACCTAGTTTTGTGACAGATGAATTCGCTAAGTTTGTGTTTGCCATTGGCAGACAATATGACTTTTGTAACTGTTGTGACAAATGTTACCAATTTGAATTTTTTTAACAATATACATAAAAGGACATTGTTTTGTACATATATATTTTTAAATTTCCTAAAACCCTAGAGAGTAAAGACCATCAGTAAATCATATACATTCTTCATTCTTCAGCTGCGCCACAACTTCACCCTCACTGCCTCACATCAGTCTCTCTCTCACTTTAATTTTCTCGGCAGCCTCATAACACCGCCAATTATCTTCTCCAACACAACACAGCCACACAGACACAGGTCACTTATCGGGCATTTCTCCGAATCTATCGTCGCGTCTCAAATGATTCATAGGGCATTTTTTAGTCATGTTAATTGTTATTGTGTTCTTCTATTCTTTCCTTTAACTAATGAGCTTCTTTAGGTGTATTGGTTTTTGTTGATGGGTTTTGGTGAGTTTTGTTGAATGGGTTTTGAGTATTCCACATTTTCACTTCTCTATTTCCTTTATATTTCATACCAAATGTACTTGTTTATAGATTCAATTTCGTGTACATGATCTCTAATTATGTATATACAAATTTCTCTATTCCATTTCCTTTATATGTAAGATTATATATATACACACACGTTTGTACAATTTTATATATATATATACACCCGTTTGTATAGGATCTCTAATTCTCTATATAAAACTTATGGATTTAATTATCAGAAATGTATAGTTTGTTTGGACTTAATATTATTTCTTATTTCCTCTCTTGATCAGAAATGTATATGATTAGAAATGTATAGTTAATAAATTTAATTATTTATGGTAGTGCTGTATTTTATTTTTTTTAACTAAAATTTTTATTTGTACTAGTTGTGTGGAGAAGGATAGCAATTGGTTAATAATAGTTGTTGTAATCATGGCATCTGACTGATGGTCATTTCATTTTGATTCAGGAGAAGGGGGAGGAGTTAATTGGCCGAGTGGGGCAAGAGTGGAGGTGACGGTGTGCTGGTTAGTTCTTGAGATAGTCTAAGAGCTACTTGTGAGCTTAGCCATTGTTTGTCATCGTCTTTCTTCTTTTATAATTTGAGGTACTTTCTTTGTGATTAAGTTTATGTTTACATTAGTATATACCATATATATAAGTAGGAATATATATATATATATATTGCTATTGCGGGTTGAGAGTTGGGGGGATGAAGATTCACTTATAAATTGTGACATCTTGATATTTATGAGATGAATATAGACCATCAATTATATTATAATTAAATCCACCATTGTATGTAACACTACTAATTTAAATTTTTTAGACAAACCTTTTGTAAACACTATTACAAGGGTGGTTGTTAATGGTTAAATTTTACTTTGATTTCGCTTTTAGGACCCAAAACCCATTGGATGACTCGGAATTGGAATGTTTGCAATAGTATGTTAAATTGGGTGGTTTCCTCTTCCCCTAACCAAATCATAGTATTGGCACACCCTCCCCGCTAATATTACCTTTAGCAATTTCAAGTCCAACACGTACGTCACAACTGACTCGTGTACCTTATTAAGGGCATAATGTTAACCAATGTCATTGCTAAAGGAAATGTAGTTCCAACACTTAAAAAAGAAAAAATGCATGGGCATAACATTCCAGACCATGAAAACAAACTTTATGTTATAATGATGAGATTGAAACTCAGTTATATATAGGGTGTTACTATGAAAACATAGTTGATTTCATAGGGTTTGCTTATAAAAAATATCAGGATTCAAATAATAACATATACAATAAAACTTAGCCAAGTAGCTCAGAAGTTAACAAAATTTCACAGATGACAGAGGCTAATACAATAGAAGTCATGAAGAGTTAGAAGAAACTGATGGCTATCCGCATCATGAAGCACGCCATGGAAATTATCCATTTGTTAACTGACTTGAACCCAATCTAAGTCATTGTTGATGCTGTTATATATCAACAAGTATATAGCCCAGCTTAGAGAGTATCACAATTGAATAGATTTTCACACTAAGTTTTATTGCTTCTATACATAATTTTTTCCTTCTTTTATCATTTTTCATTGTTGTTTATGGTTAGTTGTATGAGTTTTTATTATATTAGTGCAAACATATTATGGATATTGATTGGATTTCAATGTAAATATATTGTGGATATTGATGGATTATAGGTAAAAAAAAATAATATATTTTTAAAAAATATTCCCAACATTTGTGATTGTTGATAACAGTCACAAAATATTATAGTTTTTTTTATGAATTTGTTACAGTTTAAATCTGTAACATATCATAAAATAAGTGACTGTCCTATATAGTCACAATATTTGTGGTAAATTTAGTCACATGGAATTACTTTTGCGACTGCTTTTAACAGTCACTATTTATGGTTGTCACTAATACGAATTTTGTGACTGTTCTTAACAGTCACAAAGTAAAATGATTAGTGACTATATATGGGTGTCATTAATACGAATTTTTTGACTGTTAAGGCCTTGTTTGGTTAGGCTTTTAAAAACACTTTTTTTTCTTAAATCTTGTTTGATACATGTTTTTTAAAATCTCATTTCACACTTCCAAAACCAAATTCACTTTACTTTCTTTCTTATAAAACTTTTAAAAAAATTAAAATACCATAAATTTAAATCTAAAAAACGGAATTAGATAAAATTTATATATTTGAAACCTACGTAATCATCAAGATCTATAAAATAAGATCCATTGTGATTATTTTATGAGTTTTTTTTTCATGTGTTTATTTTTTTTTTCATGAGTTTTAGTTTTTCATTCCACACACAAATCAAATTTAAAAATATTCTTTTCAAAATTTAACTTTAAAATAAATTTTAAAATTTTAACTTAAAACACAAACTAAACAAACCCTAAAAGTTATCGAAAATAAATAAATTATGACTACCAAAAACTGTCACCATCTAACTTTGTGACAGTTACGAAAAGTAGCTTAAAAAAGTCATATATATGCGGATTGTCACTGTTATATGACAGTTTTTAGTTCTCCCAAAAAAACTTGTGACAATCTGTCATGTGATGGCTATTTGTGAGAGTTTTTGGCACTCACAAATCACTAATTCTGGTGTAGTGTCTCTTAATGTAATAATATTTGCAATCGAACTCAAATGGTATAAATGTATACTCTTCACACGAATGGGTAAGGTTCAAACTCCGTGAGTGAATGTTTGATAGGGCAATTAATCCGTTAGGAATTTAGAGAAGAGCTTGAAGGAAGGCTGCAAGATAGGGACCATTGATTAATCCCTTAGGATGGTGATGGCTCTATAACAAATCTAGAGTGATTAATCCCCTAGGAAACTAAAGCAAAATTTTCGAAAAATAGTTTGAGGGCAGCAGAATAGGGGCATTTAATTAAAGCCCGTTTGGTTATCTTCAAATTTACGAATTAAATTATTTATAATTGTTTAATTCTTGAATTATTTAATTTGAAGGTTTTGTTGTAAAATGAACTAGCATATAAAGTCATAAACTTAATTTAATACATATGATGTTAAATAAGAAAAAGTAAATATATAGTTAAAATTGCATAACTATTGTATAAGTTCATGTAAAAAAATCATATAATAATTATTTTTGTTAAAATAAAATAATTTACAATTTATTAATTTACGATAAAATAATTATAAATAAAATACTTTACATAACCAAACAGGCCTTTAATCTCTGAGAGGATAATGATGGCTCTATGACAAATCCAAATCAAACGCAAGTTTTCAGAGATGAATAATTTGATGCAGGAGGGTTAACATCCCAACTAATTTGATTTATCTTATTTTAAAGATAATTAAAGTGGAGAATGGAGTGACACGTCAATCATTAATAGCCATCGCCCACCGATGATTATATCGATCACCAATATCTAATATAGTATATAGTAAAACGCTCTCTTTTACCATAAGAGCGCCGCATGTCACCTAATTAATGCTTTCCTAATTACTTCAAATTAATCGTCTTCCTTTTACATCGGCATTGTCCGTTCCCACATTCGGGCAATGAAACCTATTACTTTTTCGATTTATCATCATATACAACCATTCCAATACCCACACATCCATTATGATTTTTAGTTTCTTAACTTTTCATTTTTTTTGAACGCTTTCTTAATCTTATTCAAAACTTACAAGCCTTTGTTCTCTTTATTTGTCACTATAATCGGTCGCAGAAATAGAAGATCGAATAGCAAGCATCATCTCATCTATTTTGTGTGCTCAAAGGTATTTAGTTTGCTCTCTTTGTTCCTTCTCTTTATGTGAGTTACAACGTGTTCTAATTCCATTTATAACTTAGCTTTTATAATTTTGATATTGTATAATATAATAGATTTGGGAGAGTGCACACCAACTGTTTGGTGAATTGACATCAGATATATCAAATTGAGGAAATTGGTTCCATCGTCAATATTTCATCTATCTTTCAGGTTTGCATGTTTTAGTCCACTGTAAATTGAGGTTTATGATGTGTAAGTACCATCATATTTGCTAAACTTTGCTTTTCAAAAATTTCATTATTCTCTAACCAGCAGCCACCATTGGCAATCTTTTACGGTCACCAACCTTTGGTTGGCAATGCATTGAACAATTATAAAGACCGCCACTAAGATTGACCCATAGTTTCATTAAAGGTAAACTCTCTACTTCTCTAAACTTAAAGCCCGAAATAAATTGGAACCACTGGGTTTATATTTTTTAATTATCATTGTTTGAAATCTTAAGCGTATATCCTTTGCCATCGTCTATTATTCTGTCTCCTCATTTATTTAAACAATTTGTATGAAAAATTAGTATCCGAATGTAGAAGTCCATCTATTCTTATATATTGATTTGTTCATTTATTTATCATATTTGTATTAAGGTTTTTGCTAAAAAATTTTAAACTTAAACTTCTAAGTATAGTTTGTTTGTTCATTTTGCACCTAAATGTGGTTAAGTGTGTTAACCAAGCATTTTGTATATTAGCATATAACTGCGAATGAAATGAAATGAATTACATTTAAGGACCATGCTTGAGTTTCCTTAAAATTAGTATATATGGTTTTTTATGTTGATTTTGAAGTCAAAAGTTCCATTAGTTCATTAGAGTCAACATTAGTAAGTATCTTTATTTCTTCTGGTTTTGTTGTATAAGGACATGACACACTATAAATACAATTGTAATGAGTGAATTGGAATTTCTTTTAAAAAAATAATATTGGAATCATGTTGAGGCTATCATGCATTAATTTTTATTTTTTCCCCAAGATGATTCTTGAATCATATTTGCTACTTTTATTTTAGTTCAAAATGTTCTTACAATCTGAGTAAATTCTGAATAAATTCCTGTTGAAGTTATTATGCATTAAAACATACGCGTACTACCCGTTTGGCACAATATTTAAATCTGAAGAAATTCTGAAAATTCCCAATATATATATATGAAGAATCATTGAGCTATGTTCTTCCAATCCAGAGTTCTTATAGTAACCTTGGATTTATTTCTTTGGATTATGAAGCATGCATTCCACAATCTGTTAACTTAAATATATCAAAAAATACAATTATACCATACAATTCTTATTTTTGCGAGACTCAGTCTACTAATGCCATTGAGATTCTTTAGTTTATACTTTCCTAAATGGACGGTGTAATATATATACATTTAGTCCTCAAGTTTGATGCATCCCCTATTAATTATGTAAATTTGTATACTATTACTTGTACATATCAAGGCTGCATCTATTGCCCAAAGCAAATTGTGGCTTTGCTTAAACAAAGTACTATTATCAAGATTGTACTATACATTTCCAAGGTTGTGCATTACTCTACCAATAGCCACACTTGCTTTGGCAATAGCACCACCTTTAATCAAATGTCATAATTCATAAATAACGTGGAAGGTGAATCTTATATATGTTTAACTAACTCATCACACAAAGGAAAAGGATATTAACATCATATTTGGCATAAAGTTGGGTTATAATTGATTCCATTTGCATCGAGACGTTTTTTCAACTATTCTAATTTGTACATTGATTTTCTCTTTTTGTAATTAGACTCTTCAAGAAGGAATGTGAGTAAGCAACAATTCCCAATGGAAAGTTAAATGATTTCTCAAGTCCAGTTACTTTCATCCATGATTATGAACATGTTATTAACCTTTTTCCTTAATTATTATTTTCTTCGAATTTTAAATAATCAGATAATGGGCCTATGAGGTTTTTATATTTCTTATTTTGCTTTGTAATAAAAAATACAAGTTATGAAAAAGCATGCACATTTATTTTATGGGTGATTTTGTTTCTATCCACCACATCTTGCAGTTAATCCACATTTAAATTATAAAAATTTTGTACAAAGTTTCACAATATTACCTTTTTCAAAATTGATAAGTATATCCACCAATTAAAATTAATTTATAATGGTACAAATTTAGATTCCATTTTAATTAAGATTCATAATCCAAATATAATTTCTTTTTAATTTATTTCATATTAACATTTTAAAAAAATTTAAACAGTTTAGGGTTAGGGTTTACAGTTGCGCATGGATTAATCGATTTGAAAATATCAATACATATTTTTTTGAAAAAAAATTCAAACCCTAATAAGTATTAAGTGAGAAAGGGGAAAGAGGAAAGAGGAAAGAGGGCAAAATTCAAACCATGGCCTCTTGTTTTATATATATATATATACACTGAGACATTTATATGTGTGCATGTATAAATGTTGTATTTGGAATCTTTTGTGATTTAGTTTAAGTTTTCGTGAACGGAGAAATTATATAGATTTTATATTCAAATGTTTCGTGTTTGATTTTAAGTTATTGTGAACCGAGAAATTGGATCAGTGACGTTACTACGGGATTTTTCTTGAATTTGTGTGTTTTATACTCTTTTTTTTAACCAATGTATCAAGGTTTTTATGAACTGATCACTTGGAATAGAGTAATCTATTACGCGATTTTGCTTGAATTTGTGTGAAATGTTTTGTCTGTGATTTTTAATTTTTGTGAACTGATCACTTGAAATTCTGCTTTTGCTTGACCTTTCCTTGAGTATCCTCCGTCGATTTGGTCCTCATGATGGCATGGGACAATTTTTTTGAGCTGCTGGTGAGGGATTTGAGGAAGGACCATTTTTTTGGAGGTCGATGGAAGAAGATGGATCTGATTGATGAGATTGAGTTGAAGATCTAGAGTCGAAGGGGTTGTATCTGGAAGATGATTTGAATACATGTTTGTGGGAGTAATTGATTTATGATAAGAGGGAGAGGGATTAATTAAAGGTTGATGTTTTAGGAAGAATGAATAATTGGAAAATAATTAAAAAGTATGAAAAATGTTTGAAAGAGAGTAAAGAGAGAAGAAACTTTGCCAAAGTCATTGTAAAAACAAAAAACACCAATCCTTCCCGATGGTGGTTGATATGGCATCGTTTAGATGAAGGGGCATAGTGATGTTGACTTGAAAGGAATAATAAAAGGGTTTAATTTTTGTTTTTGATATTTTACTTTAAATTAATTAAGATTTATCTATTGTTTAATAATATTAGAATCTAAAATTTTAAAGTGGTTATACTTATTAATTTAGTAGATATTTTAGTATTAAATTATTATACAAAATAATATTTATAAAATTAAATTAAAAATATTTTTTTGCCAGTCTATCCACGTTCGCGGATTAACTTAATAGGTAATAGGGATTAACTAAACAGCGTGGATTAACTGCAAGATATAATGGATAGAAACAAAATCACCTTTATTTTATTTTCCTAAAAGCACTTTGATTGTAATATTTTTCCTTCTTTAAAAGTTCAATTGCTCCTTATGTACGTGACATACATATTTTCATGTGTGCTTGCATTTGTACCTATCATGTTATTGCTTTTGGTTTCGAATCAAATTGTACAACGGGTTAATGAGTTCCCATGATATTTCATCTTTTAATTAAGCTTTTTAAGATTGCTTGCACCTAATATAAGATTATACTTTCTTGATTGTTGAACATTACCCTCATTACCAAAGCTATATTTTGCATGATTTTGCACATTTACTTGCCATATATTTACATAAATAATTTATTCTCATGCCAAGGAGCAATTTTTGCTTATTACTGAAAATTGATACATTTGACTAAAAGGTTCGAGTTGCATCACATCAAGTTAAGTTTTGAGTTGAATTTACCTAATAGTCTTTAATACAAGTTTTGCCTATCATTGTCAACTTTACTACGATGGATTCCTACAACTAATTTGTGGAAAGAATATGATCTGACAGGTTCTCTGTTACACCACTTCATATGGATTGAAAATAGGTTCTCTGTTATCCATTGGATGGCCTTTAATGGATGTATTTGAGTTTTTTAAACCATGGAATCACTACCCATTTATTGGACAGAGCAAAATATTTACAATTGGTGCATCGTGCAAACTTCAATGGAACATCAGGGGTGTATTTTATGAACATTTTGTTCTATTTATACCTTTAACGTTTGGAAAGTAGTCATAATGTATTGTTTCATTTAAATTGATGCAGAGTGTTCAATTATTTTGTTAGTTCACCGTATACAAACCTCCAACCTTTTCCTAACTATTTTTTTGTCCAAGCTTTTACTAAAATCTTGGAAAATATATTTGCAAACAAAATATACTATTTATATTATGGCAAAGGATTCGGTCTCAAAATATTTACAAGTAATTTCCACTTCAGTGAAATATTGTAAAGCACCTGTGCATTGCATGGGTTGCATACTAATTGTAATTTACATCGTACTTTTAGGCTAGGAAAAGTCTAGCAATGTCTCAAGTGATGCTTCATAGTTCATGGCCCCACACACTATAATGACTTCTTCCAATTTTCTTGTAATTATGACCAAACTTAACTTTTACCAAACATTATCCAAAAAAAAACTTTTACCAAACAAATGATGTAGATTTTCTTTACAATTTTGTTTAGGCACAAACATATTTTATAATGTATGTTTATTATATATAAATTGTTGTTGTCAAAGTAATATACTATGCTAATAAAACATAAGTTACAAGCACACACACACACACACACATATATATATATATATGCACACACTACTTATATGATCATTTAATTTTTTAACATACATTATAAGATCATTCAATTTTTCTTTTTTTTAAGTATCAATTAAACCATTAATAAAAAAAATTGCCTTTCTCACCTTCTGCAATAGCTAAGTCTAATTATTAAAACCTATAAATAAAGATCTATTGCGATTATAAGATTATCTATTAAAAAAAAATTAAGAAAAGGTAATAAAAGTTGCGTAAAATGATATCTAACATGTGTTACTACCTTATTGGTTTTTTCAAATCTTACACAAGAGTTTACAAAATAGTTATTTGAGAATATTTGTTTAAAGTTCAAATTCTTTGAAAAAATAGATGGACATATGATATTTACACATTAATTTTTATACATTCACTAAAGAGGCTATAACCGCCCTTAAAAGGAAACTTCATGTGGCCATAACTATTATATACATCTCAAAATAAAACCTACTATCATATATATACATACAGTGAGGTTCAGGTGCGAACTCACTTATATTGATTCGTGCGAATTTAAGAGGAAGTGGCTGGACCCACTGACAAAAAGCTATCTCATTCACCTGCTCACTCTTCTTTTGTCAAATGCCTTAAAGCAAATAAAATTAAAAAAGTTAAATTCTCTCTCTTCCCCACTCACCAGACCACAATTTTCCCCCATCTCTTCTACTCGTTCTTTTCTTCTCTCACTCTCCATTTTTTTTCTTCTTCTTCTTCTTTTCTCAAATTCTTCTTCTTTCAAATTCGTGATTTCTTCTCGAGAATCCTTGCATTTCAACAAAAGGCTGAGCTCTCAAAACCAATGTAAGTAAACAAATTCTCTCTTATTCTCTAGATTTCGAAATTGGTATAATTTTTTTGGCATTTTTTTTTAGATCTATACAAATCATCATTGAAGTTATGTTTGTTCATAATTTCAAATACTCTTCAATGTTGCTTCATACTTGCAAATAATCTTGTTTTATACAGTTCCGATCCCATGAATTTCACACTCAGAATTCGTTTTCCGCGGAATTCGTTTTTCTCATATTTGTTTTTTTTTCCTAATTTTTGTTTGTGTAAATTTGTATGATTTTTCCCATTCAATCAATGCAATATATCTGATTGAACCAATAATAAATTGTACAATGGTTGTATTTTTTTTTCGGAATCCAAGTTAGCCGAAATTCGTTTTCCATGGAATTCATTTTTCTCGGATTGTTTTTTTTTCTAGATTTTTTTTGTTTAAATTTGTATGATTTTTTCCATTCAATAGATCCAATATACTTGGTTGAACCAACAATAAATTCTACAATGTTTGTATTTTTTTTTCAGAATCCAAGTTAGTCGGAATTGAATTCCTTGGAATTCTTATATTAAGAAAATGCAGATATTTCCCAGCCATTTCCTCTTTGAATGTATATTATGAATTTCATCCATATTGAGTATATTCTAAATCTCAATTGTTTATTATTTCTTAGATTCAAAGAAAAGATAGTGAAAGATGGAAAATTTGGAGAATGAAGTAAGGAGGAGCAGTGAAAATACCGAATTTGTTATAGATAACGAATCGAATGTAGAATTTGACTTGGATGAAAATGATGAAAGCAGTAGTAAGTTATACAATCCGCAAGTATCAGATGAGATTACGCCAAAAAACGGGCAAGAATTTGAGACATTAGATGATGTTTTGAAGTTTTACAACGCTTATGCTAAAGCAGATGGATTTAGTGTACGAAGTGTGAGTAAAAAGAAGGAGCTGGGAAGTAATGAGGTAAGAAGGAAGGAGTTTATTTGTTGGAAAGAAAGAAAACCTAAAAAAATTGCTAGTGTTGAAATCAAAAGATGCCGGGGAAGCATAGGTGAGAATTGTAACGCTAAAATTTTCGTTTTAAAGTCAAATTCATCTTTCAAATATATTGTTACTATTTTCAAGGAGGGGCATAGTCACCCTTTAGCAACCCCGACTAAGGTTCACCTTTTACCATCCCACCGTAATGTTTCAGACGCGGCAAAGTCAATAAAAAACAATTGTCCATGGTGAATATACCTCAACATCAATAATTTAGTTTTCTTGGAGTGCAATCTGGAGGGATAGAAAATATTGGTTGCACGCAAAGAGATTTGTATAATCATGAAAGGGATCTGCGTGCAGATATGAAAGGGCATGATGGTAGAATGTTTTTTGAGTATTTAAAATTAGAACAAGGAAAGAACCCGTCATTTACTTTCAAAATTGAAACCGACGATCAACAAAAGATTACTCGTTGTTTTTGGTCGGATGCATCTTCAAGACGAGCTTATAACTTTTATAGGGATGTTGTCATTTTTGATACCACTTATAACACTAACCGGTACGGCTTGATATTTGCACCAATAATGGGAGTTAATAATCATGGTCAAACAATTATTTTTACTTGTGGATTCTTGAATCACGAGAGCGTAGATGATTTTGTTTGGCTATTTAATCAATTTCTGGAATGTATGCCGGGTGATGCCCCGAAGTAAATTATTACCGATCAAGACCCAACTATGACTAAGGCATTCACTCTTGTTCTTCCAAATACTTTTCACAGGTATTTAATCTTATATTATATATATATATATATATATATACAAAGTATTGATATATTAATTTTTTGCAAAGTAGTCATACATGTTGATTAATGAATATTTTTTAATCTTTCCTGTCACAGATATTGTAGTTGGCATATATTAATAAAATTTTCAGAGAAAATTGATTCAGTAATATATAGTACATACAAGAATGAGTTCTCGGCTTGTATTTGGAAATCAGAGACTCGTGAAGAGTTTGATCTACAATAGGAAAGTATTGTTGAAAAAAGTGAATTATGAGGAAATAAGTGGTTGAATGACATATATGCAATTCGTTCAAGATGGATACCTGCATGCATTAATCATATTTTCTCAGCTAATATGTCAAGTAGCTAATGAGCAGAAAGTAGTCATGCATTTTTTAAAAAATTGTTTCGAAGAACAATTCTTTGGTAGATTTTATGGTACAGTTTGATAGGGGACTTGTACGCCAACGTCACGAGGAATTGATGGCCAATCATAAAGATAAAATTGAGAAGCCTAAAATTCGAATAAATCATAACTTTTTGGTGCAAATGGTAGATATTTATACAAATGAAATGTTCTACAAATTTGAGGATGATCTGTGTGAGAGCTTTAACTATGGGTTCACCAAATAATGGGTTTGGTCGGAACAATCAAAATTCGCGAAATCATTTATGATAAGGACTTGGATTATGTTTCTTGTGCGTGTAGAAAGTTCGAGAGCGCTGGAATCCCATGTAGACATATTTTGGCATATTTTATGAGATTTAATTATCTTGGTAAGTTGCCCGATAAATATATTTTGAAGAGGTGGACTAAGTGTGTAAACTTGGGGATAGTGGTAGATGGTAGTGGTGTTGATATAGTCCATGATAGTTTTAATATCTTGATGCGGGGTCAATTTGTACAATCTTCTTTGGATTTAATTGATAAGGCCCTAATATGTGAAGAGACAAGAAAGATGTATGAGGATGGAGTGCGTATCCTTATTGAGCAAATTGATCAATTTATTATTAGTGCAAATGTCTCTATCGGGAAAAGTAATCCGACAGTTGGCGATACTAGTATGCATGCTTCTTGTAATGTTGAAAGTAGTTTCAATGAACTCGATTTAGTGCGAGCAAAAGGGTGTGGAAAACGACTTAAAGGAGGAAAAGAGAAAGCGCTAACAAAGGAAAAAAATAAGAAAGTTAGACATTGCCATGGATGCGGTAAAGTGGGCCAAGCACATGATAAAAGAAATTGCTCGGCAATTACAAATCGGTAAGTAATAATTAATTATATATATATATATATAATTTTTGGGTGCATGCATTCTAATTATCTTGAATTTTTTCTTTGTTTTTTTTTATTTTGTTTTCGATTCATGTTGGTGTTCTCCATCCAAGGAAACTACAACTTTGGAAAAAGGAAATGAATCGTCAATTGAAGATGAAGATGATATAAGTCTAGCTTGAAAACAAGTTGTTTTTGTTACTTTTAGTATTTGAATTAATCGACTATTTGAATTAATCTTGTATTCTTGATTGATATAGCTTGTATCTTTGCTTTTTTGTTTATAATTAAGTATTTGAATGATTCCGTTTCCTTCCATTATTATAAAAGTCACCATAACTTGTAAAATAATGTAATTCCATTACAAAAATCATACACATTTACACAAACAAAAATCTAGAAAAACTTTTTTTTTTCGAGAAAAACGAATTCCGCGGAAAACAAATTCTGAGTGTGAAATTCATGGGATTCTCGAGTGTGAAATTCTACGTGCAAATGTGAAATGCAAGAATTCTCGAGAAGAAATCACAAATTTGAAAAAAGAAGAAGAATCTGAGAGAAGAAAAGAAAAGAAGAAAAAAATGGAGTGTGAGAGAAGAAAAGAACGCGCAAAGAAAGAGGGGGGAAAATAGTAGTATGTTGAATGAGATAGCTTTTTGTCAGTGGATCCCGCCACTTCCTCTTAAATTCGCACGAATCAACATAAGTGAGTTCGCACTTGACATATCTCTAAAAAATATATTGAGCAAAATTAAATTAAGACCTATTTTCCGTGATGTGTACGTGTACATGTTCTGTATAGGTGTGGGATGAATTGATGATCATCAAAATTATGTTAGATTTTCCGTGATGTGTTTTCTCTATGTGTGTGGAATGAACTGAAGTTCTGAAGATCACCAATATATAAATTTCATGAAAAACGTGGGTTTAGCTTAAAACGTGGCTTTTCAGGTTGACATTGGAACGTGGTCTGCACACAAATCGCATGGTTCAATGATCTATAATTTGCACACCCCTCCTGCAGTGATAATATCATATTTTTTTTATTGCTTAGTAAGCTTTTAAGAGGTAATTCCTTATAAACATATTAATATTTTAATAAAATTCACACGAGACACAGTGATATAATTCTTTTCTCATTTTTCTTTTTTAAGTAATTTATTTGAGTAACAATTTCTCATTTACCTCATAATTATTTTGAACAAACAAATATATGTTTTCAATGTATTCATGGAGAAAAATATAAATTTATAATAACCTTTGACAACTGAGTGTAACATCCTACTCAAAATTACTCTTAATAAAACTGGTTTTTTACCATTTTTTCCAAAACATTATTGGCGATTAAGCAATATTGACGTGCGCGCGGGACTGTGGGAGAGGTAGTTTTCCTTTCAACTTTCTATCCAAGATGGTTTGTTTGATTCTTCAAAATTACCCTTTAAACAATTCATGATTTATCATTGTATGTAAGGGAAATTTTGGAACTTGAAAACTCGACACAACTAGCACAAGTTCAGGCAGTTGAATTGAAGTCTATCTTTATAATATAATATAACAAGATTAACTATATGTCTGCATACACAATACGCGTGCTATTTGAATATATAAATTTTACATCAAGTTTTAATGAAAATGAAGTTGACTCTTAAAGGAGGTCAGTGCTTGATTCTTTTTGTTAGTATTTTTCTTTTTTAATATAAGAAGGTAGTTTCTTTTCTTTTTTTGGTTCAAACGGTAAAGATAAATATAACTTTTTGTGCGCAACAAATTAATCTCCTTTCTAATTCAAGTCAACATTCCATGCTAGAAAATAGTTTCAAATATGTTAAAGGGGCTTTTAGTTTAAAGGACAAAAATAGAATTCTCTATCTACTCAAGGACGCGTCTTTTAGGTCAATTGTTTGAAGGACAAACTTCTTGCATAAGGACATATTTTAGTTTGAAGGACAATTATAAATATTTTAATTAATAAATAAGAAAAATATAAACTAAATTTGAAAATTCCAACAATGCCCTTCACCCAAATTTAATTCTAATTTAAATTCAAATATTTAAAAGAGGAAAATATCTATAATATAATTCAAATTCAAATTCAAATTTAGAAGATAAATGTGAAAACAATCAATTAAATTTAAAATTCAAATTATCTATAATCACAACAAACATTAAATGCATAGGATAAGTCAACCCATCTAAAAATATTCAAAAAATAACAAGTTAATCCATCAAAAATTCAAAATTAAATATATGAAGAAGCAGCAGGCATACAAACGAAGAACAGGCAGAGCAAACATTTTATACAACAAAGAACAGGCATATAGACAGTACAACAGACATTTCATACAATAAAGAATAGACATAGCAGGCATTGCAAATTTTATCAGGCATATAAACAGATGAAAATTTTATCAGGCATAGCAGGCATATAAACAGGCATTTTTCCTCTAAGTTGAAAATTTTACCAGACATTATAAAATCAAAATATATTTAAACAGATGAAAAACTAAAATTATGAATTTTCTTAGAAAATCAAATTAAAACTAGGAAAAGGTGAAAAACATGCAATCTTTTTATACCTTGAATGCCATAAAATTCATCTCTTTGCCACTCCTCGATCTCATCCACAGCCAAGTCACGCACACACATCGAAGGTTCCTGGACCATCCTCCGGCTGGCTCGCCGGAGGAAACAAGTGGCACCGCAAAGGCTCAGAGCTCGGCGAATTCTGAGGCTCCGGGCGGGGAAGTTGGTTTCAGATGCGGAGCTAGTGAGGAAGGGAGTGTTGTCGATGGCGTCAGTGTCGTCGACAGAAAAATGAGAGGATCTCGCCGTCGACATGGAGGGAAAAATCGGATTGAAGTGAGGTGAGGGAATTAAGATTGGTGTGTTTAGATTTGGGGAAACATAATAACTAAAAACCCTAGGTTTTGATTGGATTGGTTGTGGGGGAGGGAGTTATTTGAAATCGAGGGTGTGGGGGGGAGGGTGAGTTTTAATTGAGGTGGATGAATCTAGAAGATGATGAATTTAATTAGAATTTGGACTCTTTATATATTGAAAATAATAACTAATATATAAGAAGGGTAAAATTGATAAAGTACATGAAAATAATAATATCATTATAATTAAAAATATCAAAAAATAAAATGTCCTTTAGACATAAAATTGTCCTAATTCCAAAAGATTGGATCTTAAACAATAGCTCAAAACTTCTTGTCCTTGAGTAGATCGGTTTAAAAAATATTGGACCTGTGACTAATTTTCTAATATGTTAAATTGTTAATCACTATACAAACTTTATCGCATTACTTTATTATCACACATGCGCGAACTGACGAGCTTTAGTTTTAAATTTTGAGATTAGCTTTGTATTTACCAATTACAAATTATACAAGTTATAATATTATGTTTTCTTATATTTTGTGCACTTTTTCTGGGGCCTCAGTGTATGATTGTCTCTGGCCCCTTTTTACATTACAGTCATAAAAATTATGTGCAAAATAAAGTATCACTTTATCATAAAAGAAATAGCGACTCAATTTTTATTGGATCATAAAATAAATATTATCTATATAAAAGTGTCAGAATTATTTTCAACACTTAGGCCGAAAAAATGAAGGCCCCTTGTAGTCTTTGCGAAATACATGTCCAACATTTCGAGGTCGAGTGAAAACTTGGGCCTTTTTTACCTGTAGTATTATGTCCCTCCTAATTCAATTGGGATGTTAATATATAGGGCCATCTAAATATTCTTGAGGGTCACGATTAAAATTCCACAATTACACTTCAATGATCATGTTCACTTACTTGTTTTTGTTCCTTTTTGAAATAGTAAATTTATATTATTTTATTTCAAAAAATTAAATTATAAATTTATAAACTTCAAACTTTTCATTTAAAATTATTATTTCAGATTTCAAGAACATAAAAATACTTTTATAAAAGAATTACTTTCTATTTTTATAAAAAATACTTTCGCAATAGGATTAAAATTCTTGCCAACATAAAAGATAAGTCTTATATTTTTAAGAGTATTTGGAGCGGGTATTGTAAATATTAGGCTAAATTTACTGATTAGTAATTAAGTTTCACTCTTATACACAGCGAAAATGGTAAAAATATATTCATACGATTGTCCTTCATTTGTATGAAATTTTATGCTTAAAAAAAGGAAAATGGTCATACGAGTGTGGCTTACTCGTATGACCATTTTCAAAAACCCATCATACGAATGTGGCTTACTCGTATAGGCTCATACAAGTAAGCCACACTCGTATGACCATTTTCTTTTTTTTTTAAGTACAAAATTTCATACGAATGAAGGACGATCGTATTACTAAAATTTAGTGGTATGTTAAGTTTATCCATTCTCTACTTTATCTTTCTCATTTTTATCCGTTTACCTTTTCCGCTGTGAAGAGGGGGTATCAATTTATCTTACATAATGTGGATGCTCTAACAATTAGACCACTCATTACAATTAGAACATCTTTTAATCTTTTTTGTCATTCACAAGAAATTTCTTATGAATTTTCTAATTTAAATATGAATAATTTGTTTTGACTAAATCAAAAAGTAATTAATTGAGATACACATAAAATAAATTAAACTAAACATCTTTACCGTTGAAAAAGAAAAAATATTATATGAATTGACACGCATTTTTTTTTTTGTTCCCCACAGCTTTCGCGCACCTCGACTGCTCGCGGTTCGTGGCTGCCGCTGGCCAAGCATTATTTTGTTCGACTTTGGGAGCTCCAAGTCGACCCAAGATTGTCCCAGTGATAGCCTTATACCACTGGGCCAAGAGGCTTGGTTAATTGACACGCATTGTATGTACAAATCAGTTATATAAACGTGTTGAATAGTTTAATTTAAAACCGTACCGACAACATAATATAATATAATATAATATGATAAAATAAAATAAAATATATATTTGAACAGTGAGGCATTGCGTTGAATTCAAAGGAATCTAATCTTTGCCAGCTCGTGAAATCTTAATTGGGATAACTGGCAACGGCAATAAAGGTGCACTGCCCAACAGCTACAGAAAAGTAGTTTTGCTTTATTATTTTTATTATTATCATCAGATTTATGATGATAGAAGCAGCACAGAGTCGATATGGACATAAGGAGAAACTAAGGCCGAGAAAATAGAATCGGTCTGAATTGAATTGAAAAAAATTCGTTTAGTTTGGTTCTTTAAAATTTGTTAATTTTTTGTAACGGTTTGATTTTTATCATTTGTTAATTGTTCTTAATCTAATTTATTTCTAATAACTATTAAAGAATTGTTATTGAATTTTTCTTTCTAAGCTATATTCTAATGTTTAAGAATCGAATCCGTTAGAACCATTAAAATCGTTATAACCGTTATTTCTTTACAATAACCGTTATTTCTTTTCAATAATTGTTAATATTTTAATTTTTCTCTTGTTAACGGTTAATCAATAAACTGGAAGAACCGAATAACCGTTAATATTTTGATTTTTCTTTTGTTAACGGTTAACCGATAAATCGGAGGAACCAAATCATTAGAACTGATTTGATTCTTAAACAGTTCTTCACTTTTTTATACTTAGAACCGAACTGTTATAATTTAATGGTTCGATTAACAGTTCTTCAAAAATTGGCTAGAAACTGAACCGATCCCAATCCTAGGAGAAACCCAGCTAATTTCTTTCCCTCCCTCCCTCCCATATTCATAACTGAGCCAATCTCACAAAATTAAGAAAAAATTATATAAATTTGTGACAGATTATTAGCAAGCCTGTAATTAAAGGTGGACTCAAAATTAAAAATATTTTAAATATGGGTCACTCCGTGATATAAACATTTTTAATTAAGTCTTTTTTTTAGCCAAATTTATATTATTATAGACAAAAATAAGAATTTAGCATAACTTTTAATTTTCAAAATTTGAAATCCAATAAGTTAATATCTACTAGATGTCTACACCCTTATTTAATAAAATAAAAAAAATACTTAAAATACTATAAACAAATCTTTTTTAAAATACTCGTAAATTTATAAATTTACAATTAAGATATATGAAAATACAAATTAGGAAACAATTGATTACACTGTTTTTTATATATTCATATTTGTGTAGTTAAACTCATAATTTTAACCACAATTTATATTTTTGCCGCTAAATTTGTAAATTTCATTGCAACATTTTTCAAAAACTTGTATTGAACTTCCAATTTTTTTCATTTTTTCACTTTTCTGCAAGTTGTAAATTTTGAAAAAAGAATTTGCAAAAATGTAGTGAAATTTATAAATTCCATTTCAAATTTGCAGTGAAACTTGTAAACTTCAATTAAAGTTTTGTAACCAAATTTTTTTTTTAAAAAAAAAAACATAATTTTGTCAATAAATTTGTTGCTACCCAATGATCTAATCAAGATAAAAAAATGTAATTAGCATATTAAGGAACAGGTCAAGGTAGGAAACAAGGGTTATTTTGTTTATATTCACGACTTATTACAGTTTATCCACTTTGCTCATTAAGTTTAACGATGAACTGGGATATATTCACGAAAAATATCATTGACGCCTTTTTTTAGCAGCCAATATTGTTCATACTATAAAATAACAATATTAGTTCTTCATTTTATTTTCAAATATATTTATAAATCATTCAAAAATCTCAATATATGTTCTACTTTTTCTACTTAAACTAGATAATTACGATAAAGAATGACGAAGGATTGTCATTTCCTCCTTGGCGAAAGTTAGACTGACCCGTAATGATAGATTCACGTACTCAAATAAAAATATTCACTTCAATCCTAATTCTATTACTTTCTTCAAATATTTTTTTTCTTTTGAAACGATATAAACCTGATAGTAAATACTTTAGAGGTAGTCGCACTAGATGCAACATCGTTTCAATTTAGAATTTTGAGCTTCAAATGCAACTTTAGGCAAAAAAATTACTACCCATATTAAATTGACTCAAAATTAAATTTTTCTATTAGTGTTTTATGCTTTTGATTTAATATATTAGATGATAAAAGACACCATTTCAATTGAAGCATGTAAAAAGATGAAGATGATTTAAAATTGTTATAATTAGAATTATATTTCAATTAGGAAAGTTAAGGAAAATAAAATTTGATAAATTAATTAGGTGGATATACTTGTTAATTTTTAAAAAGCAACTTTTAAACTTTTTGTCAAAACACACCACAAATTAAGGTGGATAGACCGATAAATTGTGCAGATAGAAACAAAATCACCTAGGGAACAATTTGTATTTACAATATATATATTGGTATGTATACATATGTCAAATCTCACGTAGTTAATTTTAATTTTGTGGTTGTTATTATTTATGATAATAAAATGTGTTCTTATCGTATTAAAAATATTTTATCATAGATTTTTCGTAAAAATATGATCATATAAATATTTTTTCTCCCATTATCCTTTTAAATATTTTTGTCTAATTTATAATTAGTAGTATATATTTTTTTCTGGTAGGCGGGATTGGAGATGATCCATTTCTACCCCCCAACGTTTACTAATGAAAAAATAAATATATAACATGTCTTTTGTACGCTTCATTTTAATAAGATTGAACAGGTTGGTTATTTTAGTTGGGCACAGATTCAATTGAATCCGGGAGATATTTTAGATTGGAGTCTCATCAATTGAGGGTTTAGGGAGATTTTGGTTGTTTTCAATTAAGTGGGAGAAATTTTATGGTAACAAGTTGGGTTTGACCAAACCTGACCTCAACTTGGGACGAATTTTATTGAAAAACTCAAACCAAACCCGCCCTGCATTGGCCCCTTGTCCTAGTATAATATAAAGTATTATAAAGGTAAAAATAAAAACTTTATTCAAGGCGGAACGAGTCAAATGATGTTATTTTACTTGAACCGAAACTCAACCCTTGCAAGTTTTAGTTTAGCAAACCTGAACCCACCCCATTCGAATCGAGATGGGTTAAAAACCCGTTAGGTAGTACCATTTTGTCACCCCTAGATTTAGACCTCCCTTTTTCATAAAAATAAAAAGAAAATTGGCCAGAGCAGTACTATCTTTTTTTTCCAATACAAGCGTTACACAGATATATCAAGTGGTCAATCACGGGGAGAGGAAAAATGGAAACATGTTCTCATGGATTGAACTTGAGTGTAGGTGAGGAAACCCACTCACATTTCCACTATGCCAACACTGCTATTACCAAAAAACTATTACACAATAATGTTACTTTTGATTTTGATATTAGCAATATACAAATACATCTAAGCAGTTGACTATGGAAAGAAGAGGGAAGGGAAACAACAAACAGGGTTATGTGGATCGAATCTGAATATCCCCATCTCTACTATGCTATGATAATAATTTTTTAACAATTAATAAGCCACTGGATTTTGCAAGACACTTAAGTTGTGTTTGGTTAATGTTTCTAGACAAGTTTTCTAGATAAGTTTTTAAAAATTTGGTGTTTGGTTGAATGTTTTGAGTTATAGTTTTTAGAGTAAACAACCCATTTGACCACTAAACTTTCGGTCTAGTATCACTTTGCCCACTTTAACTTTAAAACGAATCACTTTAACCATTAAACTTTTTAGCGGGTATCATATTGCCCATTCCGTCCAAATGAGATGTTAAAAATAACGGAATTAAGCCATGTGCCTAGCACATGACTTTATTTAATGGCAAAATGGTAATTTTATGATAAAATTGCACCAATCATCTTCTACAAGCTTCAAAGGGGATGTGTTGGTGGCTTCATCATCATCCACTACTGGCAGAGGCATAGAGGATCTTTATCTAGGCTTTAATGCCAGCCCCACCGTCGTGGGGGCACTATCATCCGCCGGCGGTTTCAACTCCATCACGGCATCTTCCTTTCACCACCACAACCACAACCACGAGCAAACCCTCATCTCCGATCCCCACTCCATCAAGGCATCTTCCTTATACCACCACAACCACAACCATGAGCAAACCCTCATCTCCAATCCTCACTCCATCACGGCATCCAACGCCGTTATAACCCTCAAAATGCTTTAATACTAGTTCTAGTGATCAAGGTATGACATAATTAAGGTTTTAATTCCTCGCTGGCGTTGGATCAACCATCACCGGAGTTACCTAAAAACCTATTTCAAAACTAGATCTAGAGAGAGAAACTCGCCGGCGTTGGAATGACCACCACCGGTGTTCCCCAAAACCCAAATTCAGAGCAAGATCAGAGAGAGAAACAAGATTCATAGATTGAAATAATGTCGCCGGAAGAAAATAAGGGGAAACTAGGAATTTAATGCAAAACAGGAATTTAATGCAAAATCAGAAGAAAAACGGGAATTTAATGTAAGATGGAGAATTGATCTGCTAAATTCAGGGGAAACTAGGGAGATTAAAAAAAGAAGAAGAAGGTAATTGATGAGCAACTCACCAATATAATGTTTCTGTTTCTTCTCCTTTTAGTAAATGTTGCCAAGCTCGTTCAAGTGTAGAAGATTTTATCATAAAATGACCATTTTGCCCCTAAATAAAGTCATGTGCTAGGCACATGGCTTAATTTCGTTACTTTTAACACCTCATTTAGACAGAATGGTTAATATGATACTCGCTAAAAAGTTTAATGGTTAAAGTGGTTCGTTTTAAAGTTAAGTGGGCAAAGTGATACTAGACCGAAAGTTTAATGGTCAAATTGACTGTTTACTCTAGTTTTTATGTTGAAAAGTGAATTTGGTTTTATTTGTCTTTTTTTCAACCAATGAAAAAAACGCATAAAAAATTTCAAAAAATAGTCACAATAGATCTCGATGAGTAGGTTTCAAATATATATTTTTTATTATTTTTTGATTTTTGGATTTAAAGTTATGGCGTTTTAAAAAAAAATTTGAGAGAGAAAGTATAGTGAAATAAATTTTGGGAAGTGTGAAAGTAGAGTTGGTTTTGAGTTGAGTTTTTAAAATTTTGGAGAAAAAAAAATAGTGAGCAACCAAACACAACCTTAGGTTTAAGCACTTTTTTTTTTTTAATTACAAAAATAGATAAATAGAGTGACAACCAAATCTGTTAAGTAGCTTTAAGCCCTTATACGATACATTATTCTTCTTGCTTAACTTATTAAAAAAAACCCATAAACCAAATATGAAAGAACTTCTTCCACAACTAGACACAAAACCCTTATTTTTTACCCCACTAAACACGCGAGAAGAATGACCCCTCGATCACCATCATCCTTGGTGGTGGGTTGAGACATTTTCACTGTTTGTCGAGCAGATTAAAGTTGAACTTTTGAAACAACTTCTTGCATTTGTTAAGAACGTGTATTTCTATTGTAAAAACATCCTTGATATTTATTTATTTTCCAACACATAAATGAAAGGTAATTTTTATTTTTTTTAAATAAAAAATGAAAGTCTGGTATCTCATTTTTAATCACAAATAAGTAAAACCTACACTAACTCTCTTAGTAAAACTCGAACTTGAAATAACTCACATGTTGAAATGGTGCCCCTACTAAATACTATAGTCTATAGGTAAAAACTTTTACACAAACTTACTAGATTAGAAGAAGGAATCGAACTCATGACTCTAAATATAGAAACACATTTAAGATTCGTTTGATAATAACATGAAAAATAAAAATAAAAATAATTGGTTTTTGTGAGACTGGAAAATAAGTTGAGAAATGTGATAAGATATCTTTTTATTTTGTACTTTTTTCCATGGAGAAATTTTATTTGATAGTTGAGAAAAAAAAATTCACAAAAAATTATGAAGGATGAAAGCATCTATCTACTCATAAAATGAGAAATTTATTTTTCAACTTCTTATTAAATTAAGTGTTTTTTTTATATTATTAACAAATGGAGCCTTAATTACTATAATTGAAGCAAATGTTATGATATGTTTACAATTTGAAAATTTTGTATAAAGTGCGCTATATTGCACGTATAATGTGCCCTTGGGCCATCTGTACTACAAAGGGTAATAGGCCAAGTTTGGCACCATTTGTCTTTACTGCAGCTTGAAAAAAGCGAAAAGTGCAAGTTGAATGTAAAAGTTAAGATAAAAATAACATTCGACAATTATTTATTTAGCGTTGGCGACATAATATGTGTTATTTCATTCTGAAACCACTTGAACAATATATATTATGGCTCTGTTTGGTGAGTGTTTTTTTTAAAATTTTAATTTAAAATTAACTTTATTTTTATACTTCTCAAAATTTAATTAACTTTATTTTCTCTCTCTAAAAAAACTTTTAAAATAGTATAACTTTAAATCTAAAAATAAAATTAGATAAAAAATATATATTTGAAAGCTACTAGTCAAGATTTATAAAATAAGATCCATTGTAATTATTTTTTGAATTTTTTTTATGAGATTTTTTAATTGGTTGAAAAAAACTCAAACTCAAATAAAAACTAAATTCAATTTTCAACATACTTCCAAATTCTACAAATATCAAATTTTAAAAACTCAACTCAAAACATCAATCAAACATCAACTATATCTTTCCATGCATATATATATATTTTAAAATTACCTTGGACAATATAATAGCGATTATGTCGTCTAAGGAAAACTAAATTTGAGAGTTAAACAAAATGGAAAGGATAAATTTGGGTGACATTTTATACGTCATCCCAAGAGTCTAATTTTTAATTTTTTTATACTCATTAAGAATATTCACACTGGAATGAGTAAAATTTACGCCAAATTTACTATACGACTTCTTAAGTTTTAAAGCGGGACACAGTGGAAATGGTAAAAAAAAAGTCATACGATACTGTTTTACCCATATCATTTTTGTGCTTAAAAAAAAAAAAACCATACAAAGCTCCCACACTTGTATTTTTTTTTTATTATTAAAAAAGTTAACACAAAAAACCATACAGAGCTTCCACAGCCGTATGGGCTGATTGCAAAAATAAATATATATATATATATTATCATGAAATAATCATACGAGGCTGCCACTCTCATATGGGACATTTTTAAAAAATAAAATAAAATAAATAGAAATAATTTATACAAGTAAGCCAGTTTCGTATGAGTATTTTTTTAAGAAGATATGCGATTATCTTTTACTTGTATGACTAAAATTTAGTGGTATGATAAATTTATTTATTTTCTACCCTACATACTTAAATTTTACTCTATAAATTTGTGTGCGGTAAAAAAAAAAAAAAAAAAAAAAAAAATTATTATTATTTTATTTACCCGATTGTAATGCTCTTACAGCGCATATTATGTATCGTTCATGGAAGTAACTTGTGAAATAATACACTGTATCATCTTTTAAAGTAAAATTTGACCTTTTTAGCTAATAATAATAATTTTTATATTAATAAAATAAATTTAGTATATTAATTTATTTCTTTAGGAAAATGGTCTTACGTCAGTCTTGATAAAACCACCCACCAAATGGTCGAAATCTAGTTCACGCGCTATACGCGTGAGTAAACCATAGTCGTAGACATTTAAATATGAAAGTAACCCATTACCCAATCAGGCTGTCTCCTTATATATATATATATATATTACTATGAAGCTATTCCATTATCTATATCTATATCCATATATACAGAGAGAGGATCGAAGATTTTGACGCAAAGATACCAAAGCACACGAAATATAATACAACCTCCATCGTTTCTCTCTCTTTCAAACTTTACTCTTGTTCAACTACAAGGTATGGTCTGGAATTTCTTCTTTTGATTTACTCGATTCACTTTAATTTCACTTTAAACTTTGGCTACTGTTAATTTTTCTATATATAGGCTCGAATACCAGTAGTAATTAATCATCAAAATTTATTATATAATTCAGATTCTGTTTGATCTTGATTGACTTTGATCATCTGCTTCAGTTTTAATTTCACTCTAATTTTTCCTACTACATCTTTTTACATTTAGATCAACTTTAAATTGAGTTCCTAGATTGAATAGCAGTATTAATGGATTTAATTACAATATAAGTTTGGTTCAGCTTGTCGGATGATTCAATTTGATATTGATTGACTTCGTTATGTGATTCAGTTTAATTCTTGTTGCTATCAACCTTTCTATATCTTTTAAATAAATTATACTGAACTGTAAATTAAGTTCTTTGATTGAATAGAAGTAATTATGAGTTCAAATATAAAGCTTAGTTGGACAGTTATACATCGATTTAATTTAAGGATTTTTGTTGGTCTTCAGGGTTTAGTTCTCATCGATAATGGATAAGATATTCAATTAAAGAGTCTAATTCAGTTCAGGCTTGGTTTTTTTTATAAAGTTCTTTAGGTTTTGAAAGAGATAAGAATTTCTTTACAAGTTCATTAACTTATTAAAGCAATTTCAATGAAGTTGATAGTTTTAAGAATAATTTTGCACACCTATTTGCATTTCGAGCTAAGAGAGGTGCTGTAGCAACAACTTATATAATTTTACCTGTTGAAGTTGAGCCTAAACTTGTGCTCGAGAAATAAACTGTGCGTATTTTGTAAGGGATGATTTGATTTTTGATAAGAGAGGAGCCGTGTTACTTCTATTAAGCATGATATTCATTGCGGTTCCTTCTCCTAATAAGCTTTGCTTTTGGGAGAGATGGTTCCTAACATGGTATCAGAGCTTGGTTCTCTGGGAGGTGGGAGGTCCAAGGTTCAAGCCTTGGCACCTCCATCCCCCATCCCCCATCCATTAATCTGCTATCCACGTGCAAGTATGGGGTTGCACGTCCACATCCATCCATTAATCTGCTCTCCACGTGCAAGTATGGGGTTGCACGTGAGGGAGGGTGTTAAGCATGATATTCATTGCGGTTCCTTCTCCTAATAGCTTAAGCTTTTGGGAGAGATGGTTCCTAACAACTTCCCATTTATCTCGCTAGTGATTGGAAGTTAGATCTACATTGGATCCGAGTAGAATCTTTTTTTTTTAAATGTGAAAACTTTAATTCATCAACTAAGCAATTACACCAAGGCCAAAACCAAAAAAAATAAAAAAATACAATGAACAGCCCAGAAGGCAAGAACAATAACTAAAGAAGCTAATATCCTTACAATCTAAGTAAGAAATTTACAATCCACATTGGATCTGAGTAGCATTGCTCCACCTATCGTCCTATTTTCCTAATAACACACACCCACATGGTCACTATTCTTTTGATGTTGAATGCACTGTAATTTATTTTCAGGAACTTGGAAATAACCACATTTTCATACTTCTTATTCTAGCCCCTATTGTGTAATGATATGAACGAAGTGTTGAACGCACTAGTAATGCTTTTTTCTGCTTAGTTCTAGAGTTTGGAATTGTGTTCACAACTTCATACATGTTTATACCAGTTTGTGTTTATATGTAGAGGTATTGTAATTTCTGTTAGAAATTGTTATTTTGTAACTCACTCTTAAATGTTGGCTGCTCTTAGGGGATACCTGTTAATTGGCCTAAATTGTCTTAGCTCCGTACAATTATCTTCAGAGCTGTTGTTAATTGGTCTTATTGAGGTGTCAAGTTTTGGTATTGCTTACTGCTTGTGCTTAGTGATCATGTAAAAAAAAAAAAACTGAGGAAGAGGTTGGGTAAAACACGCAGGGTAATTGTCAAATGAGTATGCCGAATCAATTGGCTCAGGGTTGATCAGGGGAAATTTATAGTCCTTCAATTGTGTCTTCAAAGTGGATACGGAAATGGCTTACAGTTTTGTGGACTAGAGTTCATATTGTGTACGTTTTGCAGGCTAATTCCATAACAAATGGCATTAGCCTAATCTTATTATTGATATTATAAAATTATGAATTTCTTGAAGCTGCAAGATCCTCATATATTCTTTCTTCCATTTCCTGTTGTCGAATAAATTTGTCAAGTTCATGAAGCTATTTGTCAGAGCATCATACCTTCCATCAACACCCCCTCCGCCCCTCTCACATTCTTCATGGTATATTCATTCTGCTTGGGATTGCTTGTTGACGCTTCAATAAGATACTAATAGGTTTGAGAAGATGCGGAAGGTTTATTTCTAGTAAGTAATTTTTCTTTTCCTTTTTACAAAAGGAAGCTCCAGAGCACTTTGTTTTTCCATCTATCGAAATAGGAGCGGAAGAGAAGTTGAATCCACAACTTCCTAAGGACGTTTAGCAGAACGTTGAAGGAACCAAGTCTTATGATGTTGGTATCGTTCTCAAAAGTAGTAGTGGGTTTGGTAATTCTACTTGGGGTGCAGAAAGTACTAACACTATTATTTCTATCTTCTTTTACTACAAGTTTTATTAGTATTATTCATCCTTATATCCTAGTAACAGTTTCGGCATCTTTAATATTCCATATATTGTGATTTCAACTCCATTTTTATGACTATCTTTGCCTGTAAAAGTACAGTTTAAACCATCTCATATCTTAGTAAAAATTATGGCATCTTTAAGGTATTTATCCCAGTAAAAATTAGGCTTTGTGAAGGGAAATAGATTTTGACTTAGTGGTCAGAAAATCTTTGTAAATGACGATTCTTGAAAAATATCTATAAAACAAAATGGTATGCAACTAACTCCAATTTCGCAGGCTTTTATATTAGAGTCAAATGTTAAACACGTTGGATTTTAAACAAAAAACTCTGTATATTTTCGTAGATGAGGAAATACATTTTGTATCAGCCTCAGTTCCTTGTATGAGATGATGCAAAATGTTATTACTATGACTCTAAACTGCAGTTCTGCGGTTGCACATTATGTAGCCTTTCCTTGTACAATATGCCATACCCTGTATCTGTAGTTGAAAAATATTGAGGGCGTTTGGTATATATAATATATTGTTATCTACTTTGAATTTAAGTATGTGTGCCCTGTATTGAACATAGAATACTCATCAAAAAAAGTTAACTAGTACGCATCCAGATTTGACTTAAAAATTCAGAAAGAAATAAAAAAGTGCCACCAATGAATTTTCTGGGACAACCAAAATCCCTCTTAACTTTATGTTTGTCATTATTTATTGGGGAGAAAAATCATGTCGCCCAAAAAACATATCAATAGTTGTAACCACATGAATTTGAGCCACATATTTGCATTGAAATCTTGGAGAGAGGAAGTGGTAGTTGTTGAGATGTATTTACGTTTTCTTTTGGCTTGTACTTTTTGGGGATTTTCTTTTGGTTATGTGGTGTGGCATTTCCCTGCATCGGGAAGGATTCCTTCTCTGAGATTTGAGCCTCAGGTGGGTTTGATTGGTTTACATGCAAAATGATGTGGAATTCTTAGAATATTTTTTACATAGAAAATTTCCCCCCGGAGAAGATAAACTAAGGGAGGGTGTAGTTTTTAAATTACAAAGAGGACAAATATGAAAATTGGAGCATTTTCCAAGGAAAAGAAATCGAAGCAAACACAACCCTAGATTTCCTTGATTGCATAACCATTCTTTCAAGTTTATAGTTACCTATGGTACTTGCAGGACTAGAATTCTCATCTAATGGATAAAAAAGAAGCTGAGAAGGAAACTACAGAGGATTCAGCTCGAGAGTCACTAATAGCCATCTCTTATGCTGAACCAGATAAGGAACCCGGGCCAGCACTCCTACCGAGAAATCCAAAGTGCAAGAAAGTGGTCGAAGGTATAAATGGTGAGGGAGATGAAAAATACAGGTCTAAGCTAATCTCTCTCTCCTATACGCAGTCACCTGATGTCGGTTCACCTGAAGAAAACTAGTGTTAGTCTTTATATGTGTTCTTAGTTTGTTGTGCTTTAGAGATATGAAAGTACAAGCGACTGAATGAACTTTTGGGGTTCTGCATGTGAATAATGTGCTATATGGTTTTGTTGAAGTGGACATTACAATGTGAAATGAAATGAAATGCACTTGTACAGGCGTTTGCAATTATCGCTGTGGAAAATAGTACTACTGGAAGTTGGTTACATCTTTCGGCTTACTTATTTTTTTTCCTGGGGTGAGTTTTGATTGACTTGCTTGGAAAATTTAGGGTGGAGGTGGTTTTTGAATTGTGTTGAAAATGAGAAAATTAGGCTAGAACAAGTGTTATCAAGGAAATTATTTCAAACCGAAGATGGAAAATATAATATTTGGAGCATTTTCAATAGAGAAGTGGTGTTATATAACAGCCCCTTATGGTCACAAGAAAAGGACTCTAACAATTTTTATTCGTAATCTTTAGTGATGTTTGAGTAAATGATTATCCGCAGAATCAATTTTCATTGTATAACTTGATGTTGCTGTTTTTCTTTTTCTTTTCCGTGTAATTCAAAGGACACTTCTCTCTTTAAGCTTTTGTTTTCCATGTAAAAAATTCCACTGGTTTAAATTCTCTTTCATAGAAATCAATCAATTTGGATTTTGTGAATTTTTTTCACATAGAAGTCTTTTCCACGAAAACAAAATCTTAAGCGGAACTGGTTTTTGAATGCCTTAAAAAATGAAAAAATTAGTCTAAAATAACAAATCCATAGGATCCCTTTGCCAGTCATCACGAAGACACGAACAATAAGATTCGCATCTCTCTTGTGCTCCAATGGGGCGTTATTAGGAACACCTTCGTCGCTAAGGTACCAAGTACCAACCATCACATTACATTCAAGCACATCACTTGACCCAAAAAAAAACACCTTTTTCGAATTGTGGGGTATATATATATATATATATATATGAGTGTGGTTTCAATGGTTATTTTTTTTTTACCCATGATGATTACTATAATATTAACTATTGGATACAAAAAAATCAAAGCTTGAAATTAAATGAGTAGTTAAGTGGGTAATTTGTTATTATCCGGTGACATGACAATTTTTTTTATTTAATTTTAAGAAATCATAAATTAGATATTCATTCTATGATTTTGTAATTTCAACATAGAATATCCCTATTCTTTACCCTTATAAAATGGGTGATTTTGTTTATATCCATAATATCTTGCATTTAATCTACATTGTTAAGTTAATTAGCACTGCCTGCTAAATTAATTCGTAAGTGTAGATAAATTGACAAAAAAATATTATTAATTTAATTTTATAAATATTAATTTATTAATTATTTAATATTAAAAAATAAACTAAATTAATAGGCACATCTAGTTAAATAAAAAAAAATGTGGGACTTTTTTTTAAAGGACAAAATTACTTACTCTCATTCTAACAAAGGACATTCTATTTTTAGGATTAGTTTCAAGAACAACTTTTTAATTGATGACAAAACAAATTTTAATTTATTAAAAATAAAAGATAGTCACTTCCAAAACTACCCCTTATTAAAGATAACAACTGCTAAAATTGAAATAATAAAAAAATATAAATAAAAAAAGCTCAAATTAAAATTAAATATTTCGAACAAAGATTTTAAATTTGAATATGCAATCGAAATATTATCACAAAGGTTAACCAAGAACATAAGTATTAAATATATATATTTTATTAATTCCGAAAACTCTAAATTTCAAATAAATTATCAAATGGTAAGATACTACAATTTTAAAAAGAAAAAAAAAGTTTTGTGTACAGTAAAAAAGAAAAATAAAAATACTTGAGAATGGTGATCCTTTCAAAAAAAATTAAAATTTTAATGAATTTTTTTAGAATAGTTTGTAGGCTCATTTATTTCATGTAATTTCATAATTTTTTTTTTAAGTACAAAATAAATCTCAAAGGTTTATGGTATGTTGTTTGCATAATTATTCTCTCACAAACCATTCCAGTGAAAGAAAATACTATTCGTATTATAAATTAGAGTACCAAATGTCATGCTAGCTAATTAATTATATGACCATGAATACTTTATATGATTATATATTGAAAATTTGATAAATATAAAATAGGTTATTGTGCTTGTCAGCATAGAAGAATATATATACTTGATTATTATTATTATTATTATTATTATTATTATTATAGGTGAAAGCAACGGGTTGAAGTATTAATAACATAATTAATTGAAAATATTTTTTAATAAAACCTTTTAAAAATTCTTTAAGAGTGTGTTTGGAATGTAGATTTAAGAAAAGATTTGAACATGAGATTTGGATTTGGAATCTTAAATCTAAATATTTTGCTTGGTGTGAAATTATGATTTGAGATTTATAAATATACCCAAATAATGAGATTCGATATTTATGTTAAAGTCATAACTTTTAAATTTTAGAGGTAGGGCTGTTCCTTTTAGATCTCAAACTCGTGAATTTTTAAAAAGTAATGATTAATTTTTAAACAATGAGCAAGTTTATAGATCTCAATAACTAGGTTTCAAATATATATTTTTTTATTTAATTCCGATTTTTGAATTTAAAATTGTGGTGTCTTAAAAATTTTATGAGAAAAAAAAGTAAAGTGAAATGAATTTTGGAAGTGTGAAGTGAAATCAACTTTTTGGTAGAAATTTTAAAAACTTGATTTTAAAATTTCAACCAAATGTCACCTACCTAAAGTTAAATTAAAAAAAATAAAAATAGAACATGTCACCTTAACCTGTTGTAACATGTTAAATGATTTATCGCCTCACTAATGTGTATTGATTATTGTTAATACTCATCAATAAGTAAAGAGAGAAGATAATCATTGAAAACTTGTCCATATGGTAAATTGCACAATCGAAAAACAAAATGAACTCTAAAAATTTGGGAAAAAGAAAGAAGAAAAAGAATTGGTAAATGTGGAAGGGATGTGCCATGTTGTTTTGGTTGATATCAGTTTAGTGTTAATAGTTGCTCCACCAAACACAATATGTTAGGATTTCTCTCTTATTGAATATTTTAGTATAACAAATATGCTCTACCAAAAAAGAAGAAGAAGGAATAAGGAGCGTAGGTTTAAAAAACGTACATTCGTTATACCAAACAAAATTTTGATAGTCATTGCTGGGTGGGAGGAAATTTTATCAATTAAATATTTTGGATGGCAGAAAACAAATGACATGATTGAAGGGACAAACTAAGAACCCTAAGAACTTGTTAGTAACTAACTAAAATTCGAGAAGTTAAAATGATTGAATTTGGTGGAGGTTATGTATTATTTATCTTATTGTTGTGCTAAACTTATTTGCGACCAACTGATGTTTAAACATAGTGCATATATGGGACTCTCATCAAGAGAGAATCAAAGTAGATTTACCAATGAAGCACAAAATGCTATAGTTTTTACATATGATTTATTTTATTTTATTCAAAAGTACTCTTTTTTTCGAGTGATTATTAAAAAAATATAGCGGATTAGATCCACCTTATTCTTGAAATAAGCAACTTGCAAAAACTCTCTTTTCAAAAAAAAATCAATACCCATGTATGTATTATTGGCTGGTTATTACAGATTAGTTTGGCACAACAATAAGATAAATAATGCACCAATAAGATAATAATAGATATGAGTAAAATATAAACTTTGAGATATAATTCAATAGAGGGGAGTGAAGTTCGCGTTACCTGTTTATTTACTTTTTATATAAGCGATATCTTACATTTACTGAAAATAGGGGCTTTTGAACAATTTTTTTGTGTCGCTACTATGACTAAAGGGTTAATACTACATCCATGTGATTGCAATCGGCTCATCACTTAGTTTAGATATAATAAGACTTTATTGACACTACATAGCTCTAATTTGTATCAATTTTATTCAAAAAATTGGACATAAACACAAATTGTTAGATTAGTTTCATTTAGTGGTCATTTTAAAAATTACCACCCTAAATAGAAATGCATATAGAAATTCTTATAGAATTCTTTTAATACAAATAAAAACTTTTATCATAAATAAATTTTGTTTTCATAATTTCTAATAACACAGAGATTCTATTTTAATAGAAAAATTACGTGATATATACAAGATTTACGTGGTAGAAATAATGAAATAGCAAATAATAAAAAAATACCGGACTAACCTAAAAAGTATAGTATAAATATTCCCATATTAATTTTGATGAGTGCTATTTGCACTTCATAAAATATTTGATAACATTTTATTTTTTATTTGACTGATAACAAGTGAATAAATACGTGTTATATGTTACTTGTGCGATGATGAACGGCTGAAGTATTAAAGTTTTTACTCAATTATTATCAAACGGGTAACATACATGTATATCTATTTATTTATTATTGAATGAAAAAAATATAAAATATGATATAAAATCACGTATTATTGCAGCCACCTTAAGTTTTTTGCCAAAAATCTGTAGCTGACTAGCTGTCCCCATTAAATACACTATGCGTCCCCCTATCTTCTTCTCTTTACGTGTTACGTTCCTTTATATATGCATTCATAATTCTCCAACATTCTTGTCAAATCTCTCATTCTCCCTCTTTTCTAAATCGACGACAATGTCTACGATGGCGGCGAGCGGCGGGGACACGTGGCACGGGAGATTTAGCCGGAAATTGATGAAGATTGTTAAGGCGGTGAAGGAGGAAGCGACGAAAGCAGGGAGAGAAGATCCGAGAAAGGTGGTACATTCCATCAAAGTCGGTATGGCTCTCACTATTGCATCACTCATCTATCTACTCGAACCATTTTTCAATGGAATGGGCCAGAATTCAATCTGGACCGTTCTTACTGTCATTCTCGTGCTCGAATTCACTGCCGGTATGTCTCCATTTCTTGTTCGATTTCTTATCGTCAAACTGTACGCATCTGTTTATATATATATGGATATGTTGCTGTGTTAGTGTTTTGTGAAATGATATTTGTGTATATAATGTAGACATGTAGAAGATTTGTAAAATAAGACATCAATGCCTACTTTATTTGTGTATATAAGGTTTTACGAACAATGTATGTGTAGTAATGATTCTTCTATATACAAGATGCTATAAACATTTGTTTTCAAATGTGATTCTAGAAGGCTTCTTTGATTGCAAAGGGTGAGACAAGGGATTAAAAAAGACTTGGTTTGCAATATTTCTTGGATGAAAAATATACTCCTTCCTTCTCAAATTGATTTGACGTAATCAATAGTTGAGCGGTGGGGTGGCCATGGGGAAGACGCCCTCCTGAGCCCAGTCCCACCTGGGTTCGAGTCTCCTAGGGTTTCCAAGTACAAAGAAACAAAAAATAATCAATAGTTGAGAATATGACTTATTTTCTAATGTGAAATTTGGTACATTGATTATGCTCTTGAAAAGGGAAGCGGGACTATCAATTTGAGATGGAGGGAGTATTTTTTTTTTTTTAACAAAAGAGATGGAGGGAGTATATTTTTCACTTTTTTTTGTCCCTGTTTGATTGCTACATATTCAAGAAAATGGCTTGAGACACTTCTCATTTCATTATATCAAACATATTCTGTCTCTCCACACCAGTCACGTTGAAACCCCATCCTTCAGATTAGATATAGCCTTGATTTTCTATAGCATTACAAGGGGAACTACTCACATGATAAGAAATTTTGCATAGACTGTATTTCTTGTATCAACTTTTGAACTTGGATACAGTGTTGGTTGTTAAAGCTTTATCGTGTGGACCAACTTCTTGAATAATGGCAGAAGGTGAATTTGATATGAGAGGTGAGAGCTATTTTTTTCATTTTGCATGCAATTCAGTTCTTTTAGGGGGGTTCGGCAGTTGGGAGAGAAAAGGGGGGGGGGGGAATAAGAATTGAGTTCCTCAAATTTGAAGAAAATTTGGCTAGATGAAGGGATTGTGTAAAATAATTTGGAAAAAATGTGGTCACTTGAGGGCTTTCTTGTGAAAGTAGTTTGAACATAGTATGGGTCTCCCGAGGATTTTAGTGAAATGGTTTTTCATGGAAAATTTAGCAATCAAACACTACAAAAATTTGAAATTTGGTGAAAAAGACTTTTTTAATAGAAACAATGCCAATTGAAGATGTTCTTCGTGCATGTCATATTAAGCATTTCACCAAAAAATTTAGTGCTCTACAATGCTAGATTGTTATTGACTAACAAAATGTTTTGATTTAGGTGCCACATTATATAAAGGAATCAACAGGGGGTTAGGTACATTGCTTGCAATAAGTTTTGCATTTCTTGTGGAGATCTTTGCTCGTCACTTTGGCCATAGTGGTCGTGCCATCTGTATCGGCTTTTCGGTTTTCCTCATCGGTATGTATAATGAATTCATTTATGTATTCATGTTATGCTTTTTTTTTTTTTTGAAATTTTGGGCTGAGAAGATGTGGAAGTGAATTCTTCTCTTGAAAAAATTCACCATACGTTGTCAAATACTTTGGACTTTATATTTTTGACACAATGAGACAAAAGTAGCAAAAAAGGTCATCTTGACATTAATGTTTTTATCTGTTCATACTTTCAGCTCCTCTTCAGCAAATGGTTGTAGGAACTACTTATGTAGATTACCTATATAGCAGGAGCGGGTTGCAGTTTGCAAATATTGAGGGTAGTATATTAATTATTTATATCACTTTTGCAGGTTCATTCACAACATATGTGAGATTCATACCTTCAATCAAGAAGCATTATGACCAGGGACTTATAATATTTCTTGTGACGTTTAATTTGGTAATGTTGGGTTCGTATCATGATAATAATGCTTTGCACTCTGCAATAGAACGCATCTACACTGTTGCCATAGGGGGCGGCATATGTCTCGTTGCAAGCCTCTTGATTCTTCCCAACTGGTCAGGCGAAGACCTCCAGAGTTCTATCATTTCAAAATTTGAAGAATTGGCTAAATTGGTGCAAGGTACAGATTGTTGGTAATTATTTCAATATTGTCGTTCTTATCATTTCCTTTTCCTAGTTTTTATCTAAAGACTAGCATCTAATTTAACTAACTTGTTTTTGTTTTTGTAGTTTCAGGATAGTACAATATGCTAAAATGTTACTGTTTTCCTTATTTAATAACAAATATTTTACTGACTGGGAAAGAATAGAATATAAATGGTGGACAATCCATCCTGTTAAAATGAAAAACCAGGCTCTTTATTTTAAAGAGTAGCTAACTGGTGGTGAATAGTATTAGAATCTAACAATTACCTGAGCTAACAAGAGCTGGTACATTAAGCTGACATGCAATTCAGTGATAATATCTTAAAGCCATCTTGAACCCTCCATCCATAGGTGGACCCACCCTTGGACGGGGGGGGGGGGTGCCCGTTTTTGATCAATTTTTTTCGGAATTTGTATTATATAAAGAAGTATAAGGGTTGCACTCCCTCCTTTTTGATTGAAGACCAATGCGATCGAAAACCCTAACCTGGTTATTGGGCTTGACCATAATCACCTCTTCCGGGTAAGATTTCCGGTTTCATTGAAATCATCATTGTTTCTTTCACATTCTATTTTTTTGTTTGACTGTATGATGGATTTTATTGGGCTTTTCCATCCATATTACTCTCGCGCGAAGTGGTCTGTTTCATTTTTTACTTTTCCTTTTTGGCGGTATTTTCATTTATAAATCTAACATTTGCTAGATTTTTGTAAATTTGTGCGGTTTGGTTTGTCCCTTGCTTGGCACTTTTTCGTACATTTTGATCAAATACTTTCATAGCCACAGGATTGCTCGACAATGTATTAGATGCTTTCATGTGTGGGGTAACCTCATATGTTCGTGTTTTCAATTCCATTGGGTATTGATGTAGTTCGAATCTTCTCATTGGCTTGTTTGAGTAGAATCATTTAATTTGTTGAAGCCATTTCTTTTGGGAAACAGGGATTTAAGGTTGAAAGACTGTTGCTTTATTCATGATGGTAATAATGATATTATCATCGGAATTCCCATTTTTTTTTTAAAATGAATAGCATTTAGTTTCCCCTTTCCCTTCTGCACTTAATTCTAGCTTTTGAGGCATCGATTATATCTCCTGTATGGTTTATTAGCATGTAGTAAAATTAATAGGTTTATTATATTTATATATGCATGCACACACGTATTAACATAATCCATCAATCGTCACAGATACGAATTATATTTTCAAGGTTTAGTTTAACTTAAGAGAAGGGTGTATTAGTTAAATGTTTCTTAGAAATAACCATAAGAACGGTAGTAGTCAACCATTTTTCTAGAGACTAAGTTGTAAATATTTTAAGATGGTGATAAGACTATTACAAATTAGAACTTGATTACTGTATATTTTGCATCTGCTGGAGAAGAATCCCTGCTCTGCTACTGGCTCCATCCCAGTTCTGTACATTGGAAAAAAGATTCACAGGGTGCGTGATAAACTCCCCTTTTTCCTTTGCATGTAATCTACATGTATTTTTAATGAGGTTTAGAAGTTTTTTGGCCATATTAAAGTCTGCAGGATTGGGTGCCTAAGTTGGTGATTCATGCTAAGATCACATTACTCAGGTAACTGGCCAATAAAAAGCATTCATACACCCTTCCATTTTCAATTTTCATTCATTTGAACCCGTTCAGTGTCTAGTCTCAAAATTTTCTTCTTCTCAATTGGGTTTTAAATCAACTTAGTTTAATGTCTTCTATTTTTTCCTTTTGGTCGATTTCTAGTTCCAGGTGTGTTGTGGACCTTGTGGTGAGGCCTGTCTGCAGGGATTTTTGTTTTCGGGGAGGGTGGGGGTTTCTTTTTTGTTGGAAGAGAAGGGTGGGGGGGAGGTGGGTGATGTTTGAGAGTTGGAGTTTTATAGATAAGAGCCAGAGAGATTTGTCATTCACAAAATTGGGATTTCCAATTCTAGCATTTTTCCATGAGAATTAATTAGAAAAGGCTGTGCACAAATCCTTGCAGAATGTGTAGATGAATACTTTCAGCAACTAGATGCGAAGGAAACAAGAAAATCTTGCAATAATAGTCCACCATGCAATCACTATGAAGAAGCTTTGAACTGCAATTCCGTGGAGGAGTCCTTGGTATGTCTTTAATTATTCTAGAATCAATAATTAAAAATTAAATGGGCTGTGTTTTTTTTTTTTTCTGAGCAATCAATCATGCACCTATTTTGTGTAGTTCTAACAAAGATTCAAAAATTTTTAAAAAAACAGGCTACTTTTGCGAGCTGGGAGCCTAGGCACTCGAGATATTGCTATCCTTGGAAACAATATGTGCATCTAGGGGTTGTACTTCGACATCTGGGATACACCACTTTTGCTCTCCATGGTTGTCTAGAATCTCACATTCAGGTATATATGTATGTACCTTCTACACTAACTAAATTTTCAGATTCTCTTTTGAAGAAAAGAGGGGATTGTTAGCTTGAAATTCTTTCGAGTTTGCTCTACATAGTAAAATGAGAATCCTGTGTCCCATAAGCATGGATTAACTTTATCAGAACAAGATGTAGATACTTTGTTATACAAGTACGTGCTTGTAGCTTATGAAATTGCGCTAACCATCACTTGCACAGAAACAAAGAAAGAAATACTTGTTTGTGTGAGAGTGATTATTTTCTTATGCCATAATTCTTGCTTACAATGTGAGATCCAAACACATCTGTAAAAAATGGCTCTAGTAATGGGCCTTCATGAAAAACCAATGAGGAAAATAGAACCCAAGAGGACCAAAAGGATAACTTATCCCACAGATTCCTTTTGCTTTTTTTTTGATGACTAGTGCAAGTGCTTGCTAAAAGCCAAGGAAAGTAATCTCTTTGTTTCTAATTAAGAGCCCATGCTTTTGACACTTTTTAAGATGCACTAATATCATCGCAATCAATGGTCTTCAACGTAAGTTTGAGAATCTTAATTTGGGACATACCATAAAAGAATAGTAGACTCTTAATTTTGGATGGATTCAATAATGCAATTGAAGAAAAGAAGCTACTAGGTTACAACCAGCACAGGGCAAAGAGGTTCGAGAATACATACATAGTTGAACATTCACAATAATATGTAGTTGGAATAAAACCAAATGAATAGTATATTCAACTTGCAAAATATCATTCTTCAGATTTTGTTGAAATATTATTTCCATTGCCCACATCTCACGTATATTTTAGTTAGTGCCTACATTTTGAATGTTGTGTGCTTTAGGCTCCTCAGCAGGTCCGAGCTTTATTCAGGGAACCATGCAAACACGTAGCTGAAGAAGTTGTAAAGGTTCTAAACGAACTAGCGGGGACAATAAAAACCCATCACCAATTTTCGCCCCACATATCAGGATCACCTACATGAAGCCTTGGAACAACTTGACGCCTCCATCAAGAGCCAACCTCTGCTCTTCCTCACTTCCAACCTGACTCGTGGACCTGACCCATTAAAGTCCATGGAACTGACCCGAGGAACCGGAGCAGTTGAAGCCTGTGGATCAACAACTACTCAAGGACGTGAAAAACGGGGAGAAGACCATGGTCAACAGGACAATGAGCAAGGCCGTGATCACATGGCTCGAGTTCTCAGACGCGCTTCCGTTGGCGGCTTTTGTTTCATTGTTAGTGGAGGTAGTGGCAAGGCTTGATGTTGTGATTGAACAAGTTGAAGAGTTGGGGAAAATTGCACATTTTGAAGAGATTATTGACGATGATGAAAAAGAGGAGATTAAGATTGTGGTTGAAAGTGAGAGGAAAGTAGATTCAGATGAAACAGTGGGGGAGGATTCAAAAGATAGCGTGGAAGTAGAAGTCAAGGTAGCAGAGAACAAGAAGTAGGGGGAAATTTTGAGGAGGATAGTGAAATGTTAAATAGGTAAAGTACAGATTTTCATTTTTTGTGCTTTAGAAAGTTAGAACACATATATATGCATGGCAAGAGATATAAATATATTCATTTACGACACAGGCGGAGACAGGAATTAAATTCAAGGGGAACCAAAATTAATACTTAACAATTTCTTCCCAAATCTGAGGTGGGACCACCGTCCCCCGCCGGCTCTGCCCTTGATTGAGGATATGTATGTATAAAATCTGTAATGCATTGTTTCCTTGTGGTCCTTTGACTATGACCCTCTGAGGAATAAAACAACATATGCCATGAGATTAACTTCCAAGTAATTTGTTTTACAAGTTACCGGATTTCAACAATTGGTCATTATCTTATTGCTGCAGTCAGTTTCTCAACCAATTTGCGGGACCACATTGAATGAAAATATAAAGGGAATTCTCTTTTAAGCAGAAATTCAATTTTAGCTAGTCTTTATTTTGGTATAATATTTTGCAGTTTTCGGCTAAAGATATTTGGTTTTATTTATAGTGCAAGAATAATTATTTTATGGTTTTACTTTTTGTTTTTATGCCTATATTGTGTCAAACAAACTATTTTTCTTAAAAAAAATGGAACAAACACGTAAAATTTGTTGTACACATGACATATCAATACACTATTTTCATGAGAAAAAGAATATATATTTATGAAATAAAATTTTGGTTCGTACACATGCCACCGTGATATATGATAAATAAGAAGCACACAACATAAAATTTGGTTATGTAACCAATTTTCGTAAAAGGATGGACCAAAAAAATAAAATTGATTGCTTTCACTTATCTATATGCATAATATATATTAAACACATCAAGAAGATTTATTATGTATAAAAAATTATCAAGTTACCCCCATCGCGACGAAAATCACTATAAAATAATGGTAAAGATAGAATTTGAACTCATGATGTTAAGTATAAAGAATACATTCAATTACAACTAGACCAAATATTATTTTATGTTTTTAATATGAAGAATTACTCACTGTCAAAATCACTAAAAAAAACTCGCTACTGAAATCACTATAAAATAATATCAAAGTTGAGATTTGAACTTGTGTTTTTTGTCCTTTGACTCTATCATCACTAGCAAGCTTGGGTTATCTACTTCAAAGTTTTATTAATTAAATTGATCCGAGTTATGTTATTGTACCCTAATTGAAACTTTTGTAACAATGAAGTTTGTTTATACGTTGGAGCAACATCAACTACAACAACGAGTAAGAATATTGGTTTATATATATAGAGTAAATACTATCAATGGCCACTGAACTATTGTCAAATTTTACCAGTGGCCACTGAACTTCATTTTGTTACAATCGGACCATTAAACTTTTAAAACGTACTACCATTAGTCACTCCGTTAAATCCCACCGTTAATTTTTGACAAAACCGTTATCACATGAAATTTTAAGGGCATTTTAGTCTTTTTCCTTTTTTTTTTTCTCTTTTCTTTATTCCCTTTTTCCTTTTCTTCTTCTTTTCCTTTCTTTCTTCATCTTCTTCCTCAAACTTCCGCCATTCTTCTTCTTCTTCTTCTTCGTCTTCTTCTTCCGTCCCCACCTCTCATCTCCACCACCACCGACGACGCACCCCCACCCTTCACGCTCATTGCCGACGCCGCAGCAGCCAACACATAGCGTGCCCTAGAATTTCTCTCTCTCGCTATCTCTCTCTCTCTCTTACCTTGAGAGAGAGTTTTGGTTAGTCTTTTGTTGATTTTCTTGTAAATTTGTCGCTAGGATTTTGTAATTGAAATTTGGGGTTTTTCGGAGTCAAGATCGGAGGTATTTGATCAGTGGTTGCTGTGTGATTTTGACATACTCTGTTTCGAATCTATTGATTATGCTGCTGTTAATTTCGATCTATTATTGCTGTTTTTTCTGGGCGAATTTGCTATTCTTATACTCGAAATTATTGCTATTCTGGTTTGTTGTTGCTGCTGCGTAAATTTGTTCTTAATTTATTGTTGTTGCTGCTACGGCGATGAGGGGTGCGGACTGAAGTAGAAAAAGAAGAAGAATGGCTGGAGAAGAAGAAGAATGGTGGAAGTTAGAGGAAGAAGATGAAGAAAGAAAGGAAAAAGGGAATAAAGAAAAGAGAAAAATAAAAAGGAAAAGGAAAAAGATTAAAATGCCCTTAAAATTTCGTGTGGTAACGGTTTTGTCAAAAATTAACGGTGGGATTTGACGGAGTGGCTAATGGTAGTACATTTTAAAAGTTTAATGGTCTGATTGTAACAAAATGAAGTTCAGTGGCCACTGATAAAATTTGACAATAGTTCAGTGGCCATTGATGGTATTTACTCATATATATATATATATATATAACCACAACGTGTAACCTAAGTAATAATCAAATAACGATAACAAAGGGCGAGTGAAGGGAGATAGAGGCAAATGGATTCCATTGGAGTACATTCTCCGATCAAAAAAACCCTCTACAGCAGATCATCAAAAAAGTCCTTTGCAGCGATTATCGGTTGTGCTCCTTCAACAAAGCATCTGTTTTCAGTTCAAGAGCCAAGCTCATTTAGAAGAGAGCTTGCCATCTTCTTCTCTACAGAAGACATATCCTATATATCTGGTTGATCGAACCTTTAAGATTTTCTTTAGTGGGTAAGTTTTCTCATGGTAGACTTTCAGTGGACATCATCCGCATGGTCTTTGCATCAATGGATCTGAAAGCATGCAGAAGCATCTATAGGTCTTATTGATAATAAACACATTCAAATGGTCTCAGGACTTTCATCCTACAATTGGATCATCTATTGCTCTGGTGGTTTGGATATCCTTCGATCCATCTACTTCTGGTACATTTTCATTGTTTTCTCTATTGCTAAAGTTATTGGTAATCCCCTAAAGTTTGATATGGCGACTGCCTCGATGTTAGGACCTAGCATTGCTAAGGTTTGTGTCAAGGTAGATTTGATTAAACTGTTGCCTATGAGAATTTGGATAGGCTGTGGTGAAGAGGGCAAAGATTTCTCGCAGAAAATGGAATGCGTAGATCTTCCAAAATATTGTATCAGTTGTAATAAGCAAGGACATCATATCAACGATTGTAAAGCTATCAAAGATGTGGAAACAACAGGTAATATCCTATGTTAAAAGACAACAGAGAAGAATTTGCAAAAATTGCACAATGATAAACAACAAAAAGATATATTTGATCTAGAAAAAAAAAATAATTCTTTTTAGATCAAGTTCACTTTGATGATCCCAAGTGTCTTAGTTATCATTGAGATTTTGATGATCGCCATAGAGATAGGCCCAAACAAATTATTCATAAGCCTGCTTGTTTCAACGAATTTTCTTAAAGCTGATTTTTTTAAGAGATCAGGTTTTTGTCCCACACATAATAATAAAATTTCTTATGCTGCTTTAAAAAAAACTAATAATCAAATAATAACAATGAAACATTATTAAATGAATTAAATCGTAATTCGAAATAGTTGTTTTTTGGTTGTCTTAATTTCATTGATAATATTATGATAAGCATTACACCAGATTGAAAGGGTTAGGTGATCGGTGAGATTGTTAGATTGAGTAGTGGGTGTAATTTCATTTCATTTTTAACCCTACATCTATAAATAAAATCACTCATTCTATGGGTAGTGTTAACGTGTGTTCTTAAGGCACATAATAATAACAACTTAAATATATAAAGAACAAAAGTTTAACATATATTTAATGGTGCACTAATTTCTTGCAAGACTTAAAGTTCCTGTAAAGTTTCCTTACTCGTGTTTGGTAAAGTATGGAAATTATTTTGGTAGAGGTGTTGTTCTTCATAAATTTTGTAATAAATGCTAGAAAATCATAAGGAAAAATCAGTCCCATGGGTTTTGAGAGGAATGGCTTTTCCCCCTACCTTCCCATATATCAAGAAAGTGTTTATGGAATTTGTGATTATCAGACAAAGAAAATGACAGATTTTCCTTTTATGAGTGCTTAAATCCGTGAATCAAACGAAGCCTAAGGGTACATGGAACACTACTTTTCTATAACCTATTTCTTGTGTCATGTGGTGTTTTGGAAAGTAGGGTATCACTAGCTTGTTCATAGTTTGTGTTGTTCCTTTGGTTTAAGAATTATGAAGTATAAAATTGCGCAATCACATATCAAGTGTGCTATAGGTTTTAGTGGTACATATGTGTGTAATTGTCGAACAAGATTAGATTGCAAGTAAATTGAATTTTAGATACATCTATATCCGATTGTTAATCAAAGATTTAAATAATTTACTCCCACAAACTAACTTTTGTAGAGATTTCTGTTGTGGTGCCAATAATTAAGCCTACAATTTTTTTACGAGCGTTTAGTTGTCGTCATAATTTTCTTCCAATTTTACCTTGTACTTAAAGTCTAATAAACCATATTAAATGATAATAAATTATTCACGACAAATATAAATACCAACATTAAATTAAACAAAACCCCTCATTCTTCATCATTTCTCCTTCACTTTCTCTAAATCTTCTACCCTTACGTAACCTTAAACTCCCATCTTTGCTTAATTCACCATTTTCTTACAAAATTGTAGCTCGAGGTTCCAAATTTCATCATTTTCGAGCTCTTATGTACCCTTATTTACTGGATTGAGGAGATTTAGGACCGAGTTTGCTCTGTTGTGAGTTTAGGGCACAAATTGGGGCTTTTCAATTTTGTTATGTGGATACACCATGAAGATCATAAATGCTCTTCAAGGATAAGTGAACGGATTCCAAAGCATTCTTTGATGTTTATAGTGTGAAATGAACTTACGGGAATTGAAAAAGGAAGGGTGTTATTGCTCTGATCACAATATTGCTCTGTTGTTAGTCTAGGGCACAAATTTGGGGCTTTTCGATTTTGTTCTGTGGATGCACCATGAAGATAAGAAATTGCTCTTCAAGGATAAAGAAAATGATTCCAAAGTATTGCTTGACATTTCTGGTTTAAAATGTGTTAAAAAATGTATATTTTCTAATTTATGTGGGCAACATATTATAATATTTATTATATTTGCTATTTAAACTAATAGGCTAATTTTAGTGATCTAATTAATTTTTAGTTAAGCTCATAGACTACTCAAGTAAATGTGGGGTAAATGTTTAGATACCTTATATGGGCTTATTAGAGTTTTATGAGAACTATAATTAGTATATATATAAAGAAGATATTTGGGTAATGATTCCCAACACACCAAATCAAATTATCGCTCACTTCTCCCTATCTGGAAGAGAACCAAAATTTCCAATAAGAAACTAAGGCAATTTGGTTGAAAATGACTATGTACCCGCTCGATTCGTGCTTTTGTTGTTATCGATTCTCGTATTTCGCATTTATTTATCATGAATCCAGGTACACAGTTTTAGTGTTTTATTTAAGATCTTATATCGGCATATTCTCTGTCTGTATGTCGGGTATTTATCTTAAGTCGATCGTCTTTTATTCGGCGGTTATCCCTTTTGCTCGGCGCGCTATTGCTTTTACTCGGCAAATATTCTATACTGCCTCTTACGTTGTAGGCCTCATTTGTAATCCTTTCTATCTTTTATGATAGTTGGACCTCGTTCTTCCTATTCGGCTCATAAGAAAATGTTAAGGCCAATTCGGCCCATAAGAGAATACTAAAATCATGTCCCCACAGTATGGATTAAAATTCTGCTAATTAAAGATTTATTTATATACATATATTTAAAGATTTAATTTATTTTAGTAAATTTATATATACTGTATATATTAAGATTAAAGAATTTTATTCTTACATCTATTGTGATTAAGAGTTTGTAACAAGCTTATTATTTATTTAGATATTATTTTTTATTATTTATACAAATAATAATTGGTCCAAAGGAAAGTTATTATTTGGCCAAATAATAGACATTATTTTCTTTCGATATTTGTGTGGTTATTATTTATACTTTTAATAATCGGCCGAAATGAAGGTTATTATTTGACAGAATAATAAACACATATGCGGGAATAAATATGTGATAATTATCAGATTTTCATGTGAGTAATAAGTCAGCATGAAGAAAGGCTTATTGTTTGATAGAAATTATTATTAATATTTGATTATTGTGTTGAGAGTACCTATTACAGTCTCGTTCGGGTATGCAAGCCTTAGACTGCCAGTAATCCAAAATTACAGTATGCGTCAATGTGGGTCTCATAAATACGTAAAATTTATTTTTTCAGATCATAAGGATGCGAAGTACAAATTTTATGATATTTTAAAATAGATAAATTGAAATAATAAGTTACCAAAGTAACCTCCATCGCGTAAATTTGTTCGTTTTAAAATATTAAGATGTGTGTTTTTGTTATTTATGCGAATAATAATCGGCTCAAAGGAAGGTTATTATTTGGTTGAATAACATGTACACATGTAGTAATAAATATGATATGATAATCAAGTTTTTCATGTGAATAATACATTGGCCTAAAGGAAATCATATTATTTGACAAGATTTGTCATATATATTTGATTATTACGCTGGGATGATCAATTACAAGTTAATGTTTCTATCCAACGACTAAATATCAATGTTGTGCTAGGTATCTTGTGATGGGGACCCACTATTGATAATTTAGATAATTATTTCATTCATATATGGTATTTGTTAATATGTTATGACATGTATATTAATTATAAGTTTGTAATTTTTATAATTTATTCTCTATTCAATTTTTAGTTATATTTTATATATCTGCCAATATAAATTCGGTATCGATGCTTGAAGGTACACATTTTAAGAATTAGAAATAAAACGTTTCTATTCCAAAATTTTTAGGACTTTATGAGAAAAATACTACTTAATTCCTTAAAGAAATTATAGAAATGTTTTGCTAAAAACGAAAAGGCTAAAGCAAGTAACCTTTTGACTAGTCTTGTTTCAATAAAGTATATGGAAAAAAGGAACATAAGGAAAGTACATTATGAAAATGTATAATATTGTTTTCAAACTAAAGGCACTTATATTAAGACTTTTTAATGACTAGCTCGTGCATCCAGTTCTTTATTTATCTTCTTGCATAATACAGTTAACTTACAGTGAGCTACAACACTCATAAATATAAATTATCTCTTGATGAGCTCATATCTCACAGTATATAAGAAGAAGAAAAGATTTTTGCAATAAAAGATATAAAATGTTCATCTAGCAAACACCTCTAAATGACAAGAAAATAATAAAGATTAAAAATTAATAAGTTGTAGTTGGAACAACACTATAGTAATTGCAAAAGAAATATGATAAATAATTTGTCAGTTACTTTTGCAAGAAGGATAGACATAATAATGTTCTAAATACGCCACTTGGCGTGTAAAGTATGATATACTTCTCATTAGGGTTTATTCGGTAGTTAGTTTAACTTATGTATATATGATTACTTGGTGAGTAAACCTGTGGAGCCGAAAGCCAATTGATGCTGAAAGATTCATCTATCAAGGTAATGATGAAACAATTACAGTTGAGGTTTTAAAGAATTTTAGGTTATCATTAAATACTGATTACCATTTGGATTTAAGATAGACTTATACGATACTGTCATTTAGATATAATTTTTATTTTTATTAGGATAAATACAGTCATTCTTGTTCATTTGAAAATAATTAAGTTAGTTTTTTTCAAGATTCAAATATTTTGTTACTAGTTCTTTAATTGGTAACTTATATACGCATACAATCACCTCATGTAATGAAGCCTTATAAATTAATTCATGTGATACAAATCTTAAATTAACTAATAAGAATTCTTCCATTTTATGGCACAAGCATTTGGGACAAATCTCTAAACAAATAATTAAAAGACTTGTAGAATTCTTGAAACCCCTTGATTTAACAGATTTTAAAATCTGTACTGAATGTGTAAAGGGAAAATGAACAAACATAAAAAAGCTAGGTGGCATAAGGAATTCAAGTGTCTTAGAATTAGTTCATGCGGATATCTGTGAACTATTTTTTACGGCCTCTTGGAATGGTTAACATTATTTATTATGTTCATGACAATAATTAATGGCACCTATATTTAATTAATGATAAGTTACAATTCTCAGACGTTGTTATGACTTTCACAATCGAAGTTGAAAATCAACTAGATAAGAAAATTAAGGCCGTGAAATCTGATCATGATGGTGAATACTACGGTAGATGTAACGGATAAAGTAAACAACGTTCTCGACCTTTGTGAAATTCTTAGAGAAATGCGAAATCGTCTCATAGTACACCATGCTAGGCAAACCTAGTATGAACAATGTTGCTGAGAGATAAAACATAAGCTTAATGATATAGTAATGAACGTGATTAATCATTCTTTTATACCATTATAACTCTAGCAAGAAACACTTAAGACTGCAGCATATTTTCTAAACAGTATTATATCAAAACAGTTGCTAAAATAGGTTGTCCAGTTGTAGTAAAGCCATAAAGAAAATAAACTGGGCTAAAAAATAATTATCTACTACTTTGTTAGATACACTGAAAGATCGAGAGATTATAAATTTTATGATCCCTCGAATAAATCCTGTATTAAGACAAAAAATGCCAAATTTCTTGAGGTTATTGAGTTTTAGGGGAAAAATAAAGTTAAAAACGTTTTCTTTTAGGAGGAATTTATTCAAATTCCAAGTGCTGCTATTGACAGTGATTATGAACAAATTTATGACATTATTTCAGATGCAAATTAGGATCATCAAGATAATGTTAAAAAACTTCCTAAATAGTAAACTCAACAACTTCAAGAAGAAGTTAAATTAAAGAAATTCATCTATGGCCTTAAGGAAGTTTTTTGTCAATGGTATCACGAATTTCATCAAATTATTATCTTATACGGTTTTGAGGTAAATTCGATTAATGATTATGTACATCATAAGTTTAGTGGGAGCAACATTATCTTTCTGGTATTTTATGTTAATAATATCTTTTTTTTATTAAGAAAATAGATACATTGACATTATTGTCAGGTATCCTAGGGTTATCATGAAAGAGATATATTGAAAGAATTCTTATCAGATTTGGCATGAAAGACTGTCATTCAGGAGAAACTCCAACTGCTAAAGGAGATAATTTATGTTTCAGCCAGTGCCCTAAAATAAGGTTAAAAAGAAATATATGCAAAATATTCCTTATATATCAGTTGTAGGGAGTGTGATGTATCATAAAGTATGTACGCATCTGGGTTTAACATTCATAGTAAGGATATTTGGTAGATATTTAAGTAACCCTAAGATATATCTTCGGAATGCAGGTAATTAAAGGGTTATACGGTATTTAAAGAGAATAAAAAGATTACATGCTTATATATCTAAAATCAGATAAGTTAGAGATCATCTGGTATTTTGATTTCGATTATAGAATACGATATAGTTACGAAACTTTGTCACTGGGCTGTAGATTATAAATAATGTCTAAAGACCACTAAAGATATTTTATTAGGAATGGCAACGGGCCGGGTTCGGAGAGGGTTTGTCAAATCCCAAACCCGGCCCGCATATAAATAACTCCACCCCGAACCCGAGATGGGTTTTGTTTATGTTTCCCAAACCCGCTCCGCATTAATTTTTTAAAACCCGAACCCGAACCCGCCCCGCCCCGAATTAATTTTAAATCATGCCACACTTTCTTTATTCAATGGCTCACATTCACAAAGTTAAATCAAATAACAATATGTCTTCAATTCAAACATCAAAAGAGTATAATAACTACAATAATACAATTCAAACATCAAAATTAATCCACTGAAACATTTAAAAGCATCAAATAAACTGAAGAATAAAGACTATCCCAAATAAAATTCTCAATTCCCAGTGTGCTCACAATCGATGATCGAAGTCTCGCATATACGCTAGCTGAAGAAGAAGAAGAAGAAGAAGAAAAAGAAGAAGATCAAAGAAGGGAGGCGTGTGGTACACTGGTACTGTGTCTGTCAGTCTGTGTCCGTGTGTGGCTTTGCGGAAGAAGAAGAAGATCGACGAAGGGAGGCGGTCAGTGTGGTAGAATGGTATTGTGTCCGTGTGTGGCTTACTGACTTTGCGGAGGAAGAAGATCGAAGAAGGGAGGCTTTGGAGAAGAAGAAGAAGATCGAAGAAGTGAAGGGAGGCGGCAGTGGAGGAAGGGAGAAAATGACTAAATGAGAAATAATATATTTAGATGGGCTGTGCAGCTGTGAATTGTGGCTTGTGGGCATGGATGTTTAGGGTTTATAAGTGTATATATATATAAATATATGTGGGGCGGGTTTTTAATGGTAAAACCCGAACCCGGTCGATTTTTTTTTTAAATACCAAACCCGCTCCGCTTATATAAAAACCCATCTAAAACCCGCTCCATTCGGGTCGGGACGGGTCGGGAACCCGCCGGGCTGGGTTATTTTGCCACCCCTATATTTTATGATAATAAATCGGTTATACTATATGCAACAATAGCATAAAATTTTCAGAAGTCTAAAGTATATAGATATCAAGTTTCTTGTTGTTAAAGAAGAGTTCAGAGTTGTCGTGTCTACAGAGCATATATGCACAAACTCCATAATTACGGATCTGTTCACTAAAGGCTTAACACATAAAGTATTTCATGAGCATATTGCTCATATGGGTTTTGTGTTATCTGATAATGTGCCGGTTTAGTGGGAGTTTGAATCATATATACTCTTTTATTTAGACGCATATTTTCTACAAAATAAAAAAGTTGGTTTATTTTCGTCTTAATTCTGAATGTTTATTTTTCCCTTCCATTGTAGTTTAACATAAAGTTTTGAGGGTTAATATTAATCTCATTAAAATTTAGCCAGTTGGAAATAAGCATGTCTAAGATCACATTGCATGTAATTTTTATACTACTAATCCATATTTTATCTATGTTATTAAGTGTATTAGTATAGTGATAATCATGGTTTAGTCACGTCCCTAGTGTGATAAAAGTTGCGGTTATTTCATTGCTGGTACATAAGATAGACCAGATTGTTTAAGGAGAAGTTTAAAAATAAATAGTATACGGATGTGCGCTTAAAGAATTCTGTAATATAATTGTTTCAGGAATAATATGTAGCCCAAGTGAAAGATTGTTAGAAAAATTATATTTTATAATTTATGTGAGCAACATATTTTAATATTTCAATTGTATTTGCTATTTAAACTAATGGGCTAATTTTAGTGAACTAATTAATTTTTATTTAAGCTCATAGACTATTCAAATAAATGTGGAGCAAAAGTGTAAATACCATCAAGAAATTAAAGCGATTTGGTTGAGGAAGACTATGTACCCGCTCGATCCGTGTTATTGTTGTAATCGATTCTTGTATTCCGCATTTATTTATCATGAATCCAGATACACAATTTTAGTGTTTTATTTAAGATCTTGATGATTTAACATGTTGACTTTAGGAATTAATTATCAACAAAATGAACCTACAGGAATTGAAAAGGAAGGGTGTTGTTGCTGTGATTGCAATATTAAATGGGGCGGGTGTGTGGATTGAATAAAAGCGAGCGGGTGGGGAACTGATAGTTATTTTGAGGTCGGAGAAGCATAGATGCTAGTGAGATTCTGAATAACTGCGTATACGCACTCAAATCCCGACAGCCCAAAAGCAAACCTGTAGACCCAAAAAAAATATACTGAACGAAGCCTACTTCGATTGCTTGTGTTTTGACACTGACGGGGAGTGGGGGATAAGGTAGGGGTGTCCATTCGATCCGATCCGATGTCGATTTTAGGTTTTGGCATCCAATCTAATCCAATGCACTTTACCAATCCAATCCAATTAAGTATTAGATTGGATCGGTTTCGATCCGATCCGATTAGAAGTTTAAAATAAGATATATTATATTATATTCAAAGAACAGAGAAATTTCTCTAATATTTTTATAAATTCATTCATTGGTTAATTGGTTACAAGAACATGAAATATATAACCACTTATTTATAATCTAAAATCCTAAATATACCTTAATTACTAAGATTTGATATGGAATTCATAATCAAATCTTTTGTAATTAAGTTAACTAATATCCAATTTCGATCAAAAATTTCTAAATAGGGGAACTATTTCTCCTAATTAATAAAAATAAAAATTATAAGATAAAAAATAATAAGACAATAAAACTATCTTCACTCTCATTGTATCATTCATCCATTCTTCAAAAAAAAAAATCGTCCTCAAGTTTAATGTGGAGAATTGATGTCTTCCATGCCACTAGTTAAATACTTGGAACTTTTATAAAACTTTATTTCATGCCAAAAATTTTCTTGAAACTTGCTTTTCTAGAACCTTGCTTTTCCTTGTCAATGGATTGCAAAACTTGCCAATTAAGAGGGATCGGAAGTGATAAATTTGTTGATACCGGCTAATAAATTCAATTTGTTCCAAGCTTTCTTAAATTTTGTCTTCCCAACTTTTGTGCGCAAAATCGAATAAATTGCTAGGTACCATATTCTGATCTTCCATATTTTTAAAATTTTCAATAAATTTTAGAAGATCGGTCAACTTTATGTGTGAGCACATTCATATGAATAAGTGGCCGTGAAATAGAATATTTTAAATTTTTGATAAAATTGACTTTTTCTATTTTCCTTTGGCATATTTTTTGCCAAATTTTCTTGTGATTTGATTTCAACTTCCACAAAATCATCATATGTCCAATTAAAATATGGGTAATTTTATTTCTATCCACGGGTTTTTGCAGTTTATCCATCTTTGATTTATGTTAACATTGAAATAAAATTCTCAAAACTTCCTTATAAAAATTGAGAAGTATATCCACAAATTAATAATCCTTTTAAATGTATTTACTTTTAAAATTAGTTTCCTAATTAGAATATATTTCCTTAATAATATATTTTCTTAATTTGTTAAAAGGTATATTGATACAAGTACTATAGATTCATTATTCATAAAAAATATAACACTATAAAACTGGGCGGAATTAATTTATATTATTACATCATAATACTAACGAATACTTTTTTTCAACAAATGAGTTTACTATTTTCTTTTTATTTTTTCTATACAATGAGGGCTCTAAATAAATAAAATAAAGTAGAATTGGAACTTAAGAAACTAATTAAGAATTAGTGGCTGGAGGCAACAAATATCGTTTCCTTCAATCTCAATTATTTCAAGTCAAAGGAAGAATATTCAATTATAATTATGTTTGTTTTCTTGTTTGCCATGATAAATCTGTAATTAGAGTTATAATTTTAATTTACTTCTAGGTAGAAACTAAATTTTGTAGACGTATTACAAATGTTTCAAATTATACTTGCAGTTTAATTACTATTTCAAGACTAATGTGAATTATTGTATAATCTCAATTCTGAAAACAAATGTAAATCATAGACTATAGTCTAATCTTATAGTCTAATATTGACTCTGGAAAGTGGATATAATTAACAATAAATTATATATATTAGAAATATCATTTTATTATACAATTTATGTTTACTTTTTGATATATTATATGACGGTGGATAGAAGTAAAAATTTGATGGATAATTTACAATTGAATTTAAAAGAATCATTATTTTATAAAAATTATGCCAATATTGATTTTTGTAAGTTTATCCAACAACGTGGTTAAACTTAGCAGGCAACACAAACTATCTCAGTAAAACCCAAAAAGAAGGATAGATTGAAAAATTTCGCGGATATAAATAAAATCATCCTTGTTAATTACTAATCAAATTGATTAGGTTGTTTAATTTTTTTTGATTGTTGAAATTTAAATTTTGAATTATTTGATTTTCAATATTTTAGTAATTGAATAATTTGTTAGAAGTTATTTGATTGTTTAAATTTAAATTTCAAATTTGTTTTTATAGATACTAGTTTCTAGCAAGATTTTAAAAGTTTAGATTAGTTTAATAATCAATTAGATGATAGTGACATTATAGGAATAACAATAATATAAATTAGTTTTGTACCTATATTAATTTAATTTTAATTATTTATCCGTAAAAGTTTGTACTTTAGACCTTAAATTTTTGGTATAAAAGTTGTATCCTTAAATAAATAAATAAAGAAATATTTGTCTTTAAAACTAATTACCCCTATTTTTATTTATTTAATTAAAGTGGATGTACTTATTAATCTAATAGATTTTTTAATATTAAATCATTAACAAAACAATCTTTATAAAATTAAATTAATAATATTTTTTATCAGTCTATCTGTATTCATAGATTAATTTAATAAATAATACAGATTAACTTATTAATATAAATTAATTATAAAATATTATGGATAAAAATAAAATCATCCTTAAAATATTTGTTCTTGCAAATCATTATGTCAACCAAAGTGTTTCATCAGTATGTTGTCACGAATACCAAGACCACCACAAATCAACGTAGTTTAATGAAAAGATTCAGTTTCCCAAAAGAATAAAGAAAAAAATGAAAAGATTCAGAGATGAAGAAAATTCAACGTTTTACTAATACCTAACTAATAAAACGTACACCGAAGATGGTCGCCTCATCATTCTACGTACCCCTCAAAGTCTTAGACCCCTAGCTGAAGATTCCCATTTCATCTCCTCCCGAACAACAGTAGCTATGCGTTCAAGTCCTGCCACCAAATATTTATTGGTATGTATTACTACTCTTTTTTTTTTTAGTCTCCAGAAATGTTTAAACTAACTTTTACGTACCTCGATTAATTTTTTTTTTTGTAAAGAATGTCAACCGTTAGCCACCAAAAAATTTATATTTGTTGAGACTTGAACGGGAGAGTTCCCAATTAAACTCAATTTTTTGATTCTAGAATAAGTACGTAGTCACTGAACCACTCATTGTATAACTAGTGACTGCTTATGAATCAACGATGGGCAGCCATGTATAGCTTCACTTAAATATTTTAGTGCACTCCAAAATAAGTGCTGATTTTTTTTTTTAAAAAAGTTGTCACTAAATACCATCTTGAAGTGCTAAATTAAATCATTAAATACATATTTGGAGAATAACAGCCACTCCCTTGCGATACTTTTGAGTGTTGAATTTAGATTAGTATATATATATATATTCGCAGCAAAAAGAAAACGGGCATTCAACATTTATAGTTTGATATATTTTTTACATCATAATAAAATTAATACACACTTTGATCCTTATATTTTGTTCGATTGTTTATTTTTACTCGTTTCACCGTACAATCCAATACAAGTATTATATAAAACGCCAATAAAATGCCATTTTTTATTTAACCATTTGTGACGGTTTTTATCCGTCATAAAAGACCTTTTTTCTTTTAGTGTATATTTCAAAATATTAAGATACACATTTAAAGTACTTGTGGTCTTAGCCACAAATAAAATCTAGGATAATCGGAGCAAACACAAGAAAAAAATCTCGATTAAGACATGAATAACTATGAGAAGAAATTAGTTTCTACAAAAAACTAGCAACTCGATCGGCGATACCATCGGTCTATTAGAGCCTCTAATAGTTAATAGACTAATAGTTACGCTATTCATTTTTAATGTATTTTAATTTGATAGTTGTTATTTTCAGACATAAAAATATATGAAATTTTAATAAAAAAAGTTGTATTTTTCATTTTTTTTTAAGAAAAAAGGTTTGGTTGCTAAGGTTGAAATTAGTTTTTTTATTAGGGAATATTAAAGTTTAAAGTGGGGATTACAAATTTGAGATGGTAGGATTATTCAAATATAGAAATCACTCTATAGTAGAGTATTAATCGAAATCATTAGTTTTAGCATAGCTGTCTCGGATTTGTCCGCTAGTCTTTACTTCTAACAACGAGTCATTTAAATATAAACTATTGTCAAAATCTCGGTGATTTCAGTTTTAATTGCCCAAAGATTTTGCATTGACTATATATTTAAAGATTTCTTATAAATGTATAGTTAATATACCAAATTTTAATATGAAATATGAGTAGATAATGCATATCTAATTATTTTGAAACTATATTATACATTAGAACCAAAATTAAATGATTCAAAATTAACGGCACGGCTCGAAGAAGATGAAATAATATAGGCTAGTTCTTCTATATCAATACTAAATATTTTGTGAGTTACATTGTATAAATTAATTGAATCTTTGACCGTTTCACTTCTAAATTTCGATGCCAATCAACTTATTATTGTGTTATAAAACATACTATTGGGTTATATATATTTATATATCAGTACTAAATTAATGATGTGAAAAACTTAAAATAATACAGGGTACGTAGCTTTTCTATATTATATATATATATAATATGTATATGGTCCCCAGGTTCAGCTCTGGGGTCGACTGGGAGCTCCCTAGGTCGAACCCCGGCGGCTGCAAATTAAAACATTCTATGGCCAGCAGTATTATGGTCCAAACTGTGAAGAAGGATTAGTCGAGGTGCGCGAAAGCTGGCCCGGACACTGCCTGGTAATACACCAAAAAATATATATATATATCTAAATTTGGTTTAAGCTAAATTAATTACAACCCAAAAATATTCATACAAAAAACATTGATGGTAGGATGTAAGCAACAACCACTGTTATATCATCATATTTCCCTCCTCTATGCGCATGCCCGGCTTTCTTAGCAGCACTCTCAAACGGACTCGAACACGACGTATCCAGTGATTTAAACAATGCAAAATTCGCTATTATCGTCGATAACTCATCCGCTTTATTTCCTTCTTCGAGTCCCACATTCACCAACGCCTCAATTTCGCTCTCGAAAACATTATCAAAAAGTCCATCGGTCCCTGCTACTATTACATCTCCCGGTTCAACAATAACCACCATCTCATCAGCCGAACTCGGATTATCCGTGGAATCACTTCCCAGTTGAAAAGGACAGTTAAAATAATGTTGTTGGACTGGTGATTGGTACACTGTTTCCCCTCCTCGGATCAACACGAACCCACTGTCACCGACATTCACAGCGTGTAAGCGATCACAGTCTAGGGTTATAATGAGAGCGGTGGAGGCACCTTTGGCCTTGGTATTCAAAAATGCTTGAGTTAATATGCGCTTTGGATTAATGGGTCCCACGGGTTGAGAGAGAATGGCAAGACGGGATTTGTTCATGAGTTCACGCGCATATTTGCCTGCGTCTACACCCTTATTGGACCAACCACCAACCCCGTCTGCGATACCAATGGATTGGGATTTGGAACAGATGAAGTGAGCGTCGTCTCCTAGCGGCCTTAATGGGTTTCTTTTTGGTATGTAGAAGGATCCGGTGACCATCTTTAAGCCTATTTCTTTAGCGAACATGAATCCTTGATCGTCGTCCTTTGTAACCGAGTCTCCGAAAGTGAAATCTGGTAGTGGTGGTTCAATGGCTGTAGTCATATTTTGAGATTGGAGATATATATATATATAGAGAGAGAATATAGTTAATATATTAGAGAGTTGAAGAAGAAGAAGAACTTAATTTATGGGCCGGAGAATGACTGGTGATTTAATACGTAGGGAGATGAAGTTTAGTGTGTGATGTATGTTATATATATAAATGTAATGCACTACTTGTAGTGTAAGTAAGTAACTAATCCAAAATGACTCTGGTGTTTATATGATTGGTTAATATATATATATATATATATATTAGTTGCACCGATTTAGTAGACACATTAATTCCTATCTTACCTAGGATTGGGATTTGGGTTAGGGAAACTCTTTTCTTTTCTTTTTTTTAAAAAAATTGCAGGAAATTTCATAATTTAAAATAAATTATAGTTTAGCATTTAATTTATTATATACGTAAAAAATTATTATTTTTGGTAAAGAATGAGCCTATATATGATTTTGATAGAAATAGAGTTTGAAAAGAAACCAAAAGCAAGTGAGAATGACTCACAAGCCACGAGTTATAAATGGAATAGTTTGTTCATTAGTTATTAATTACGTACATAAAATATATCGATCGATCAGCTGGTTCGCTAAGGCTTCTAATTCAAAACAACAACTAATTTCAATTCGATCGTTTATATTTTTTACCACATATACATATCTTTCTTCCTAAACCATTAACCCATCCTCTAGCTTCTTCCTTAATTACAATTACAACTACAACTACAACATCGATCTCTCCCTTTCTTGTGCTTTTACTTAATTAATTAAACCCATTTATTAGTCCTCAAACCTTCAGAGACGAATTAATTTCTCATCAACCCTAAATATAATACCTTAATTATACCACAACAATGGCTGCCCCCCATGAAGAAGATAACGCGTTTCTTCAGTCCATCCCGAATACCATCACCGCCACAAAACGACGCCGTTTAACCAAAAGATTCAGCAACGAAGAATTTTATGAATCAGTCACTACTAATACGTTGAAGATGGTGGCCGGTTCGTTCTACATACCCAAGAAAACCCCCCTCAAACCCCTAGGCGAAGACGCACACTTCATCTCACCCCGCCACCAAACCCTCGGTGTAGCAGACGGGGTGGGCGGATGGGCCCGCAGAGGCATAGATGCGGGTGAATACGCGCGTGAGCTCATGAACAACTGCGTCTACTCCCTCAAATTCCGACAGCCCAAAAACAAACCTGTAGACCCAAAAAATATACTGAACGAAGCCTACTTGAACACGGAATCAGAAGGATCGTCGACCGCCTGTGTTTTGACACTGACAGGGGAGTACTTGCACGCGGTGAATGTGGGGGATAGCGGATTTGTGGTGATAAGAGAGGGTAATATAATATGTCAGTCGGGTTTGCAGCAGAGGGGATTTAATTGTCCGTATCAGTTGGGGAATACAAGTGGGGATAGTCCGATCAACTCCGGGGAGGAGATGAAGGTGGCGGTGGAGGCTGGAGATGTGGTGGTGGTGGGGAGTGATGGGTTGTTTGACAACGTGTATTCAAACGAGATTAATTGAAGATGTGGTGAGACTGTCATTAAAGTATATGAAAGAAGAAGAAGAAGAAGAAGAAGAAGAAGAAGAAGAAGAAGAAGACAAGAATAGTAATGGTATGATTAGGGTTTTGGCATGGAGTTTAGTAAAGTTTGCATTGATGAGGGCATTGGATGAGAATGTGGTGAGTCCTTTTGAAAGAGCTGCTTTAAGGGCTGGGTTTGAGCATACGGGTGGCAAGTATGATGATATTACTGTCATTGTTGCCTATATTTTACCAGTTGAGAATTGCATGTGAATTAAAGTAATTATTTTTATAAATTCAACTTGGATGAATTAATGTACTGATCGAGAGGGTACTTAATTGGATATATTATTATTTATATTAATTTTGGATATTGAAATTATGTATGTATTTGATTGCTTAATTACCATTGCATACTAATTATCAATTCGTATATGTTAATGATATTTTTGAGCAATTATGTAGTGATATATATAGCAAGCTGATCTAAATTACTTAAAAACAGTTTGAAACCCAAGGGCCACTGCGCTTGTGTGCGCAGACTAGACCAATTTACTCAAACCGGCCATTTAAACAAAAAATATATATATAGGAATTACATAACCAGTGTATGAAATTTAATTAAAAATATCAAATCAATGAATTGAAACATGATTCTTAATCATGAATTACTTTTAAGAATTACTTTTACCATGGTATGAAGGAAGATGAAAATTAGACATTGACCCTTTTAAGTTTGGAAATTGGGAGTGCAAAAAATATATATAATTAGTCTTTCCACACGTACATATCGAAATTTATATAAGGGAAACAGATAACATAAAATAAATTACTAGCTATTTATAAGCTCAAGTCTTAAACTCAAATTGAACAATTAATTAATAGGATTTCAATACTCCAGTAAAACAAGCTAAAAATTATTTGATAATATATAATCACACCCATATTCATGAATTGATGGTACGATGTAAACAACAACCACGGTTATATCGTCATATTTCCCTCCTCCTTTGTGTCCATGGCCGGCTTTCTTCGCAGCATTCGCCGCAAATGGACTGGAACACGACGGATCCCGTGATTTAAGATATATAATGCAAAATCAGCAATTGTCCTTGCTAAACTATCCGGTTTATTTCCTTCTTTGAGTCCCGCAGTCACCAACATCTCAATTTTGCTCTCGAAAACATTATCAAAAAGCACGTTGGTCCCAGCTACTATTACATCACCCAGTTCAACAATAACCGTCAGCTCATCATCCGAACTCGAACTATATATCAGTAGAATCACTTCCCAATTGAAACGGACAATTAAAGATAATGTTTATTGGACCGGCGATTGGTACACTAGCTATTTGCCATCCTCGGATCAACACGAACCCACTGTCACCATATATATATATTCACCTTGTGTAAACAATTAATTGCCGTCTAGGGTTATAATCAGAGCCGTGGACGAACCTTTCGGATTCGTGTTACAAAAGGCTTGGGTTGATACGTGCTTTGGATTGATGATATTGCCTTGGGGTTGAGAAAGAATGGTGAGACGGGATTCGTTCATGAGTTCAGGCGCATATTATGCCTTTTGTGGACCAACCACCGACCCCGTCTGCTATGGCAATGGATTTGAGTTCACGGGCATGCATAGAATGAACCTGGGACCATCTTTAAGCCTCTTTCTTAGATGAACATGAATCCTTCGTACGTCCTTAATAACCGAATCTCAAAAGTGAAACTTAGCAGTGGTGCTTCTACCGCGGTAGTCATATTACGAGAGTTGAAGAAGAAACTTGTGGGGGAATATTTAATGGAGAATGAATGGTGAGGTAATTTATTAGACCATCTCCACCCCACAAGGTAAAAAGTCAAATTTGCCTATTTTGGCTCACCAGCGCCTAAGTTAAAAGTGTAAAAAAATGGAAAAACAGGTAAACCGAAGCTAAATACTCAGGCCGACAATTTTTTACCTCGCCCGACACATGATGTATCGGGAGACAATATACCACCTGCCACGATATATCATATGTCGTGGGAGACAATTTTCAAGTGCCACGACATATGATATGTCGTGGGAAGAGAAAGAAGGAAAAAAAAAAAAAAAAAATTTGGCTGCCACGACATATCATATGTCGTGGGAAGCATGGATTTTATGGCACGACATATGATATGTCGTGGGAGCTTAATTTACCTTCCACCCGGTGTAATTCTTGTTTAATTGATAGGCCAAATACACATTTTTACATTACACTTTTACACTACCCATAAAAGATGGCCTTAGGGAGATGAAGTTTAGCGTGTGACGTATGTTATATAAGTATATAAATGTAATGCACTACTTGTAAACTTGTAGCGTAAGTAATTCCAGAAGAGATGGGTTGGTTCAGTGGTTAGCAACTTGCCAACTTTTATCATTGTCTTGAAGTTAAGAATTTGATTCATGGGAGTGAAATGGGAGTTTTCTTTAGTTGTAAGATTAAATGATAGACTTAGACTTCCCTTAATTTATTTATTTTTTAAAAAAAAAGAAGGAAAAAATTAAATAATCCTAAATAACACCCGTGTTTATATGGTTATTTAATTTATGAAAAATAATTGCACATATAACCGTCCGTAACGTCTCTAAAACTTACCGACAAATATCAACCTAGGAAGTAAAATTACCGGCTGCCCTTTTGGCCGGTATACTGTTTAAAAGTATCAAGTATTTAGTTATTTTGGTGATTATTTTATACTATTTGTAATTGGCACCTTAAAATTTTAATTAATTCTCCCGGACCAAGCTACCTAAGGAATATCTTATTTTTCTCATACAACAACGATTAAATGGTTTCCTTCTTTTCCTTTTTCCATCTCAAAAACAATTTATTTTCTTAATTAAGACCCCATTTTTAGTTAACTTTCATTTTACAAAAGCAGTCATCAAGATTTATTAAACAAATCCATATTTAATGCTAAACTTTTTTTTTAAGCCTCCATATGGTGAACACTTTTTGAATGCTGAATAGAATTTATGGAAGAGGTATATTTTTTTTAATTGGAATGAAGCTATGATATATACTTTTTATTTGAATTTAAATGACTTTGACCATTCAATATATGCGAATGCTCTTGTAATACATCAGTAAGTTCTAACTAGCATCTAGGAGGGGTCACAAATTTGAATCAAACCTTTATTCAAAAAAAAATGTTGAAAATATAAAATTTCATAAATTTACTTGTCTTATTATAATATTAAGTAACTTGGGATCATCAATATATATAAGGCTAAATTAGCGAGGCGTAATTTAAAACAATAGTATGTGTGGTGTAAGAACATCCACAATGTTGTTGTTGTTGTAGGTTTTTTTTTTGTGTATGTGTGTGTGTAGGATAAGCATGGTGATATTTGTTATATAATACTCAATTGTAGAATAGGGGTAAGATAATGTCGAATTCAATTAATTCTTGTCCTTGTAGAGTCCAAAAATATATATATAACTCTTGCCTCTTTAGAAACCAAACTACAAAAGACATGGTTGTTTGGAATTTTCTTTTGAAATCAAGCGGCGAAGTGTTATCCGATTGAGCTCCAAAACATAAATATAACACCTTTAATTATTTGATTACATTATCCTACCCCTAAAGCAAGTATGACAAATTTATATTGTTGATCGACGAGGTAAGACTTTCCCATTTTAATTAAAAATGTACATTTTTTTTTATAATTAATTAGAAACCTACATTAATTATCATAATAGTACTGGAATGCAGCCGGTGAAACTTAAACTTGCCAGTTTGAGTTGACCTACAAGTGCCGACTCTAACACAAAATGAGCTTTTAAGATATGGTCCTTGAGATAGAAACTCTTTAGGATACAGTAATTAACTTTTTATTTTTATAGAATGTGATCCCAGTAAATATAGATACCATAGTATCTATATAACATTCCCGCCTTAATTAACAGGATTTTATCTGTAATAAAGATTTGTAGTGTTGACCCATCATAGACTAGCTAAAATGGGTTTATTATAAAGAAGAAATCACAACAAAATATATAACACGTGTCACAGTCATATAATATATATATATATATATATATATCAAGCAACTACATCCTCGCAATGGAAACATTTCAGATCTAAAAAAGATTGTACACAACCATGTCATGATGAAACAAAACCACAAAGTAACTTAATTAGATGAGCCGTGATTTGCCATAAGATCATATATTCAACAAAAATGAATCCGTATTAGAACCCTCTAAGCCATTCTCAAACCATTGTTTCTTTTGCTTCATTTGCTTCTTGTATACCTGGATTTATTAAGGAAGATGGGGTGAGCTCATAGCTCAATTAATAGGATGGATATTAGGGATAAATAATTTAAAAACAAGTTTGTACGTAATAATATAGAATTATACTTTAACTAGAAAATCAATAGTTTAAAAGTCAACATATAATTGATCAATACATGCTTATATCAATGCATATTATTTTCCTTGTGTCAACTATCGTACTGACCTTGCCAAGAGATACCGAAGTCGAACTAAATCATAATAAGGGCCTGACCATCCAAGAGAATAAACATCAAGATCATCATAATATGACTTGGCCGCCTCCGGGAATGTCATAATATATATATATAGCAACAAAATTGGAGCACACGCTCACCAATATCACATAAATACATGCAACTATTAGTTTCATGCCATTGTCTAGACTCTAGAATTCACACCACTGACTCTAAATAACTAATTATTTGCTACCCTCCGGAGATTTATGAACTTTCAATCTAAGGGCATCTAGCCCTACCTATTTTCATATCGGCAAACACTAACCATTCCTAATTTCTTTTACCATCGGGAGGCCATAAATATATCAATGATACCATCCAATCATTGTTGGCAAATCAATCAAGATCATACTATATCCAAGAATATATTACTATGAGTATAGAAAGCTCTCAATGTACATAGACAAGGGATATAAGCTCTCCAATAGATAAATATTCAAGCCATATGCCATAGAGAATTCTGATATAGCCTAGCCGTCCAGTTGGCACAATAATGATGCAACTCATGCTAATGATGCCAAATATCTCAATATTAAGAATAATTATCATATTTAATCTCATATGATGCAATGTTAATCAACCATAAATTTTAAATAATTCCATTACATCCACAAGATAAATAAATTATAATATATTCTTCAACATATATTAAATATCCTCCAAATTAGTAACTTAACGAAAATTCTAAATAATCAAATCTTAAGATACAAGTCTAATTTATTAATTAAAAGAATTTATTCAAAACATGGAGAAACTTAAAATAGTTCAAAGATTATCTAAGATTCCGGCATAGGAACCCAATACCGTCCATCAATCTTGTTAATTTTACCAAAAATTCACTTCTTATCCTTTTTGGCTGATTCCAAAACCATATGTTAGATATTGAACTATATTTTAAAACACACATTTAGTGCTTTACTTTCCTCATTACTAACATGCTTAGATTTGACTAAAACAATGGCTAAAATATGTTATTGTTTACTTAAACAATGAACAAATGTGTACTACTTTATGTTCTAAATCCAAATTTTCAATTATTATTTACATGTATGTGTTTGATCACCATAAATAATTAATTAATTATAGCAAATTATACATGCAAGATCATATACTAAAAAAAATATTTAGAATTTTAATAATCTAAAACACAAAGAATCATAATTAACCCCTACCTTAAAATATATAGCAAAGAAAATGAAGATGGAGATGATGAGTCGAACCTTAGTCGCTGAAATTATGAAATTTTTACACCACTCCGTTACCCATACTGTGTAAAATAATTTTCTCTTAAGACACAACCCAATTTAGCTGTATTTTAATGATAAATACACAAGGCAGGAAAATGGAGCTTTTGTACCTATTTTTCTCCTCAGCAACAATAAAATAGTAGAAGAATAATGAAGAAAGTGGATTACCTTTAGACAATATAAATCGGTGGTTTAAAAAAAAATCTGACTTTTGCCTTTTGCCTTAATTGTGATGATTAACCTTATAATTTCCCTATCTTATTATTTCACCCCTGAACTTATGTAAATTTACATTTTGGTCCACATTAAATTTCTAAAGTTTTACAATTTAGTTCATTTTATGGCCTTTGAGGCCTTGAGTGATCAAGATTCCTAAAATTTTCAAAAATTTCACTTAATCGAAATTAATACATATAATTTACACTAATTACATTACGGAGTATTACAATATACCTTTGTATATAACTCAAATACATAGATACTATTTGGTATATACAAGTATTTTTTGGGTCACATATACTTATCTTCTCAGTCGCACAAATTAATTTTCTTGGTGCATATACTATATTTGTGACCAAGAGGTACCAAAAAAATATTTACAAGGATCACATCCGACATTTTTTAGAAAAAGTTGGAGGACCGCATATATTATAAAAAAAAATTCAACAAAAAAAAAAAACTAGTAATAATTAATTTTAAATTGATGTTAACCAAGATCTCGGGGTTGCCCAAGTGTTCGGTAATTATGTAGTTTTTATTGGAAACTTAGGTTTGAATCCCCTCCTCCAATTGAATGCGGAAATGTTCCTATACAAAAAAATTGAACTTAATTGACCAAACTATTTATTTTTAAATTGAATTGTTTTTCAAAAATATTATTCCTGTTTCTTTTTTTCTTTCTCATGCAATAAATATTCTTTTACACAATTTCTACTAAAAAAAACTAGGATTCTATCCCCAGTTTTGAAACATATTAGGCATGAAGATCACCTAGTTTTAGAAATTAGGAATACCTCGTATGTTACCTTTAATACGATTAGTCCAAGTTAAAAACTCATGTGAAAAATGACAATTTTACTCTTGTATTCATTTTTAGAAAGTTGTAGGGCTTGCTTGATTTAAGTATTTATGAATTGATGTTGTTTTTGAATTTTGAATTATATTTGTTTTATATATTTTCAATTTTGCACACACATATATATACAATCCCTTTCTCTTAAGTACCGTCCTTAAATTAGTTAATTTAAGAACCGTCCATTTTGAGGAGTAAACAGATGATTTTTTTTATAAAACTTGGTGAGAATGATCTCTATAACAAGTAGATCATCTCCACAAAATTTCATCAAAAAAATCAAATGAGAAGTGGGTTAGCTAAAAATCTAAAATTTCAAAATCCAGAAATGTGCATATATAACAATTTTTTAGTTAACCCACTTCCTGATTGATTTTTTTATGAAATTTAGTGGAGATGATCTACTAATTATAATGATAATCTCTACCAAGTTTCATGAAAAAATTCATCCATTTACCCCCTCACAAAGGATGGTCCTTAAGAGAAGGGCTCTCTCTCTCTCTCTCTATATATATATATATAGTAAATATATCTAGGAGCATAAAATTGAAAATGCTGTAACATATATAATCACATAATTATATATAAAGGTGTGGTTTCAATGGTTACTTTATACCCATAGATGGTTATTGTAATATTAATCATTAGATAAAAAATCAAAGGTTAAGATCAAATTAGTAGTTGGTTAACATAATTAATGCACATTGAAGAAATACAAAATATTAAATGTAAAGTTAAATAGGCAACTTGTTGTTACTTAATGACATGTCATTTTGTTTCTATTTAATTTTAAGGAATCTTAAATTAAAAATTCATTTCATAATTTTCTAATTCCAAATCAAGACGTCCATATTCCTTGCCCTTATAAAATATAATAATCTCAAAATTTGCTATTATATATATACAACTCTTATTATACATAATTTCATTTTTTTACTTACAAATAGGGATGGAGCTAAAAATTTGAATAGGGGGGGGGGGGGGGGGGGGCATACATTGAACATTAAGGCTCCATTTGATTGCAAAAATGGAAAAGAAAAATAAATTTAATGAATTTGTGTGAAAATATAGAAAATAAGGTGAGAGATGTTACTCATTTTATGAGTATATATCCCCCATCCTTCAATATTTTTGATAGAAAATTTTTACTCAACCACCAATCAAAGAAAATTCCTTCATAGAAAAACTTAAAAATTAAGAGGATATCATCTCTATCACTCAACTTATTTTTCATCTTTTTACCAAAACTAACTCAATTTATTTTCTTTTTTCACCTTGCAATCAAACGGAGCCTATAAATTAAAAAGTATCATAAGCGCTGATTATTTTTTTTCAATGTATCATATCAAAACAAAACAAGTCTCAAAGTACGATATTAAAATAAGTATCTCAAAGAATTACTATAATTGTCCTCGACGAGTTTTCATAATTCAAAACTGATTCATGATAACCTCATTATTTATGCTACTAAATGTGTCTTTCTCTATATTTCCTACCACATTATCATTCGTCCATTAGTTTCCCATCCAATTCCACAATCTATTTTATGCTTGGTAAATTTATTTTTTTCAAAAAAATTAATAAAAATAAGTACATCTCAAAATAATTAAACTGGGCAATTGCCCACCTTAACCCCTCCACTGTGGGCTAATGTGTAATTTTATTTTTGTCATCGCTTTAATAGTTATTATTAATAACTATTGAAGACTAATTTTTTAATTAAATTTTATGAGATATTTTATTTTTATCAGATTTATGGTTGGAAACAGTGATGCTCCAAGTTAGGAAGGAGTAATTTGTCAAACGAAATTCCACATATATACTCCCTCAAGCTGTATCGTATTTTAATTGGAGTCCAAGTAGAGGTCGTTGCCCTCTTCTCTTTTTTCTTTTTCTTTTTTTGACCTTTTACTTGTTTGCCTTCTTTGAATGATCGGTCTAAGTCGGAGTCAGCCGTCGTGTCTTGTAATTTTGCATTTCTTCGCCTAAACGTCACAAAAATATCAATTTCAATTCCTCTGATTAATTTTACGGTGGCTCAATACTGGGAATGTTTTTTAACAATTATAATTTTAAAGAAATAATTTATAGAACGTGAAATTAATGCATGCCATTGGTCGATAAAGTTCACCGTAACAGTTTTATCATTTCATTACCGGTAAATTAAGACGAAATATCTTTTAATTTCAATTCTCAAGAATTATTATTATTTTCTTGGTGCAAAAAATTGATAAGGAGGGATTACTCAACACAGTGAACTTTTTTTTTTTTTTTTTTTGTTGAACTAACAGTATTTAGTGCCTTGAAGTAGGCTAAAATCATTGAGAAAAACAATCACCTTACCATTCCCCAACATCACTTCATTTTTCTTTTTCATTTCATGAAAACGGCTATTAGGAAATGCCTGCAACTTCAGATATTTAATTTTAATAAATTATTATATTTATAGAAATATAAAACTATAATGTGGCCCGACATTAAGATCAGCAGATTTATCTGAGAGCTCGTTACGTTGAATTCCGCCAGCTGCTAACGACAAACCGCGTTTTCTTCCACAAGAAAAATTAATAGAAATGCTCAAAAATTAACCCAGACTCTTAAAAATAAAAATAAAAAAAATGGAATGTTCATTCAATACCTATTTTTGTCACACTTTCACACCTTTCTCGCTGAACCATAATAAATACTAATAATAATAATAATAATAATAAGCGCTGCTCCTCTGGAGGAAATACTCTCCACGTTTTGACTTTCTTCAACAGACCCAACGAATCTCACTCTCCTCATTTTTTCCTTCTTTCTTTTTCCCCATTATCGATCGAATAAATTTTCATTCGTGGATTTGGCATCTTATTTAGGGAAACCCAAATTTTGAACTTCTTCCTACGAACACATAGGTAAAATTTCCCCCTCCAATTTCATACCCAAAATTTCTCCCCATTTTCCGTTGAATTCCTAAATTGTATTTATTTATGTTGTTTAAATTTCTGTTGCATTAGTTTTGCTCCTGATGAACTCGTATTTACATCTTTAATGGAAGAATATTCGATTTCGTATTTAAGTTCTAGTTAAGCTCACGTACATAATAATACATGTTCAATTTTTTGAATTTAATTATTCAGTTCTGTCTTTTTTCCCTCATTTATGTTTTCTCGTGTTCTCGATTAATTTAATAATGATAATAATTTCTTAACCATGATTCTTAGAACTGAGTTTCTAAATAAATGCACCAGTTCCATTATTGGGCAATGTACCAGTAATCTGTGGAATCTTTATGATATTTTACTATTGATTGGTAAAGAGAGTAGATGTAATTTAGTTATTGCTGTATAATTGGAAGCTTAAGATGAAGAAATTTCATTAAGTGTGGGTTAGCTTGATAGAGAGAGTGCAAGTGTCTTAGTAGCCAAATTGTGTTGTAATTTAGACCGGTCATGTTCATGTGATATTTACAAGTGGAAAACCCTAGGTTAGGATCTTATACCCAAAGGTGGATATAAATAGGACACAACCTAAACCGTAATGTAACAATATGGGAAATAAAAGAATTAAGGAAGACTTTATAATAAAATACCCTATCTATGGTATGTTTTGACCAAAGGTAAATAAAACTTTACCATATTTAAAATAAACACTATAAACTAATCTACTGCCATAAATGATAAAATCTTGATTTTCAATAGGTACCGGCTAGTTGTAAAAGAGTGCCGAAAAGTCCTACGGACCACACAATTTGGCTACTAAGTATTTGATTAGAGCATTTAGATTTGCTGGAATTGTGCTAGCTTGCTACATAGGATCGCTTGTGCTATGGTGCTTCATCTTGCCCATCTCATAGTGGAGACATTCACTGAATCTCTATTAATACGAATTTACTTTGGTGTCAAAATTGTGTTTTAAATATCATAAAAAATTGTACGATTGTTATGAATTGATACTCAAGTCACCAATTATCATCAGCGAGACATCAAACTGAATCTTATGAATCTGATTTCTTTCTGCTACTTGAAAAAGAAATAAAGAAATTATATTTCTGCAGCACTTTGCTTCCCATGTCCATATCCACTTATTAGTCCACATCCAATTGTTGCAAATTGTGATCATTATGTGGCAACAAGATATTAATGTTTCTCTTCATAGAACCGTACAAGTATGATTGCATATTCTCTTAGTATTATTAATGAATCATAGCATTTTGTTTTGGTTAGAGATTCATGTGGTGTTACCTGTTGATATGTAGGTCTTTTACTTAATTAACTTTACATTTTATTATGATTATGAAATGTGGTTTTTATTACAGGGGAAAAGGCAACCTAAGTTGCTTTAATTATTCATATGCCAGCAAATACATATACGCACATAAGAAAATCTATGAAAGGGCACCCTTAAGAAAAACACGGATGTCTCATTACGGAGGGTTAAGTTATTGATTATTTTGGTGAAACTTGGTATAGATATGCCCTCATCATGGACATCATCTCCACCAAAACTTCATCAAAAGAAAATATTTCCTAGAAATGGGCAAAATGCAAAATTGATAAATATAATATGTGCATCTTCAGCAATCAAAACTTTTGATCATAATCTCACCCACTAATTGATTGAAGTTTTTGATGAAATTTGTTAAAAATGATAATAAACCATTTATCCTCTTTGAAAAGGGTGGTCCATAAGCCCCTTAACTTATGGGCACCATTTTAAGAGGCGGACTAATAGATACATACATATATATATGCCCACTCCTATTAGTCTTGATTCACATGCCTTCTATGGTCTTAATTATTGTGATTGAGAATAGGAATGACTTGAGCTTGTTTTTAGGTGAAGTGCGAGATCTAATCATTGATGATGGAACAAATTGAAATTAGCTTTTGTGGAAAGAGGTTTAGTAAGAAAGAGGACAAATTGCCATGCCAATGCCTTGAATTAAAAGCTCAATGAGTAAGCAGCAGAACGGTGTTGGACTATTTTTAGGTGTAGTTCCTTAGTGTACACGGGTCACGAAAGTAATAGGGTAAATGGGATATTCAACCGTTGGTGATGAAACAAGTTAATTGTCCTCCAATGAAATTTTGTCTGCTTGAGGACCAATTGCGATTTCAATGTCTTCCAGTAAAAGCCCAATGAGTAAGAATAACGGTGTTGGTATTCAGACACAAGGCTCCGATTTATCAAACAGGTAATCCATAAACCTGGTCAATTGGAAATAAGAGTTTCAATTGCATCTTTAACTTTGGCCAAAATGAAACTCTCATCTCTCTTTGAATCGTAGGCATAATCCTGAATCAAGTTCCGTTTCAAAGAATTTGAAGGGAAATGACAATCTCAACTATTTTCAAGACCAAGAGCCTATGGTACTGCTACTTTGCATTTTTGTGTTATTAAATCTAATGCTAAACTCGTATTGTTTTTTTTTCCCTCTAATTAATTTTGTAATAGGATCTTTATTCACGAGCTAGAGAACAGAAGGATGAAATCCTGTTTCTTCGTGAAAAAATTTCCATCGCCAGTGTTCAGGTATGGGATTTTACTTATGGCCTCCTACAAAAATTTTCAGTTTTAAGTTTATTATTATTATTTTTCTTAACTACAAAACAATGTGTTGGTGTGTGTGCGCTATCAGGAACTGCAGCTGTTGAATGAGAAATATACACTAGAAAGGAAATTTGCAGAGCTACGAATGGTTTCTATTTTGAGATTATTATTACCTTTGCTTTTCTGGTTCTCATTACTGTATCAATCTCTATTTACATTATATAACCTAAATAATACTGTTTTTAATGATAGGCATTAGATGAGAAGCAAAGTGATGTCATAGCTTCAGCCTCAAATGACCTGGCTCGCAGAAAAGGTGATCTTGAGGAAAATCTGAAATTAACTCATGAACTGAAGGCAAGTTAAGTTCCATTCCCCAACTCGGTCTTCTTTATGCCCTTTATTTGTCTTTCTAATTTTTTCTTCTTCTTCTTCTTTTTGTGACATGCAATACTTATGATTTAGGTAGCAGAGGAGGAGAGATATATATTTGTGTCATCTATGTTAGGATTATTGGCTGAATATGGCATTTATCCACGTGTTACCAATGCCGCTTCTCTTTCCGACAGTATAAAGGTACAAAGACTAAATCTAATATCGTTGTATCCCTTGTAGCATTATGGCGTCCAGATCACTGTCTCTACGGCCCTTTCCTAAAAATTATATATGTGGCCTTACAACTTGAAAGTATCTCATAACTGGGGAAGGCAAATATCATCAACCATCAACCCAGCTGCAAAACCAAATAAATTAAGCAAAGTGCCCTTCGAGGCATTTTCACAAATGCTTGAGTATAATTGCAATTTGCTAGATTTAAAGCAAATTGGCAGTGGCAACATTAACTAGCATGTAATTAAAAGCTTCCCATTTATCAAGTAGACATCTTACGCTAGAATCATCTAAGCCTCCTTCTTCTTGGATCCTTCTTATCTTCTCATCACCAACCACCACATTACAAGCTCCTCATGTTTCATAGGATTTGTTTGCCATGTTCCCAATGGATTTGACCATTTTGGAATTTCCTTGAGGCATAGTACCTTTTTTTAAAAAAAAAAAAAAAAAAAAAAAAACTCTAGTCAAGGACTATATCGAAATTTGATTAGGAATGGTGATATTGGGCTGAACATATGGGGCTAACCCCCTGTCATCTGTCCCTTGGGGAAATTTAAAACTGTCCCTAACAGGGTTCAAGCTTGCATCTCTGCAGCCCTTGAGCCCTCTTTGAAGACTTGCTTTCGCTCTAGATCCACCGCAGCTCCTGTGGAATACTCCATTGTTAGTTATGTTGTGAAACTCGCCTTCTCAATTTCGAACCTACAACCTCTTGCTTATGAGAGGGAACACTTACCATTGAGCTAATAGTTCATTTGCATGTGCCAAAATACTCACCGACTCTATCCTTGGAAGTCTTCCAAATGTATAACTTAACTGATTTGAGTAGAGGCGTTGAAGGCCCAAGACTAAAGTAATCTGCATTTGTTCCTCCATTTTGACCATGCATCAATATAACATTGCAATCCTTATATTTTCTTCTTCAAACCTTAGTTTGTCTAGCCTTAAGGATTTTGCCATTCTTTTATTGTTGTGCTTCATGTTGCATGCATTCATTAGATAGTACATGTTTTGGATTAAGCTCAACTATTCCTAAATATAGACATTTTGTCCACAGAGCTTACACGATCAACTGCAATTGAAGATCAGAACATCCCATGTAAGATTATTGCCTTGTATTTTTAACCATGAATTTTGATTTTATTATTTAAGAGTGGTATTTCTTTGTACAAAGAATGTTGTTTCTTTTGCCGCCCGAGCTTTTCAAAAGTTATCTTGTACTTCCACTCATTTCAAGGATATTTCATGTCGACTTAATTGGTTTTGTTTAGATTTTACTTTTACACTCAGAACACATGGAATTGAAGATTGTTTGAAAATTTCTTTTTTAGAGATCACACGGGTTGTAATTGATTTAGTTCAGGGAATTATATCGCGTCTTTGATCGTTTAATTATTTAGTCTAGTTCAGTAGACTAGGCTTGCTATTAGCTGTAAATATATATAATTGCTATAAGTTTAGTTTAATGATGGATGACAGATTTGAGTAAACCTTTGGTACGTAGTTGGCTGGCAATGTTAATTATTTGAGAAGGTGAAGCTTCGTCTTCCCTCCCTCCCTCCTTCTTTCCTTCTTATCTCTCTTCTCCTAACAATGCATGTGCATCCTAGCTGCAAGGAGAGAGATGCAAGGCAGATAATATAAAATGTGATCACAAGACAAAATGACCTCGTTGAAATATATTTCCAAATTTTCTTATTTAACAACGTGATCTTAAGCTAGCAGAATCAGAGCATATGATGCATATTAAACATGATCATAGAGACAAATGGCCTGGTTAAATATATTTCCGAATTTTCTCATTTATCAAAGTGATATACTTGTTTGCACTGGTTTCTTTTTTGGATTCACTGTTACAGTGTTACTTGTTATTTCGGAACATGCATCTTCATATTACTCCCTCCGTCCCTAATTAAGAGTCCATGTTTTACTTCCACATTTTTTTAAGAATGCACTAATTTCATAATCAATGGTTCAAAACAAAATTGTTTAACCCCCAAGGAGTTGTGTCAGAGGTAAGGGCAAACTTGGGATTGTGTGGTTAGGCACACGATCTTAGGTTTGATTCCCTGTTGTGTCAAGATTCTTGGGGCCACTGGGGCATCTCCCGATCGATAAGCACCAGGGCCTCGTGGAATTAGTTGGGGTGGGGCCCAGATACAGACGGATATCAGAAAGAAAAAAAATGTTTCCTATCATGAGTTTTGGTACATTGATTATGTTCTAAAGGGAAACTAGAACTGTAGTTTGGGTCATCCCAAAAGAGAACATTAATTTGGGACAAAGGGAGTACTATTTTCTTTTGTGCTACGAGCTTTTAGTTCAGTCATTGAAAAGAACTTAATGTAACATGTTGCTGAGGTCATCTTTTTAAGAGGCCATTAAGGATGGAGTTATGCTCTATTCACAGGCTAGATTGGGGGAGATAATTTCTATGGTCGGAACTCAAGCTAGCTATGATAAAGATATTCCTGGTTCTAGAATCCTAGATGGTCAACTTTCGCGTATGCCTATGGTACAGTATGAATTATTGGGTAGCTTTTCATTTGATCAACTTGATTTATCTTGTTTATCATATCTTACCATTTATCTCATTTTCTAATTAGTGTATATGTTACTTATGTTTACTTTCCATTTTGATGCAGGATCAACAAGGGTTTTCGGTCCGTAATCAGTATATAGATGAACAGCATTTGGAACGAATAGATAATATGTCAAGATATGTACATGACAATGACCAGTCAAAAATAAGAAGCTTAACACTCAATGGGCCACTGCATAATGACAATCTGAGGCACCTTGCACCTAAAACTGATAGGTTGGCACTATCCATTATGTTTCTGATACTAACCTTTTATTTATAAATAGAGATTCTCTAAAAATCTACACCTAGGGCCTTTACTTCCTTGCCTAGGTGCTACGCGGTGGTCTGCCACTTAGCCTAGCTTGGCATCTATCTTGGCAGGATGGTGGTTTGGTAGGACAAATGGAGTTTTTCGCTACTTTCTGTTTTAAAATTTATTATTTTCATCTTTGAATTATGAGAGATTTTCGTTAAATAAACTCTTAATGGCCTTTTTATAATTAAAGGTACAATTTTGTAATATTGTATTTTTAAAATACAAATAAACAAAAATTGGTGGCAGGCCTAGACGCCTAGTCCCCCCCTGGTGCCAGGCCCCCTCCTACTACCCAACTATACTTTTTTAAAACATTATAAATAGTGGATGAAAGTTATTTTAAAGTTTAAACTGATGGACTAATTACACGCTTAAAATGCTTTTTGGTCTTATCACCTAAAATAAATTCTAGTTCTTACCATTCGACATCTCTGAAGAACAACAGAAATATATGTATACTATAGACAAATAACCAGTGACTTTTCCACATCGTTAGTGTAATGGGAAGATCCTTGGCTAATATGTGTGTTGAATGAATCTATTAATAGTTTGGGCCAACCATTTTAGGTAAGAAGCTGAGTTAATACATATGGGATCAGAGGGGAACAAGGCCCACTACCTTGTTGATTTGTGGTAATTGTGGTGTTCTTTTTTGGGTTTCCTGTAGGGGATATCTTGTCCCTTCTTCTGTAAATTATTTCAATATTAATAATATTTGGTTTCTTATCAAAAATAAATAAATAACACCCTAATGAGAATTAGGGCCTTCATGGGGGCCCCTTGGGGGGCCCGGGGGGGGGGGTTTAGTTTGTAACGACCCGCATCCCACACTGATAGTGTAATGGGGAGATCCTTGGCTTTTATGTGTGTTCAACAACTTAGATGATAACTCAGGATATCCATTTTACGTGAGGACCTGAGTTGTTACATATTGTGTCATTCTTAATGCAGGGAGGTTGCTGGTGGTGGACGTGTTTCTGAAAATTTGTCCAATAGAAGGATGAATATGGGACCGGAAGACAAGATCAATGACAACTTTTACCCTTCCCCCACTATGAATAGGGCTCCTTTTGTTTTAGAAGGTAATGAATCTCAAATTTTTTTTAATAGTTGAATGGATATTCATAAATTTTAATTTGCGTCATTGCCATTAGAAGACGGTCCCGGCATAGAAGGCTTTCAAATAATTGGGGATGCCAAACCAGGAGGTAGACTATTAGGCTGTGGATTCCCAGTACGTGGAACTTCCCTCTGTATGTTTCAGGTAAAATGATTCTGCGCGCTTTGCATAAAATATTCCATTTCAAAGAGTGCTTGTTTGATAAAGGAGTTGAAAAATTATGGAAAACACAAGTAATGTTTTTCGGAAGTTGGCAAATGAGAGGAATGATTTGGAGAAAAGTTCTGTTACTTTTTGGGTTTTCCATGCAAGAAAATTCTGTGGGTGGTGGGTAAGAAAATTTTTCCATGGAAAATAAGCAAAAGATGGATAACTTTTCACCATATCAGTCGTCTTCTTTTTCCATTTTTTTCATAAATAGTAGTAGTGTTATCAATCATTTCCCAACTTTTTATCAAATGAACCCTAAGAGTTTGCCTAATATTAGATATTATTTTTTTCTTGACAACAATTGTTTTTGTGCATATTAGTGGGTTCGTCATCTTCAGGACGGCACTAGGCAGTACATTGAGGGTAAGCATTGTCAATTATGATCTCTCACCCTTAGAATGGCACTATTTATGTAATGCGCAAATACTTTGATGTTTAGAAATTAATACTTTTATGTCTGTTTATGGTGTTTGTCATTCAGGAGCTACCAATCCAGAATATGTTGTCACAGTTGATGATGTTGATAAACTTATTGCTGTTGAATGCATTCCAATGGATGAGCAAGGCCGCCAGGTATTCTATGTACTTTTGTTAATAAAAATTTGATATTTTAGCGTAAAGATGACATGCAATGTTATCAGTGATATCAGAAATTCAGTTCACACATCTTGAAATGTATTAACTATCACTCCCTCCGTCCCAAATTAAGAGCCCACTTTTCAGAACATAATCGACATACCAGAGCTCACGATGTGAAACAGGTTTTGATCTACATTGTTGATTGTGATGAAATTGGTAGCATTCTTGAAAAATGTGAAAGTTAAACATGACCTGTTGATTAGGGACAGAGGAAGTATAATTTGGAAGAATTCATATTGACTGGCTGAGTCGTTTCTTTACTTGCTTTTAATTGTCATTTAGATTGGAGACCTTGTTGCTTATAGTTTCAAAAGAAATATCTTTTTAAGTGGAAAGGTGTCTTTTTTGCATATTGTCATCCGTATATAATTGTTTTGTTAGTACTCTCACTCTCACTCTCTCTCTCTCTCTCTATATATATATATATTTATATATACACACGTATAAGTCAACTGAAAGAATTCATTTTGGTGCATAAAAAACTGTATCCTGTAAACTGCAAGCTGACGTGATTTGTTGTTATCAGGGGGAACTAGTCAGACGTTTTGCTAATGACCAGAACAAAATAGCATGTGGTATGTTTACTTGAGTTAATTGATGCTTCTAAATCCTAATAAGTATTAATGATATGAAAATATTTAAAAGTTGATAATTATTCTTCTTCATTCTTGTACAATAGAAGTATAGAACCAGATGTTCAAAATTTAGTGGTGTTGGTGCTAGTGTTTTAGAGTTTTGGAAAATTGACATGCTGATAGTTTACTATTTCTTACTTTCTTAGTTCATTTATCTTCATCATATCTTTGAACTCAAGTGCCTACACTTTTGCTCTCTCTCTCTCTCTAGGAGGCTATGATCTTTGCAAAATTTTATAATCATCACCTGTATTGTGTAGACCTGGACATGCAGCAGGAGATCGACACATATATTGCTGAAGGCCAAGCCACATTTAATGTTCTATTACTGGTACGTCTAGTTAAGCTTTATTTATTTATTTGTATAGGTAAAAATTAGAATTGCTAGCTTCAACATATAATTGCCACTGAAATGAAATATCTTGAATTCATTTATCCGTTTTCTGGTTATGCCCAATCATTTTCCTGTCTTGGAATAATAACGTAAATCTTGTATATTTGCTCAATTCATTTTCTATAAAATGGTAGAAATGTACTATACTAGATTTTGTTGGTTTATAATATGGGAAAAGGTTCTACTCAACATTTTTAATTTTCTTTTAATGAAAATGTCAACAGATGGATTCATCTGAGAACTGGGAGCCTACAACCCTAATTTTGAGAAGATCAAGCTACCAAGTAAAGGTCAATAGAACAGAAGTTTTGGTAATTGAAGAGAAATTTTCGAAGGACTTATCGGTATGTTAATTAATTTCGATTCATCAATAGACAAAAGGGTAAACTTGTTTCTTTTGTGGATATTTAAATCTTTCAGTTTTCTTATTGTGAATATAACTACCTCTCGGGAGCTGTTTATCGTTCCATTTTGTTTTGTACATACGAAACTATGTAATATTTGCTCATTTGATTGGTGTTTTTTGCAGATCAAAATTCCTTCGGGGCTCTCAACACAATTTGTTTTAACATGTTCAGATGGTTCTTCACATCCTTTTAGCACATACAATGATGTCGGGTAATATATTCAAGTGTTAATTACTTTGTATCTTTATTTGTATATTAATAAACTTTTTTTCTTTAATATTTTCATTTGGTTTTAGAATACCCTATCCGATTTATAGATCAGGTTAAGGGAAACTATCAAGTACTTATTTCCTCTGTTGACATTTAAAAATGTGATAACTGACATATGTATGTGGTTCTGAATAAATAAGTAGCTTGTTATTTATCTCATGGCGTTTCCCTGAACAAGTTAAATCTAGGGGTGAGCACAAAACCGAAAAAAACAAACCCAACCAGACCAAATAACAGAATGACATAGGCCCAAGTAAATGATTCAAATAAAAAGGGTCCATGTAAAAAAGTTTCAAGAATGACATAGGCCTATGTTCGGTTTTGTTTCAGCCGGTCCATCGGTTCAGTTCGGTGAGCATACTAGATGAAACCAATAGGGTCTATTCAGTGAGAGTGAAAATACGCGAAAATGAGGAAGTAAAAAAGGGAGAGAACAATTTTGTAATAGTTTAATTTCTCAGTCCCAGTTCTATTAATTTTGGGTTCAGGTCTTCAAAATATGCCTTGTGAGAGTAGTTCTTTCATTTCGGGTGTTTCAATGTTGAAAAGGTACAAGAGAGAAGAAGAGAATTGTGTTGCTTATCTTAAACCATAGAATATAATTGAATTTATAGGCCATGCCAACATGTTTAAATATAGTAAAATCTTTGATTCACATAATTACATCAATGAAGAGTGTAGGATATCTAAACTTAGCAATGATAAAGAAATAGATTGCTTAAATCTTGCCCAACATTTTTTACACTCCCCCTTAAGCTAGAGGACGTTTGTCAAACACCTGTAGCTTCAACTTGTTTATTCTCTCGAAATACCCGGAACAAAAGGACATAACTAGCTTATTGATTCTAAATAGGGGAAATAATTGAAGCCTCAATTCATTAAGAATACCAGGAACAAATGGACATAATTAACTTATTGATTCTAAATAGGGGAATAATTGAAATCTCAATAATAAATATTGCCAAGAACAATTAAATAGAGATAAACCTCATTCTACAATGAAGGGGCATACACCTGTTTATGTTTATTAGAACTAATAAAGTGGAAACCGTAATCTTTCTCAGCCTAGGAAACCAGATTGTACGGTATTTTATATGTTGTTTGGTTGCATAAATTGTCAAATTTATAATTACTTCCTTGCAAATTGACAATTCGTAGATCTTTTCATTTTAACAAAAATTTGTGTGGGGTGATTTTTTCCACATGATCTTGTATGACGGGTATAAGTTATGTAATTTCAACTACGTTTTTACGTTTACTTATTCAATGTCTTAGGAATTAAATTAAGTTTATAACTTTATATACTAGTTCATTTTTGCAACCAAACACTAAAATAAGATAATTCATGAATGAAATAATTTTAAATGGTCCAATTTGTAGATTGAAGGACAGCCAAATAGGTTACCAAAACTGGGATTCTATCATAACTCCTAAAACTAATAAAATTTGTTGCTTCAATTCCAAACATAGAATTACATAAAAATCTTTAGGTAATGAAAGATTATTGATCTTGCATTTCTTATAACTGCTGTTGGCTAGTACAATATGGAAGGATACAATACCTCAAACATATTTTATGTTATCTATCTACCAGAATTGAATGATATACTTCAATATTATTACTCTATATGGCAAACAATTTTTTTTTGGTTGATTTGTTTTGAATTCCTTCCGAGCAATGCTACACATAGCAGCTTCATCAATGAGTTAATCATACCCATTGAATGTATAACTCATTAATGCACTCTGTATGATTATTTGGTTGATAAAACCGGTAAAAATATCATTTTCCCTTACTTCCATTCTATATATGCAGTGATGACTGATTGGTGTTTTTTCGTCTCTTTTGTAGAGTGCGTGATACACTGGTTTTGACCATGAGAATGTTCCAGAGCAAGGTATTCTATTCTTTCACCTCATACTGAAATATGTGATACTTTTTTGGCCTTGCAACTCTGTTGTGTTTTATGATTCACAATTCAACTGACATATTTGTGCAATTAGCCAGTTAGCAATGCTTCCCCATTTTTATGTTAAATATGTGTTACCAATGTCAACTACACTAGTTCTTGAAGATATGGACATTGCTTAAGATTTAGTCAAATTCTTATCATAATAATTGATAGGAACAGAAAACTACCAAATTGCATAAGCTAAGTCAAATTCTTATCATTGCTTAAGTTACTCAGATAACTTAGTAGAGCAATTCTCAATTAAACTGGACAATGCTAGATAAATATTTTTAATTTCTAGCTAGGCAAATATTATGAATTGTGATAATCTGCACTTTAATTTATTAGGATGATGAATGTTTAATTCAAGTTTAGTTCGCTTTTATTGTTGATGTCGTGATATTTCCGTTACTTCAGTTCCCACGCATTATTCACCACCTTGATCGACATATGCTTGGGATTTTGAATTCAGCAAGATGCGATGGTGAATGAAAGGCTTTTGAATGAAGAAGTTGACTAAAATTTAAGTTTCTGTTCAATGAAAATGAGGATGGAGATTTGAGTTTATTGTAAGTAAAAGGAGTTGGCTACAGCCTACAAGTGAAACTAAGCGAACTCTCTCTCTGTCTAGTTCATCATAGTTTACTCTAGATCTAACCTCAAACCTAGAAGATATCTTGAAGAGTAACCCCTTCTCACTTTAGATCTAAAACACCAAAGTCCTAGATTTTTTTATGGCCCACTATGGATAATAATTTTGAAACTAGATCTGTAATCCTAACTAGCTCCCAACTTCTAAGCACTAGATCTTCAATTTCTTACTCCAAGGCTCAACTTCAAAGCAAGATCGACAAGTTAATCTGAGAGAAAGTTGTTTTATCCTTGTGGGCTTGTGCTAATTGGAAGATCTAGCTCGTGGGTTACCCACATCTCTCTTTTGGTTCGCTTGGATTCAAGGTAGGAACGCTAGTACCTAAAACTTAGTTGTGAAAGCGTACGCCTACAAAACCCTTCTTACTATATATATATCTACATATATATTACATATTGAGGTGGATTTGAATTTGGATATATAATGGACCTTTGTGGGAGTTTAATAATGCTTATTTTTAGATGATAAACTAAATGTCGATATACCCTTTGCTTTTGGGGTGGGGATGGGGGATTGTGAATTGCATGTGATGATCGTTCATGATAAAAAGATATATGAATATAAATGAGAAAGAACAATTATGGTAGGATAGGATTCTTAAAAAGGTTGCTCCAATTCCCCCGAGTAGGACAAGGTTAAGTTGACAAAGTGCCTAGGAGGAAAGATCTGAAACCGTCCACGGAGCAGTTAGTGACTCACACCATGTTAAGTCACCAACTCACCCAAAGCTTAAGCTGTTAGGTAGTGGGCCAATAATGTATATGAGACTTTCCAACACTCCTCCTTAGGTGTGGCCCTCACTTGCATGTGGAGAGACAAACCTAGGTGCATGCCATGCATAACCATAACATAGTGCATATTGCACAAACACAAGGGAGAACTTGAACCAAAGATCTTGCGAAACCAAAGCTGTCAGAAAAATCTCTCTTAAAACCATAAGCTATTAGGTAGTGGACGAACAATGAAGATCATGCTCTCCAACACTTTCCCTCGCGTACCAAGTTCCATCAAGTGCACAAGCAATAAAGAGTGCAATTTTATATATGCAAAAGGGGAACCAAATGGCAACCTAAGACCTTGCAAATCCTGAATTCTTATGCCATGTTAAAAACCATTTCCCGAAAGCTTAAGATGTTGAGTAGTGGGCCAACAATGTATATAATGCTCTGTAACAAATACCATGTCAAGTCGCCAACTCAGCCAAAATCTTAAGCTATTAGCTATGAAGCATAGACTCGACACGCGTTTCAACACGCAATTTTTCCAAAATGTAGGACACAGCATGTTGGGGGGGGGACACGTTCTTAATTAATTGATTAATTTGCAATAAACATTGTAAATATTTAAGAATTCAATAAAATGAAACTAGATTGCATTAATAACCCAAATACTCAAAACATGATCACTAAATTGTTCCATAATTAAAGCATCGAAAATCATACATAGACTAAATTGTTCCATAGAATGATAGAAAACAAAAAGAGAGTATAAAAAGTGGCTTAGTTGCCTCATCCTCAGTTGATGTCGTAATGAAGAAACACTAGGAATAGTAGCCATCTAAATCAATTATCAAGTATTAGAGACTATAATTAAATTCAAGTGTCGGAGAGAGTGTCCGACAAGTGTCGGCCCGACACGTGGCCTCGAGAGTGTCCGTGTTTCATAGGCTGTTAGGCAGTGAACCAACAATGTATATCATGCTTTCAAACACATAGGTGATGTGAGGTCGTGAAAGTGAGACTACTCGTGGAAATTGGCGGGAAGGTGATTCCCTCCTTTGCAATGCCATAAAACTCACATATTTGTTTATAATAAATGAAATGCTTAATTGGAAAATAGGAAACGGACGAGTTGCATAGCATGCATTGATCGCTTGTTAGGGTTTTCCTCTTGCATATAAAGAAAGCTATTTCTTCATAAAGTAAATATGTATATGCGTTAGTTTATTTTAAGTTGTAAATATATGAAGTTCCCACAGAGCCCGTTTGGCTCACGCATTCCTTTTCCTACGTAGGTACTTTCTTCGGGGGAAAAGGCAAGCGAAGAGATGAACCGTATTAGGAGCTCTGAATACCTAGACCCTTCTGGAGTGTGTCTTTGGTTCTGTTTTGGGACTGTTGTATTATTGAGCTTATGTTCAGTTTGGATTCTCATCTAATTGAAATGATATTATACCCGTGCTTCTTGTAGCATTTGATAAATGATATTCTAGCGTTTGAGATGTTGTTGACGTGTTTTTTTCACCTAATCCTGGGTTTCTAATGTTTTATTTGATACAACCACATGTTTTCAGTCATTAGATTGACATTTCTTTTCTATGCACCCATAGTGGTGATATTATACCCGTTTGGCTCACACTTGATGTTTTATTTGATACACTTACGGTGGTAAGGGCGAACTTGGGACTGTGTGGGTAGGCGCACTGTCTCAGGTTCAATTCCTCACAGCGTGAAACATTTCTTGGGCCACTGGGGGTGTCTCCTGGTCGAGCAACCAGGGCCTCATGGGATTAGTACGGGTGGGGCCCCGATACCCATGGTTATCAAATATATATATATATAAACATGGAAATAGGGAATAAGTCAAAAGAACCCGTGAACTCCAACTCCCCCCCCCCCCCCCACCCTACCCACCCACCCCAAAACATTAATATTCTTATAAGACGCTATGCATGAACAATGGATTTTCTAATGTCTTACATAATTATGAATACCCCAAAATTGGCCCATAAAAAATATTATCAACAAGGTAAGTAAAAAATCTATTCTTTTGCTTGGTATTCATATAGTTTTCCTACGTGGAATATGGTTTCTAATGCGACTCTTTTTATCTTCTTTCTTTGGTTCGAAGCAGGCATTGGATGAAAAGAGGAAGGGAAAAGCATAATACCATGATTCCAACAGAAGCACAATGTTTATAGTGGATATAGTCATTCATTCTTTGTAGAACACGAAGAAGCAGAAAACAATAAAAGCTGCATCAAAGGTTGGTTTGTTCATTAGTTTAGGAAAAAACCAATAACAAAGGATTCATTTACATAGAGGAAGGCTCTTTAGGCTATATATATATCTTGTTGTGTGTGCATTTGTTGTAGACCATTTTTGTAGATTTCCTTCATGAAGCAATCTGAAAACTTGTTTGTGCTGGTGAACCACATATGAATTAGTGATACGTCTTGTATGGATTGCTTTAGGCTACTAACCCTAATTTTTTGGGGGGATGAGTATGTACAAACATGAATTACTTATGGTGAAATAGCATGTTTGGTTAAGTTCTTCAAACAAGTCAGGCCTTTTGATTATATCTTGTAAGCCTAGGGGGTGGGTGTTTTGTAGCCCCTACACAATTTTTCATTTGCTAAATTTAGAGTCCACTATTATTTTTTTGGAATGTCTCAAACTAAGAGTTTACTTTATTTTTCAAAACATAATCAACGTATGAAAACTCGTGATAAGAAACTAAGTTTTGTTCTAAATCATTGATTTTGGTGAAATTCATGCATGCTTAACAAATGTGCAAGTTGCTGTTCAAAAAAAAAAAAAAACAAATGTGCAAGTTAAACATGGTTAACAAATAAATATATTTGTGGCTGCGTTTGTATATACGCAAAAGTTTATGTATATGCACAGAGCAAGTGAGGTAGCCCATTTTTGTTGATACCTTGATGTCCCAAGTTTGAGTTTCATTACATTCTCGACCTCTTCCGTTATGAAGCAACTTCATTGTACTGTAAAAATATCCGCATTTGCTATAATGCATGGAAAGAGCCAGTGAGGTGTCCCAGTTTGTAGATGACTTTTACGGGCAATTAGATGTCCCAAGTTTGAGTCTCATTATATCCGCTTGATCCCTTCTCGTAAGCAGCAGTGTGCGAAAATATATATATATATATATATATATATATATATATATTATCACTACAGGACATGCACTTAGGAAGTGGTGTTTCCCAGTATGCATATATGACTTTCATTGGGATGGAACAAGAACAAGGTCTCACTTCAACCACTTTGAAGCCCCTATCATACTTCTGTTTCTGATTGTACTCTTGCAAATTTTTATTCTCTAAAGAATGTTATACGTAAACAACGTGATTAGAATTTTTGTAAGTAGCAGGGGTAAAATTACTCTTTAACTTTTGATTTCCATCATTATTTTAATTTTTCACTTCAAATTAGCTATATTCAAGTCTGTAACATTTGGTTATGTTGAATTATATTTAAACCATAAGTAGTGAAATTATTAATATTATTTTAAGCATATGATATGACTTATTGGACCTGAAAATGTGAAGAATTAGTTAGCATATTGGTTTATTGGTCGTGTACACAGGGACACTTACCAGTAAAATAACAGCAATAATACCTTGGGGAAAATGACGCTTTCTTGTTTAATGCGTAATGGTCAAATGCAACTTATTTGTTTTAATTAATTAAACTTAGTGCAATTTAATGTATCTTATTATTCATTCAAGTAATTTTTGATTAGTTTTTCTGGTTAGGAGGTTGTACTAAGCTTTCAATCCATTGGGGAGGGGACACCTTTGTGGGATCCGGCTCCTCCAAAGTTAATACAATGATTATGGAGAGGTAAATTTGTGAGCTTGAACATTGATTTTTAATTGACGATAAAGATTTTGAGTCCTTGCCAAAGGAACCGTATAATTTTGGCTAGGACTCTATTTAAGTATAAGTTAATTTGAATTGTTCGATTTAAAATCAATATTTCAAGCTTCACAACTTTACATTTTAGAGTCACGTGCTAACTTTAGAACAAGTGGATCATTCTTCTCAATTGTTTGTTTATCCACGCCTACTAGTTTTTTTTTTTTTTTTTCATGCCAACAGTTTTACAACACAATGATAATGCTAACTCAAATTGGGTTTGGAAGGCGGGGATCATGCGTTCCTATTTAGTAATTTGGATCTATAATTTTTTTATCAACGAATCTAGTGAAAGGAAATTTGAACAAGCATATAACTTCCGATGTCACACATTGAGAATTTTATTTTCTTTTTAGGATTTTCTAAAATAAAAATACTGCTTTTTTTTTTTTGTTGAAACGTAATTAATTTACAACATCTCACCATAAGAAATAAATTTTATTCTCAACAAATAATTAAATAGAAATAGTGCATGTTTTAAAATTTTAAAACATACAACTGGTAAATTAAAGACAGACTTTTTTAATACGGAGATAATACCATTCAAGATTAAAAACATATGTCCACAGGATATTATATATATATATATATATAGAGAGAGAGAGAGAGAGAGTTAAAGTAGGTGTGGGGTTAGTAGTAGCTTCAATAAGAAAACAGTAGTGCTTATGTGAAGTGCAAGTTTTGGTTATTAAAATCTTTGATGTTCTAAACTACTGGACGGTGCAACAAACATGACGTTATAAAATAATAAAAGAATTGGAAAATAATTATTATAATTAAAATCAGTTTCTTAAAGTTGTAACAAACTCATTCTCTAAACTACTTTAATTATTTTTTAAAGAAGTCGAGAGTCTCTTAACATTTAACAAGACCATTCACATAATTTAATTACTTGAGCACAAATAGTAGTATTAATTAATTCTATGAAATGAAAATCTGGCTTATTAACTTAAAGAAATTGCGTATTGTAGGGGACAACAGTGGAAAATGAAATTAAGATGACTTTCCCCCTCCCCCTCCTTCCCTGTAGAAATATAATATTACTATTATCTAAAAAAGTAGACAAAAAATTAGAGAATTGATTTTATTTTCACAAATGTCTTTTAAAATATTATACGACACTAAATTATTTTATCCAAAGGCCAATAGTTTTATAATATAATGATAATGTTAACTAGTATAAAGATTAAAAGAGTACACATCAAAGTTTGATTTACATTCGTTCTATGAAAAGAAATTTAGTCATCCAACTAAAAACTTTTTGTATTTTGTACGGGTAGATGTAATTGTTTGACGTGTACGACCCTCCAATTTCTCTTAAAACTGAATGACCATTAAGTCAACTTTTAAGGGTTTTTGCTTAAAACACAAAATTTGGTTAGTTTGAAACTGTTGATTGCTTAATGAAAATTTTTAACATAAAATACATACACAAAAAAGAAGAAAAGAACTCCTATATGAAGTACTTTCATGTTACATCCCCAAGTGAACTTTAAAACTACTATTTAATTTTTAAATATATTTAAAGATATATATTAATTGGTTTGCTTGAGTTGTACAATAATAGCAAATAAGCAACATATAATTAATTTTATAAAATTTATATTTTTGTTTAGTTTTGGTGGTAGTTTGGAGATGTGGTGCACTGACCACCAAACTAGGGCGCTACTTAGAAGTTGTTCAATCACTTTCCCATCCGAAAAAACAAAACCAAAATATATCGGTCAACCACCCATTATCACCCATCAAGAAAGAAAGCTAAAGCAAACCCAAAGAAAATAAAGAGAAAGAAGACAGAACAAAATAAAGCTAAAGCAAATGTACAACTAGAATAAAAAAAAAAAGAAATATTGATTTCATTTTTAGGTCAGGAGTTCACATTTGATTTTCATTTTTATTTTTTTTATATATGAAGACAGTTTTAATTTCAATATAACCAGTAATTAAAAATAAAATTTGTTTATTGCGGTAAAATTTAGTACACTGGTTGTCTCAAAAATTAAATCAAACTCTAATTTAAAAAAATAAAATTAAATAGATTCTTAAATTAATAGATAGAATAGGAGAATTGAGACACATGAACCTCTACTCCCTTCTTTACTTTGCTTCCCTTCTCATCCAAGACCCCTTTTCTTCACACTCCCACCACACCCACCCAACCCTACCCTCTTCCCCTCTCTTTTTGAGACAAATAGCTTCAATTTCATTGCCCATATAGATTTTGGGCCAAGTTAAAGAATGAGTTCTGTAGGCAACAACCAAAATACTTGGCCACCCTATGATAGCTACAAAGATTGCTCACAAGGAATTTGCAGCATATATTGCCCACAATGGTGCTACATGATCTTCCCTCCCCCTCCATTTCGGCCCCGAGACGACGATGGCTCCGGAACCAACTTTTCCCCCCTCATAATAGCTGTTATCACCATATTGGCTAGCGCTTTCCTCTTGGTAAGTTATTATACCATAATTTCAAAATATTGTAAGCGAAGAATTGAAGAAAATCCCAGGTCAGAATTGGACTTAAACGTCGCCCAAATGACTCAAGACCAATGGCACGTTGCCCCATCTGGCCTAGACGAGTCCCTCATTAAGTCCATTGCGGTTTGTAAGTACAAAAAATGTGACGGTTTTGTTGAAGAAACAGAGTGCTCTGTTTGCCTTAGTGAATTCAAAGAAGATGAGAATTTAAGGCTATTGCCCAAGTGTAGCCATGCTTTTCATCTTTCTTGTATTGATACTTGGTTAAGGTCTCATTCGAATTGTCCTTTATGTCGGTCCGTCGTTTCTTTTCCTCCTCCTAATTCGCAAATCTCTTCATCTCTAAACGTTTCTTCGCTCCAAATTCAAAGGAGCGACATCGTTTTAGTGGTGGATGAATGTGAAAGAGGCCAAGTGGAAGAGGTTTTTGTTGGGGTTGTTAATGGTGATGATCTTGATAATAGTATGGAGAATCTTGAAAGTGGCAATCTGATTCAAGAAAATGGAGAAGAGGGTGTTCTTAGAAGATCAATCTCATTGGGTTCTTTTTCGTTTCGAAGAAATCTTTTAATTGCTGATATTCTAAGGTTTGATGAAGGTGAAGAGGATTTAGCAGTGGGGGATTTTAGATCTCCAATGAAGAGATCAATTTCCACAGGAAGATTTGTATCCACAAGGGATGGAAAAGGAAAGAATTCGATTCTTCCCAATTGAAAAAAAAATGAAAAAATCTTGTGTATAAAAAAAAGGAGAAATTTGTTTTGTTATTCTAGATTCAGAGAATTCAACAAAAGCTAAGGAAATGAATATATCACTTCCATACAAAGTGTTTCTTTAATTGCTTGATTTATTATATGAGATTTGCACATGGAGAAGCTTTTAGTTTGTTTACATGCCTAAATTATAATATATATATATATATATATATTTTTAAATTCGGGTTCGAAATTATTGGGTATGGTTTTGTTACTGAAATAGCCGTATAGTTTCTTTCTGATTTGTGAAAACTAAAAGGACTGTTTGCGATTGTCTCAGTTTTTTCAATCAATTTGATAGTAGCTAGCTAGATCGTTGCTTGTCATCTTTCTTAATTTCTTTGAATTTCCATTTTAAACAATTCTATACTCTTTTTAGTGCAAAAAGTTATGCTTAAAATAAAATGTCACCTCAAAATTAGATGAAAAGTTAAAGTAGAGTTGCTCTTTCTCAATAATAAGGTGACAACAGTTGATCGCACATTTTGTGAGTATTAGCATTACTCTTGTTTTTTAAAGGTGGAAGCAAAATGCAGCGGTTATTTCTGATTTGAGTTTAACAACTCACTCACAGAAGACAACAGCCTTATGGCTGGTATTCTAATTAAGTTATCAATCATGTATATGCAGGGCTAGTCCAAACTCCCTTTCTACCCTTTGGGTTGTATTCTCTCTCTCTCTCTCTCTCTCTCACAAATTGAGGAGGGAGGGTCTAAGATATCAACTGATTTTAATATAAATTAGGGTGATTTTAGAACCATCATCTATCACCTTCAGTTTGTTCAGATTATAATTATAAAGATCAAATTCAAATTACTTCTAAGCCGTTGCGAAATCCTTGACAATCCTATGTCTTGGATTGTTTTGAGATATTGAGTTTAATTAATAGTTAAAACTATATATAATTTTCCAACTGAATAGAATACTCTCAAATTAGACCCACCAAAGTAATAATTATATTTATTTATTAAGGGAAGCAACAAATAGAAAAGAGACAACGCAAAATGCACGTCACATACAAGCAACCAATAACAATTCGTCGGTGATAATGATGTTGGAGTTTTGACTAATTAGCATCATCATTTATTTTTCAAACCTTTTATTAGTGATTATCGAAGTCAACATTTTTTAATTATAACTAGTTAAATATTACTGGGCCGCCTACATTTACCTTTATTAAGTCATTAGTTCGTCAATTAAGTAGGTGTTAATCTTATGAACAAAATTAATAATTAAAAATTATTCTTACCCAAATGATTCTCACCTGTCGGTATATATATACATATATATAGTAGTACGACTGTAATGTGGTGGTTGCGATTGAAAGAAGGAAAAATGTAATGTAACGAAGGTTAATTTAAAGAATTTTATTTTCGAAAGAAAGTCTATTTCCCCCCTTTTTCCTAATGGAGCAACCTTATTCAAGAGAAAGGGCAGATTCACAATTTCTCAAATGATCGAGGTGAAAGAAATATATTGACGAGACGTTCCACGAATGAAAATGGAGCTTAATTATATATGCGCAATTTACTCCAAGGAGTTGATTTTATTCGAAAAATGAAGTAACGTAATTTTTTTACAAGTTGAATCAATTTAAGTTATAAATAGTACGCAAAATTTCATTTCAAGCCGCTAAGGTATAATTTGGAAAAAAAAAATTAAAAAATTAAGAAAAACTCAAGAACACTAGTAAACTGAACACACCCTCAAGCCTTTGAACATAACTTTCTTGGATGGATTGGTAATTTATTTAACATTTTCGATAATAATAGTAAAGTCAGTGGGTGTTTTGCCCACCGTAAAATTATATTAAACTGTTTTTCTAACTTTAATCTTGCATACTTAATTTTATAGAAAAATTATATTATTATTTATATTTATATTGCATATGTATTTGTGTGTCCATAAAACAGAAAACAAAATATGTGTAGAACATTTGGATGGCCCGGAACCTTCGCTTAAATCATCCTTGCTTCCCTTTTGGGTTGGGTAGACACGTGAGCTAGCTACTAGCTAGGCCCATTATGCGGGCTACAAATTACCCGCCAAAACCCAACCAAATTGGGTATTAGGCTAACAACATCTCTAATGACCGTATATAAAATAACGTATAAATCTCAAGTATTAATCTATTTTTATATAAAAGGTGAAGACTAAAAAAAATATACTCCAACAATACATTTTTTAAATCTTGTGTAAAAATTTGAAATGACCAATAAAATAGCAACACATATTAAATCCCATTTGATATATTTTTTCATATTTTTATGTTATTTTTTTTATAAGTAATTTTGTAATTACAATGGATCTTGTTTTATTTGTCTTGAGTAATAGATTTCAAATATATGACTTTTATTAAAATCCATATTTTGTATTAATAATTATTACAATTTAAAGTTTTATAAAAAGATTGTAGAGAGAGGAAGCTGACATGAGGGCGTTAATAGGCTCTATATTTTACACTACACTTTTACACAAATCTCAAGTGTCCAAGTCTGTTAAAAGACTGTTGAAGACCAAAAATAATTAAAAAAATCAAGTATCGTATATTTTACGCAAAACAAAATTTTACACTATCGTTAGAGATGCTCTAAGCATTGGGTTTATCATGAAACTTACTTATATTTTGAAAATTATTTATGGTGCTTATGCTACTTTTGAAGTTTGAATGGAGTGGTTGGCTAGGGGGCAATGATGCCAACCTCATTTCCAACATATATAGCACACACCGAGTGTCTTTTTTTCTTTTTCTTTTTTTTTAAATAAAATAAATAAATTAAATGAGGTCTAAATTTTTCCGTTATCTCTATAGACAATGAAAAACTCTCCTTCTCACTTCCATGAGTTGAATCTTTAACGATAGAAGTTGTCTGTTATTAGGCCAACTCCCCTCTTCCTTTTTCCCTTTCTTACATGCCAGAAAGAGGAGTGGAGAACCCAAACTTGTGACCCTCAAAAATTGAGTTTGTGATTAGTGTTTCTAAGTTCATTTGATCTTTTTAATATAAACTTTTTGAAGTGCTGTTCAAATTTATTTTCTCATTGTACATTGTGTCATTTTTGTGTGCGCATTATTATACTTGTTAAATTATACAACACAAGAAATAGAGAAATTATATTAATGAGCAAGAAATCCACAAGGGGTTACATTGTTACAATCTCACATCTATTTACAATGGAATTGACATGAATATATATACAAGTAAAGAAGGAAACAAGAAGCCTAAAATGAGGAAGAAAGGAGGAGACAAGGAGGGAAACATGGAGGAGGGAATAAAGGAAAAGAAGAATAATTCTAAGCTTTAATAATTACAAATAATAATGCTAATTTATGTTGGAGAATATCATCATTCAATATCATCATTTCTAACACCCCCCTTCAAACTCAAGGTGGCAAATGGGCGGTCAGCTTGAGTTTGGAAAGCAAATCCTGAAAGCGTCCTTTTACTACATGAGATGATCTCCAACAAATTGGAAAACTAGATCTAGAACATAATGATTATAATTACATAATTAAAGAAATTAAAGAACAAAACATAATGAATACGGAAGCAGTGGAGCATGAAAGCAGGAACATGGAGGCATGTGTGCAGGAGCATGGAGGCATGTGCTTAGATCTACTTTAACACCCCCCCTCAAGCTGAAGGAGGCTCTTAGGGATCCGAAGCTTGGATACGAGAAAACGGAATTTGGTTTTGATTTTTTTTTTTTTTTTTTTTTTTTTTTGACATGTTCGATGATTGACCGACAGACGGAACGGCGGTAACGGCGATGACGGGAGCCGACGGAACGGCGAGGTCCGGTGTAGAATTTCCGGAGGAAAAAACTTGATCTGAATACGCGAGCAGTACGTATAACAGTAACAAGAAATTGAATCAGAATACTTGGAGGTACAGCGAAAGGCGACCCGCCGGAAATATTAAATTGAAGAGATTGAATATATATAGATATATATATTTTTTTTTTTTTTTTTTTTTTAGAGAGGTGGAAGAGTAGCAGTGGTGCTAGTAGTCAATAATGGCCCTTTCTTTGGTTTTGGTTTTAGAGAGATAAACTGAAGTTTCGATATGAGAGGCGAGAGGTTTCCGAGGGTGTTGGTGGTGCGGAAGGAAGGGAACACAGATTATTAAGATAAAAAAGAGAAAGGCGATGGATTCTGAGAATCATCAGCACCAAAATTCAAGATATCAGTGAAGTTAGAAGCAGAGAGCGAATTGTATCCTATATCTCCTAAGGTAGTCCAATCCGGAGTCATTAATCCGGCAACCTCCGCAACAGAACTAATTTGAGGAGACCCCTTTGAGAAACCATCCAAAGCAACTTGGTAATCTGACAGAGTCGGATATGCCGGCATATCCACTGCTGTCAGAGGATCCCCGTGTTCTGAAAGATTCACGGTCGGTAGATGGATATCAGGGGTTGATGAAAGGAGCTTTAAAAAACTTTTGTAGTGAGGATGCTCCAACAAATCTTCCTGGGTCGGAAGAACCCCAGGTTCTAGAGGATTCTCTGAGGGGCCAGATGGAGAAGCGAAGGAGCCTGGTGGGTGAGCAAGGGAGTCGGATGGATTGGCCCTTGAGGAACTTGCAGGAGGGTTAAAGGAGCCAGGTGGAGAGGCAAAGGAGCCGGATGGGTGAGTAAAGGAGCCGGATGGAGAAGCGAAGGAGCCTGGTGGGTGAGCAAGGGAGTCAGATGGATTGGCCCTTGAGGAACTTGCAGGAGGGTTAAAGGAGCCAGGTGGAGAGGCAAAGGAGCCGGATGGGTGAGTAAAGGAGCCTGATGGGTAGGCAAATGACCTGGAGGCTGGAGATTTCTCCGGCAGTTTTCCGGTCGAACGGTGGCGGCGTCGACCAGAGCCGGATGGAGAAGCGAAGGAGCCTGGTGGGTGAGCAAGGGAGTCGGATGGATTGGCCCTTGAGGAACTTGCAGGAGGGACAAAGGAAAATGACGGATTAACCCTGGGAGACTCGCTGTCCAGTCGAGCCTCCAACGCCGTCATTCGTGACTGCAGAGCCTCAAGCTTTTGATCAAGAGAGGTAAGGAGGGCAGCGCATCCACCAGCAGGATTTAGGATTCTTGCCTTAGCTTCAAAGAGAAACGAATCGAGAGTTTCACGATGTTTGTGATCCGATACGTGTTGTAAAAAAAATTCAACACTTTTTACCCCGAAAACGGAAAAGATTGTGTGATAATCTCGACGATGATACGCATTTGGAAAGATTTTAACTGATTCACAAGAAGGAGGACAAGCTCTGCGGCGAAAAGAGCAGGCAGGACATGGAGTACCTCGCTGGCGGATGCTGATCGACATGGCTGTTTGTATTGGATTTGAATGGGAGATTTGCAGTGAGGATGGTGCTATTGGGTGATTTGCAGTGAGGATGGTGTGTTTTGATTTTAATGGCAGGAAGCTGGTGAAAGGGTTAAAGGCGCCGATCTCGAAATTTGAATTTCGAATTTCGAGGTCAGAGCAAAAAGATGTCGGCATTTGATGATGGCGAGGGTTTGGAGTTTGCGGAATTTGCGGGTTGTCGGTTATGGTATGGATTAGGGGTTGTCGGTTATGGTATGACTGAGGAAATGGACGGTGTTGCTTGGGATTGACGGAGGAGAGAATCGGGAAGTTGAACGAGTGGATGAGTGGTGCAATGAGATCAACGGCTCTTGATGTTAGAATAGGAAAATAAGAAGGTTTAGGGGCTAGAATAGAAATATCAGAAAGTACAGGGGTGAATTTGTAAATATATCTGACGGTGTCTGGAATATTCCGTCAATTCTGACGGCAAGCAAACGGCGTTAACCGCTGACGTGGCTGACACGTGACTGACACGTGGCGCTGACTGGATGTCACGTGGCGGACACGTGACGCTGACTGGATGCCACGTGGCGCTGGCGTGGATGCCACGTGGCGCTGACTGGATGCCACGTGGCGCTGACTGGATGTCACGTGGCGGACACGTGGCGCTGACTGGATGCCACGTGGCGCTGGCATGGATGCCACGTGGCGCTGACTGGATGCCACGTGGCGCTGACTGGATGTCACGTGGCGCTGACTGGATGTCACGTGGTGGACACGTGGCGCTAGTGTGTCAATGATGTGGCAGTGGCAGTTGCAGTTTGTAAGGAAATAGAGGAAAAATAAAATGCTATTAGTAGGAATCGAACCTTGCACTAAGCTGTGGTTACCTGATGGTCTTGCCAGCCAGGCTGAATGCTTCAATAATAATTATTTGGACGTGGTTTTATTTGAACAGGTTTGCTGCGTAAAGTCTGATTCGAGTAGTGTTTGGAGGCGTATTTGATTTGTTTGATAATGGTGATAGGTATGGTGGCTTGGTGGCGAGGTTGTGTGGTGGCTGGTGGTTGGTGGCGAGGTCGTGGTGGCTAGTGGCGAGGTCGTGGTGGCTAGTGGCGAGGTTGTGCTCTGATACCATGTTAAATTATACAACACAAGAAATAGAGAAATTATATTAATGAGCAAGAAATCCACAAGGGGTTACATTGTTACAATCTCACATCTATTTACAATGGAATTGACATGAATATATATACAAGTAAAGAAGGAAACAAGAAGCCTAAAATGAGGAAGAAAGGAGGAGACAAGGAGGGAAACATGGAGGAGGGAATAAAGGAAAAGAAGAATAATTCTAAGCTTTAATAATTACAAATAATAATGCTAATTTATGTTGGAGAATATCATCATTCAATATCATCATTTCTAACAATACTGACATTTTAACTTTAATTGTAACTGCGCGCCAAGTCTCACCGATTGTCACCGCCCGGCCACTAGCCAAATGTAACCACTGCCGGCTCAAGATCATTGGACGGCAGCGGACAGTACGTGGATGGTGGTGAACATATATCAGTGGTCATGCTTTTGTGTTTTAAATTAAATAGGATGACAAATTAAAGGGTATTTTAAGCATGCAAAAATTAGTATTTAAAATCTTTAGAAGTCGATATAAGTTGTCTAATTTTAGAAGGAACAATTTTATAATTAGCATGATATAATGATTGCTTTGACTTTTGTTGAGCTTTCTTGAAAAATAAAAAGAAAGGAAACATTAGCAGCAACTCCAAACGTACCGGCATTTATAACTTGTTTCAAAAGAAATATGTATGTAGTTTCTTTGTATTGTATGATTTTTATCATGTATTAAATTTTGTGCACGAATGATACGTATACGATATATATATATAAGTACTTTAAAGAAAATAACAAAAAATAATAAATACTTTAGTGAGTTGTGAGTTTTGTAAGGGTTCGAACCATATTTTTTATATTAAGATATTAAATTTTTTGTGAAATTAAAGGCAAAATTGGAAATATAACTCGGCTTTGATAGCTAACAAAATGCCATCCACCTTTATGTAATAATAGATACTTTAACAAGAAAGAAAAAAAAATCAATCAATAAAACACACACATACATATATATAGGGGGTGTTTGTGTGTGAATAGACATGTAGGGTAAAATCTGTATTCTTTTAACTTTATGATGAATTTTGAGATAATTTGACGCTACTACAACACTGCGTGCATGTATGGTGTTGAAAATGCATTTCCGGCCAACATATCAAAATATAAATCAACCAAAACAGAGATGAATTTATACTTAATTTACTAATAATATTAAAGTTGTGTTTGATAATATTCTTCGACCTTCTTGTGTAAAGTCAGCAGCATTTCATGCTTTTTATCTTCGATTGTATAATTTTTCAGGGAAATATTTTATGTGGTATACCTATTTTAACATAATTTTTTTGGTTTAATTTTCAAGTGATTCAAAAATCGTGCACATACATTCTAAATTTTTTATTCCCAATAAAAATTTCCTCACGAAATAAATCCATAATCAAATTTAGTTCTTTTCATGTAAGTATGCATTTTAAGGGTACATTTTGATTTATTACATGGAAAAATTTGGAATTCCTAAATTACATAGCTTTCGATCAAAAGCACAAATTTTTATCAGCAAAATAGAATTTTAGGGCTATAGTTTTGCTTTTTTATATACAAAAGGTATAATATCGGACAAAATTGATAGTTTAAGTTTGGAGAACAGAAAAAAAGGGGGATAAGGCCCAAAACTATAACGACCGACAAGTACTTGTAAACAACGATGCCACTAAAAGGATCATAAAATTAATAGAGCAATTAATAAAAAAATATATATATAATTTGATTTGTTAAAAAATTGTCATCCAATATTTATTTTATGACCTTGAGTTAGTAAAAGTTATTTTCTTACTATTGAGCCACTCCTAACTTTATTTTTTATTTAAAAACATTATGTTTACAGAAGAAAAATATATTTATTCTTTTTTCTAATAGTAGAAAATGTTTGGACCAACTTACGTATATTTTAAATATATAATCCCTCCAAGTTCAACAAAAACAAACCATTCACATTGAAATTAAGAGATTTACAAAACATGGGTTCTTAGGTATTTAGTTGATAAAATTTAAAAAGTTTAAATTTTAATGAGAGAAAAAGAAAAGAAAAGGAAACGAAAGAAACGTAAGTTCAATAAATCAAATAGTAATAATGAATGTGATGAAAGCGAATTAATGGGTCAAATGAATCTGAAAACTCACGCATAGCATATGCCTTTTATTCCCAAATCCCAAGGGTATAACTTCCACTCATTTCTTTATTTAAGTGTGTGAGAATCGAAAACAGAGGGTGGGTCCACCTTCCACTTATCCAAGCCTCTACGTAGCCTACCCTTTTTCACTCGAACCAACTACCAGTTGAGGTCGCTCTCATATATATATATATTCTCGCGTCAAGTTAATCCTCAGATAGCTAGCCTGACATCTTGGATTTCAATCTATCCCTCTATAGAGTAACCAATAAATTTGTTTTTGTTAATAATTTGTGTGAAGATTACGATTTTCGCATTAAAAAATCGATGGCTTGTGAAATACTATGTAAGAATAAAAATTTACTTCACTCTTTGACAAATGATTTTAAAATATATACTTTGCACTCTAATAATCATATAAGTTCACGTGTTTTAATCATTTAAAATTGATAATACATATATTATTCTACTTATCTGGCATATAAACTTTTGAAAACCGTTAATTTAGAGATTCATTCATAGTTAAGAACTAAACTAATTTGCTAGTAGAGATGGTAACATGATTACTCATTGATTAGCCAATACGCTAAGAACAAAGCTATTATTTTTCTATTCAAATTAATAAATTTAAACTTCTTTAAACTAATATAATAGTTAGTGCTACAATTATTAGGCGCACGCAGTGCCAAAGTCACGTGCAAAGAAAGGTGGGTAATTGCTCCCCCTCAAATTTTAAAAATTATAATTTAACCCTATAATTATTTTTTAAATTGAGTTTATTAAGTTAGCATCCTCCCCGCCCCCCTAAAAAAATTCCTACCACCCTTGATTAAGTGTTCACACCTCAAAATTTTTATCGATATATATTACATGAGTTGTACTTTGTGAGTATATCCATCATGAAAATATAATTTATGTAATTACATGCTCCTATTTGATAACAAAAGTATTTTCTTATTATATATATTAATAATTTTTTAGGTTACTATTTGAGGTTGATGGTTGCTCATTCATTAGGAAGCGCGTTTTCTAGATAACAAACCCGAACAAACAAGCTAAAAAGATTTGATCGACCACTTTGATCTCTCCCTCCCTCCCTTATAAAAGCCCACACAAAACTTTCCAATCCCACTAATCTCATCAAAAATGGCTTTTTCATCTTCAAATACGTATCCAATAAAAACAGTAGTAGTATTAGTTCAAGAAAACCGCTCATTCGACCACATGCTTGGCTGGATGAGATCCCTCAACCCCCATATCGACGGTGTCACCGGAGCCGAATCTAACCCTCTCTCCACCACCAACCCCGCCTCGGACCACCTCTTCTTTGGTGACCGAGCCATTTACGTTGAACCCGACCCTGGCCACTCCATTCAAGATACATACGAGCAAGTGTTCGGTGGGCAATGGAGCCAAGACAACGACAAGAAACTCAAGCCCTTAATGCAAGGTGAGTAATTCCAAGAATAGTACAATGACTTAAAAAAGTGAATTAAATGATATGTCATAAATTCGCCAAATCTCATTTCTACATACAAAGCTTTAATGCAAAAAAATGTTAAATCGCAAAATCTCATTTCTATATATATAGTTTCAAAATGAATATTTTATTGATAAAAAAAAATGATTTGATAGCTAGGAATTCGCTGATGGGACATTTATAGCATGTATCAAAATTAATTTGGGGAGCTGATTAAAGTTAGTACTGTTACTAACTCTTTTTTCAAAATTAAGGGGGCATAATACCTAATATATGTATATATATATATGTGTGCGTATTTTTAATCTTTTAAAGAGAACTTAGCATTAAAATAGCATAGGGGACAATTCCGCCCTTGCATATTGACATATTGTATAAAAATTCAACTGATTGAACAATGGCAGAATAATCTCGTTGTTTGGTGCATCTTCTGTTGGGGACATTTTCTTTTTTAATGTTGAATTATGAGTATGTAATGCTTAAAGAAACTTTAAAAAATGTATTTGTTTTCCATTGGAGCCTTTTGAACAAATTATAGTATGGTTTTATTTTGGTTGATATATAAATAGGTTTTGCACAAAATGCGGAGAGAAAAGAGAAGGGAATGGCAGAGACAGTGATGAACGGATATAAACCGGAGGCGGTGCCAGTTTTCAAGGAGTTGGTGTCAGAGTTCGCGGTGTGTGACCGGTGGTTCGCGGCGGTGCCAGCATCCACACAGCCCAATAGGTTGTTTGTTCACTCTGCGACGTCATATGGGGCTACAAGTAATTAATGATAAGAAGCATTTGATTGAAGGGTATCCACAAAGGACAATATTTGAGTCCTTGGATGAGAGCGGTTATACTTTTGGAATATATTATCAATATCCACCATCCACATTGTTCTATAGGTAACGTGCATATATATATTTCCAAGATGCATATATTATATGTTGTGGATCGATCAGCAGAAGCTCTAATACTAGTTGCGATAACGGGAGCAATTAACCTAACTCCAAACTATAATTATAATCCAAAGAAACCTCTTTAGGTAATTTCTATGAACACTAGGCGGGTGGAATTCTAACTAGCAATAAGAAACATTCAACCAAGCAAGCAATCCACACACATTATATATGCATTTATGAATAATCGATAAAGCAGATGATAGATGAACAAGTAAGAAAATCAAGAAAACACACTAGGATGTAAGGTGGATACTCAAAATGGGTCTTCCTCTTGAAAGATTTTTATTGATGAAGAGAAATTCGGAGTTTAACACCCAATCACTCTCACCGATCAATGGATCAGCCTCCAATTGATCTTACCATCTCAAAACTTAGCTAAACTCTAGCCAGAAACCCTTACAAAAAATCCTTCAACGCAAAACCCTAGTTTTCTCTCTTTACACTCTCATACAAGCTATACAACAAAATAAAAAAATAACCTATCTATTTATACAAGTGAGAAACTTGAAAACCTAACGTGCCTGGGCCATCGCGTCATTGCTACTGCATATTGGTATGACCTTAAATTGGTCTATACCTGGACACCACTCGACCCACGCATACCAGTATGCTAAACAAGCTAATATCGACACAGCTTATTAGCACTAACTTTGAAACTCTGTCACTCTATGTACCGGTATGCCTCCTTGGCCACAATACTAGTATGCTCATTACCAGAAGAATGATGAGCCAAACAAAATATTATATACACGTGTTACAATTATTTTTGCATCAAATTTTTAATAGCAGGTCATATTAGCGTATCCTAAGAAGACATGTTAAGAACTTATAAATAAAAAAGAATAGATTTTCAACAAGTTTTGACTGTGGCACTGCTGATATATACTAATGCATGCAGAGCCTCATTCTTTTTGTCTAACGTCCTTTGCTTCATGTATTTAAGGAATGCGATCTAAGCACGTAAAATTTAAGAGATGCGGTTAATTAACCATATACAAGAATGACATAATATTTGCCCAAACAAGTAAAAATGAAAAGATGCAGTCCTTTAAAGTATTTTTACAATATTCAAGTTTCTTTCACAACATCTAAGTTATTTTCACACAGTATCTAAGTTATTGTTACCGTCTATATATAATATAACAATATTCAAATAACAATATCCTGTTCAGACTATCTAAGTCACAATATTTGACGGACGATATACCATATTGGCAAAGTAAATATGCTATTGTCAAAATAATGTATAACATTAAAAGTATACAATATAATTTCTCAATGCAATATTTAACTCTGAAAAAGAGATAATTGCTTTCATTATATGAATATATGATCTAATTTAGAGTATATAGCACCAGATAGAATACAAAAAAATAAAAAAATGCTGAACTAAGCGACCTGGTAGCCGCTCTTTTTTTATTTTTTATTGTTATCTAATAATTATTGCATGTCTCTTTAAAAAGAATGGAAAATACTTCTATTCATTTTAGATAGGAGTACTTAGCACATGACTTCTTAATACTAAATACTGAATTTTAGTCAAATTCAATACATGTTAATGATGGCATGGATAGACTTTTTTTTTCAAATTAAGAGGTAATTAACAATCCATACATATTACTCTATTAACTAGTCTCCAAAAGAATTTTAAAAATAGCGTCATGAAACTTCAATCATGTTCAGTGTTGTAAAAGACTAACAGTGGCATCACATGAAATATAACTAACTAGTTTGGATAGTTAATGCGTACCAAAAAAAAAGTATGGATATTCATTAAGTGAGGTATGCAAATGGGCTACGGTTCATATTAGGTCACTTTTATTGCAAGCTAGCAATATTACATGTACATGCGTGTGGGTTTCTTTCTTGTAACATAAAGGTTAATTTGTACCGGTGGATGTTCAGAAAGTCAACTTTTGAAAAAATATAATAAGTTTAACGCTATTCTTTTACATAATAATTGTAATAAATACTCACGGAGAGTATATATGCAAAAGTTTTAGGTACATGAAATAAGGATGGTGTTATTTACATCTTTAAATCTGTCACAAACACCCTCCTTTAAAATTTAATTAAAAATATATTTTAACACCATCTTATTTGTCACAAACACCCCCCTCTATTGTTTGATGTTAGGTGAATGCTTAGTAATACACTTTCCTCATATAAGCAGAGTTTATATAAGTGGACTCACTTTTCATTAGGCGGGCATTATTTGAAAAACACTTCAGTAATCTCTTGCCTGATGTTAGGCGAATTATTACAAACAAACTCTCTCTAAGTGGGACAAGTGTGTGCATCTGCATTCACTTCACATTAGGCGAGTCTTCGGGAGGTGTTGGTGATTAGAAATTTATCTTTGGGGATTGTTTGTGATAGAAATGATGAGTGTAAATAATACCGCTCCAAAATAATGTGAACAAAAATTTAATAATTTCTATCACTTATATGTTCTCTTAAGACAATTTAATATTTTGCGTGTGGACGTACTGACAATTAATGTACACTTTCGGTGCAGTACTCCTCCTTCATAAAAGAAACCAAATACCAAGGGCTTGTTGGGCATGTATGGTTAAATTTTTTAGTTGAGTTTTTGAGTTAAATTTTTGAAAAGTGTGAAAGTAAGTTAAAAAGTGAATTAAGTTTTGAAGGAGGGGCTAACTCTCTTTATTTAATTTCCTTACAGGAACCTCAGAAAATTGAAATACATAAAGAACTTTCACCAATATGACCTCGAGTTTAAAACGCATTGTAAGGAGGGAAAGCTACCAAACTACGTCGTAATAGAACAAAGGTATTTTGATTTGACGATATTGCCAGGTAATGATGATCACCCTTCACACGATGTCTTTGAAGGCCAAAAATTAGTGAAGGAAGTTTATGAAGCTTTGAGGGCAAGTCCTCAGTGGAATGAAATTTTGTTTATAATAACATATGACGAACATGGTGGATTTTATGATCACGTGCCAACTCCGGTGACCGCGGTTCCTAGTCCTGATGGAATCATGGGGCCGGAGCCTTATAACTTTCAGTTTGATCGGTTGGGCGTTAGGGTTCCTGCCATCTTCATTTCTCCATGGATTGAGCGCAAAACAGGTACGCATTTTTGTTGATGATAATATTGGATCGTATACTGCGCGCAGTAAGAAGAACATTAGATGCAAGAAGTTACAAAACATAATGTGACAATATATTGTTTGATTGGTGAACCTCTAGTTCTTACATGCAGTCAATGTGTGTATATATTTTATTACCAAACCAATCAAATAAGTGGCCTACAATCTTGCGCATTAATTTTTGCGAATACTCTATCTGGAACATTGTTGCTCTACTAACGTCCCCTGACGTGGAAATAAACCAGAGACTAATAAGTCTCCGTTTGATTGCAAGATAGAAAAAAAAATTGAGTTAATTTTGGCAAAAAAATGGAAAATAAATTGAGTGATATGGTGATATTCTCTTGATTTTTAAGTTTTTTCATGAAAAAATTTTCTTTGCCTGGTGGTGAGGATAAATTTTCCATCAAAAATATAGAAGGATGATGGATGTTTATTCATAAAATAAGTAACATCTCTCACCTTAAGCCATCTCCAATGGTAATTTCTATTTTTTTTCATTTCTATATATCCTATGTGGAATGCCGTTTTAGAATATTTCTATATATAGTTAGCAATTTTTTTGTACAGATAGAAAAGTATACAAAAATTGGTCTCCAATGGTACTTAATTTCTTTAATTCTCACTTGACATTTATTTAGGAAGAGAGATAATCGGTGGGTTTTATAATATCCAAGGAGAATGTGCCAAGTCATATAGGGAATTTCTATCACGATAGAAATTACCAATATGACTCACCCTCTACCTTACATAGAAATTATTATAGAAAACTCTATTAGAACATATTTTTTTTATTTCTCATTTCTATCATAGAAATTTGTATGGATGAAAATGAACATCGGAGATGGCCTTATTTTTTTTTATCTTTTTCACACAAACTAACTAAATTTATTTTTCTTGTTCTATCTTTGCAATCAAACGGAGCCCAAAAAAAGAAAAAGGAAAAAAGGCGATCATTGTTCTACGCTATATACTAGTGCGTCCATCATTTTTTTTTTCAGCATCGATAATTATTTTATGTTTTCTAGTCCCTAAATTTCTTAAAGGTTGGTGGTACATGTATATATAAATAAGTGTATTCACCAAAAAAAAAAAAAAAAAAGGAACAACAACATTAAATTTTTATTGCGTGCTTACGTGCGCAATATATTCTATTAAAAATAAGATTGACTAGAAACATAAAATCTTACGGGCTTTACATATCTCGACTTTTGCTATTAACTTCCAATGAGTCTTTGTCACATGGATGAGTTATTATTGCCATTACGGCTAATTTTCGTGCATAAAAACATTGCACATGCCAATGTGCTATTCACTGGGAAAAGAGGGATATATAGTTTTCTTTTCTTGAATTGAGTTGATCGAATGCATTATTTCGTTCCGTATTCATATACACCGTCTTTAACTGTTCCTTCTAAATTGCACACCATGTTCCTAAAGTAACATCAATCTTGTTCATAATTAATGTAGTAACTAATTAATTGGTGATAAAAATGCATATACATACATGCAGTGTTGCATGGGGCTTCAGGGCCATACCCTACATCAGAATATGAACATTCATCAATACCAGCAACAGTCAAGAAGATCTTTAATTTGCCACACTTTCTAACCAAACGTGACGCTTGGGCTGCCACTTTTGAGGGTATTATTGTCATCAGAAAGACCCCTAGAACCGATTGTCCAGGTAAAATATACTGTTTTTTTCTCTTCTCTATTTCCATTTAACTCTGTCCTTTTTAACAGTCAAGGTTTAAATCTTGGAGAATCCTAGTTTTCTTTATTATAAAGTTGAACAGAAAATCTAGCTTATTTGTACCTATTTAATACGAATATAGATTTATAACATATAACATTTGTTAAAGATTGAATTATTATATTCTCTCCAGACATTTAATTCAAGAACTGTTCCAAACGCACGGCTGAAATAAGCCTTGTATGTCAGGTTTTTATTATATTTATTCATCCGATTATATACCCACCCTATACTATATAATCGTCCTTTTTTGGGTGCGCCATTATTTATATTATTTGACTCATAATATATAAATAATTTTATCTTTATTGATTACTTTGAAATTAATGTTTTTATTCAAACGTGTAAAAGTCTAATAATAAAGTCAAATAATAAGCCTTGATTTTAAACGGAAAAAATACTATATATTAACTAACCAGGAACTCATGTTTGCAGTGACCTTGCCGGAGCCTGTGAAACTCCGAGAGGCGGAAGCAAAAGAAAATGCGAAATTGAGCGAGTTCCAAGAGGAGTTAGTACAAATGGCAGCAACACTATGTGGGGATTATAAGAAGGAAGATGTGGATAAATTGACAGTTGAGGAGGCAGTTGATTATGTTAAAGATGCATTCAAAAGATTCTTAGATGAATGTGAGAGAGCTAAAGAAAGTGGTGCTGATGAATCCACTATTTGTGGGCCATTAATTGATCTTCCACCTACAAGACCCAACAAAAGATCCACGGCTTCCAAGTTCGTTTCCTGTTTAGTTTGTGGGCATTAATGATATTTTAATTAATTTGCATGTCAATAGTGTTATACAATAAGGTCTCGTTTGATTCGGGTATTAAAAGGTGTGATGAGATTATTAATACCATTTTTTTTATAATACATTGTTTGGTTCGCACAAATGTGCTGGAATTATTAATACCGGGACTAACTTAATACCACTCTTTATGGTATAATTTAATATCAAGGAGGGGCTTGTATTGTTTATTCGAGATTAAGAAAAAAAAAACCATATATTATCAAAAATACCATTATTACTATAATATTTTCAAAAATGCCACTACTACTACTACAATTATTATTATTATCATTTTTTTTGTTATTTCAAAATATAATTCCGTATATGAGTTACATAACCAAACATGGTGTTAATATTAGCATAATACTGCATAAGTCAAACATGGTATTGGTATTAAATTAATACCAAGATTAATAGTCCAATACTATTAATACTGGTATTATTAATCCCACTTACCCTAATTCCTGAATTAAACGACGCCTAAAGGTGTTAGCTGAGAAAAGAATTGACATGGGAGGAATCAAGAGTTTATTTAAACGAATTATAAATCATTTTTGTTGTAGTCAAATCACCATATATATTATATGGATACACCATGAGCAAATTAAATTAAATAAAAATTAGATGCGCTAATGAACTTAATTTATTTTGTATTTATTTTTATAAGGGAGGTCTAAATCATTACAAACTAATAAAACTCCATACCATACTTCTCTTGGTAAGGCGCCTCCTCAATTAGGCTACCACTTGCTCGGATGAATTTAATATTCACCTTTTTAGATACTTGTAATTGTAATACTAAATTAACCATTACATAAGTAGAGAAAAAAATGAAATGCACCACACAAATAAAGAGAGAACATAACAACATTTTTTTAAAATGAACTTTTCTTAATTATGTCAAAATTCTCAAGTAACTTCTACCGGTTATAGTATCCGAATTTAAAGTAAATTCTAATGATTATATCATGGCCTAGTTTATTTAAAATTAAATCAATAAAAAGATTACCGGACAAAAAATATGTTTTACTAGTTGAATCGATAAAATACCCATATATAAATTCAATTAGAATAAGTAAACCACAAAAGAGATTGTAAACATATATAAGTCAATAACTATCAAAATTTGTGAATGATCGACTTAACCCTGTAGGTTATTGCTAATAACGGTACTTGAGAAAACCTCATAAATTAATTTTTATTATCCATAATTCTCTAAATCATGACATTGACCATCTATTTTTATTTTTTTGTCCAAAATACCCTTCCTTATCCTTTTATTCTTCCCATTCTGAATAAACCCCAACTCCCTAACCTAAGACCCTGACAGCCTCCGCCAGTCACCTCACAGCCCTATGCGGCAACAGTTCCGGCCACCGTTTTCGAACACCCATCCAACTACCACCACCTTTGACCACCGCCATCTTCACCCTTTTCTCTCTATAAAACCTCTGCCCCCCCCGGGGCCCCCTATCCCTCTCCCTTTATTATTCATAGTATAAAAAATTAATGAGAAAAAAAGATTTGGTTGGTCAAGTGAAGAGTTATGACAATTGAATTGAAAATAGGGAAGACTTTTGAGTTGGGAAAAGAAAAAAATTAATTGTTGCATTGCATTGAATAATTGCAGAGAACACGTAGATGGCATAATTATCCATTGTGAGAGGATCGGAAAGATTGATTACCGGGAAAAGTTGACATCCTGACAGGGCTTCTAGTGCCTTTTTCCGAGCAGGTCTATATATACCTTGAAATTTCTCTTTATTAAAATTTTAAATTGCATGCAAATGCTTATCGATCTGTTATACTCCTGCAGAAGAAACACAATGATTGTAGCCCTTTTTCTGTTATATATATACGTTGGGTAATAGTTTTGAGAAGTTCATATCACCCACTCGAAATTCTGATGATCAGCAGGTATATATGTAACCACAAGAACTAGTGTGCGGAATTCTAATTTCATGATGAAACAAATTAAACAAAGTTAAAGATGCAAACCCTATGGGATCAGTTAGCTCTTTCCGAACCTATATGGTTATGTTCCGATGATGCTGTCAAATTTGATATGTACAAGACTCAACATACACTTCTCATGGCTCTTCATGACCGCTTTGAGCCTGTTTGGGCTTCACTCCTATACCGCTATCCTCTCCCAACCTTTGATGATGTCGTCACTGCACTTCATTTTGAAGAAACACGACTTGGTCCAAAGTCTAAGAATTCTGATGCAGTACTTGCTGTCGCTTACCCCAAATCTGAAAAGCCATCAAATGATAAATCATTAAACAAGTGTGCATATTTCCATGAGACTTCTCATTCCCTGCTGTACTATCCCAAATGGGTCTGTAAATACTGCCACAAGCGCGGCCCAAAACATTATGGTTCTGATTGCTACAAGAATCCAGCCAGACAACACAATCCCAAGCCTATCACTGATGCTGCCACTGAACAACCATCCAACTAATTCTCATCAATCAGTAACAATGATATTGCTGATCTTTTAAAACAGGTTTTATCTGGACCATCATCTGTGATGTCTGCCACCTCAGGTACCTCTTGGTATTTTGATTCCGGCTATTGTAATTACATGACTTCCAACTCTGCACTCTTTCTCTCCAAATCTCCTACCACACACACACATCCAATTAAGACTGCCGATGGATCTCAATTGACTGTCACTCACATCGAACCAGTAGCTACATCTCACTTATCCCTTCCCTCTATTTTTCATATACCTAACTTGACAATTAATCTTATATCTGTTGGTCAATTATATGATCTTGGATTAAATGTTGCCTTCTTCTCATCTGGTTGTCATCTACAGGATCCACGGACGAGGCAAATTATTGGGATAGGTCGTAAAGTTAGTCGTTTGTTTGAGTTAGTTCATCTTCGCACCCCACCAGATATACCTACTAAAATCTTTACCACTGCTCCGACTTTCTCCACCTCTCCTCTGGAACTTTGGCATTCTTGGTTAGGTCATGTATCTATTGATAGGCTTAGGTCTCTTATTTTCATGAGTCGATTAGGAAATGTTCGATCAAAAAATATTTCATGTTTGTCGTCTCAACTTGAAAAACAACCCGTTTAATACAAGTGATTTTATTTCTTCTGTACCTTTTGACCTTATTCACTCTGATGTTTGGGGGCCTTCTCCTCATAACACTATGGGGGGATCCAAATATTTTGTTGTTTTTATAGACGATTATACCAGCTTTACCTGGATATATCTAATGAAAAATCGTTCTGAATTGCCGCAAATATATTATAACTTTGCATAAATGATTAAAACCCAATTTTCCAAACCAATCAAGATACTTCGCGGTGATAATGCTATGGAATACAAATAAACCAAATTTCTCCAGTTTTTGCGTCAACAAGGAACTGTTTCTCAATATTCATGTTCAGGTATATCTCAACAAAATGGTCGTGCTGAACGTAAACATCGTCAGATTTTGGATATTGTTCGAACCCTTCTCATATTTAGTAGGTGCCCTGAACGTTTCTGGGGTGAAGCAGCTCTTACTGCTGTTTATACTATAAATCGACATCCTATTCCTGCTTTCTAAAATCAATCACCATACGAAAGACTGAACAGTCACCCCCTAATTATAATCTTTTAAAAGTTTTTGGGTGTGTCTGTTTTGTCTTACTTCAACCTCATGAACATTCGAAACTCGAACCTCGTTCCTGCCTTTGCTGCTTCTTAGGGTATGGCATAGAGCATAAAAGGATATAGGTGTTGGGACCCTATCTCAAAAAGACTTCGTGTGTCTAGACATATCATATTTTAGAAACACAAAATGTTATCCTCAGTATCCAAATTCCAAGTCCACACTGATACTCCTATTCCATTTTTTGCTAACCCTTTTGTTGAGTTATATTCCCCTACTTCACCTGTTTCATCAGAACCTTATGAGCCCACTACTGACGCCAATCAATCCAATGAACCCCCTTCATACCATTTAATCCCTCTACTACTACTCAATCAAGTGATCATATACCAGCAACGGACTATTCTGATAACCCTAACTCGCCCAATGATCATGTCAACCTGTCCAATCTCCCTCGCCATTCTACTAGTGTAAGGCAGTTATCTCATCATCTTCGTGATTATCATTGTTATTCCACTTTATTTTTCCATCATGAACCATCTTCATACAAAGAAGTAAGTACTAATCCATTGTGGCAGAAAAGCTATGTCTGAAGAATTGCAGGTCTTAGAAAAAGCTCAAACTTGAGAATTGGTCACTCTTCCACCAGGAAAGACCGTAATGGGCTCCAAATGGGTCTACAAAATTAAAACCAAATCGGATGAATCTATTAATTGATATAAAGCCCGCTTTGTAGCAAAAGGTTTTAATCAAGAATATGGCATTGATTACGAGAAAACATTTACTCCCGTTGCTCGATTAACCTCTGTTAAAAGCCTTCTTGCCATTGCAGCTATCAGAAAATGGGACTTATTTCAAATGGATGTGAAAAATATGTTTCTTAATGGTGACCTTTCTGAAGAAGTTTACATGAAACCACCTCCAGGGGTTCCACACTCTACATATCAAGTTTGTAAATTGTGGCGAGCCTTATATGGTCTTAAGCAAGCCCCTCGCTCCTGGTTTAAAAAATTTAACTTCAACATTCAATAATTGGGTTTCATCTCTAGCACTTATGATTACGGGCTTTTTATTCGAAAATCAGATAATGGTATTACACTTCTCATTCTTTATGTAGATGATATGATTATTACTGGGAATGATGTCTCTGGCATTTCTGAACTCAAACGATCTCTCAGCCATCATTTTGAGATGAATGACCTTGGTCGTCTAAACTATTTCTTGGGTCTTTAAGTTCTCTCTGACTCTGCTGGGTATTATCTATCCCAGGTTAAGTATGCTTCTGACATTCTCACTCGTGCCGAGCTCACCGATTGTAAAACTGCTCCAACACCACTGAAAACGAATCTATGGCTTACACCTCTTGATGGTACTCCTCTAAATGATGTCACTTTGTATCGACAAATAGTTGGTAGTTTGGTTTACCTGACAGTTACCTGACCAAATATTGCATATGTTGTTCACATCGTTAGCCAATTCATGTCTGAACCACGTTTTACACATTATGTGGCAGTTCTTCGCATTCTTCCCTATATCAAAGGGACCATGTTCCATAGACTGCACTTCCCTTTTTTATCATCTTTAGAGTTACGTGCTTACTCTGATTTCGACTGGGCAAGAGATCCAATTGAACGACGGTCAACCACTAGGTACTGCATTTTCTTAAGAGATTCCCTCATATCTTGGCGTAGCAAGAAACAATCCCTTGTTTCTCGCTCTAATACAGAAGTAGAATATCACGCTCTCGTTGACACTGTTCAGGAAATCATCTGGCTATGCTGGCTACTTTCAGACATGGGAGTTCCTCAACATCTCCCAACTACAATTGACTATGATAATCGAAGTGCTATTCAAATTGCTCATAACGATGTTTTTCATGAACGGATAAAGCATATTGAGCTTGACTGCCATTTTTTTGTCAGCATTTAGATAGAAACTCTATTCGCCTTTTGTCTATATCTTTTGAAGAACAACCTACCGATCTATTCACTAAAACCCATCCACTTCGTCGTTTTCAAGATCTTTTGTCTAAACTTAAGTTGGTTCCTCATCTACCACCTTAAGTTTACGGGGGGGGGGGGGTGTTAAAGAATATTGGATCTTGATTTTGTGTATATTTGTGTGCGACCTTCTCCCCGAAAATCCCAACTACTTCTCTTCGAAAATCCCCACTACTTTTTGTCTAACCCATTGTGCTATAAATTAGATCATCTATTGTTGTACAAAATATATATCAATCGAATAATAATAATAATACAACATTTTTTCATTTTCTTACATGGTATTAGAGGTGTAAGATCCTTTCGACCTTTCGCCGTTGCCGGCGGGCAATACATTTTGTCGCCCGCCGGACCATAGCCAATAATACAATCATCTCGCTGCTTCGTCGCTTCCTCACCGACTCACCTATCTACAATCAATCCAAAATCACCGTTCATCCTCCATTATTATCATCCAAAACATCATTTTCCTCCTTTCATCTATCGGCCATTCACCATCCAAACTTTTATCACCATCAAACCTTCACCAAATTCCACTGTCGAACACCAATAAAAAAATAAAAAAATCTACCCATCTTTTATTTAGACCTTAAATCTTTTGTCCAAAATAAAAATAAAAATATCTTTATATTTCCATCATCTATTTTCAAACTCAAGTTGGCCTATTCGTACCACCTTGAGTTTGAGGGGGTGAAATAAACATATATTCATGCCGGCCTTCAGCCATGCCGGATCTCTCCCGAATGTCAATCATATCAAATCTAGCCATGTCAGATCTCACCCCAAACGACATCCATGACGTTTCGGACCTCGCCCCGGATGGCAACCGTGCCGGACAATCAACAACCATATCGGACAATCAAAGTCGGACCTCCCTTTAGCCATGCCAAATCTCTCCCCGGACGTCAATCATATCAAATTCAGCTGTGTCAGATTTTACCCCAAACGGCATCCATGATGTGCCGAACCTCGCCCCGAATGGCAACCGTGCCGGACAATCAACAACCATATCGAACAATTAGAGCTGAACCTCCCTTGCCAAATAATATTTACCCGGCATTCCTCATCTTTCAAGACATGTTCTCCAAACTCAAGATGGTCTCTCATTTACCACCTTGAGTTTGAGGGGGGATGTTAACATATACCACAAATCCATTGTCAACATATCTGCATATATGTCAAACATATGTGTAGATATGTCAAAGAACAAATCTCAACATATTTTCATTGTCAATAACACATCCTCCATTGTCAATAACTCATCTACATTGTCAAAAGAAGATATCTCCATTGTCAAAAGAAGATATCTCCATGTTCAAAACATATCTTCTGTATTCAATATACTAAAGATTTGTATAGATTTAAGCTTGACAAATGTACTCAATTCATCCTTATATATAAGTACATTTATGGCTTGTAACACAACACAACAAAGATCATTTCTTTCTTCCTCTCTCAATTCTTATATTTTTCATAAACATTATTATGTCTTCTTACACATGTTTTAGTTAATTAAATAGCCTAAAAACTTTTGTTTTGTTCTGTTCTATTCCTATTCTTTAATATTGAGATGTCTATTAGCTTTTATAAAATACATTCATTAGGTCATGTTTGCGTATCATCTAATAAAACCTTGTTTTTGGTGTGGTGTCTATTAATGCAAAATAAGAGAAACCAGACTAAACTACACTGAGTTGTCCTTGTTTTAATCATTAATTATGTTTTTTTGAAGAATCGAGGTTTATTTCTTTAATTTCCTTTGCCAAGAACATGTACCGGCCTTATGTACATTGAGGTGTTATGCGACCACCCAATACATATGGCTTGCATGGTCAATGGAAAAAAGCAGCAGCAGCAACAGAACTGGAGGGCCACAATTTTAGGATTTGTTTTATTGATCGATGTCAGGTTGATGAAATATCTAACATGATTTCTTTGGCTAGCTGCACGAGGACAAAAAGTTACGTTGGTGCAACTTTAAGGACCTTGAGGGACTTTCCAAGGATGTTGAACGAAGCTAAACGCCGTAAAGTTTAGTTTGTTTTTGCTTGGATATGGTTTCATGCTCAAAGTAATTAGCCTCTGCATTTTGGATTTATAGTGATTTGTAACTAAAAGTTGATATTTATAATATTAATATTGTACATATATGGGAGACTATATTTGCAATGATAGGATAGGACTATATGGGTAAGTAAATTAAGATGTTTTATATGCTGCGAGTAATCATTTTCTGGCAACTTGCTTGTTATTTTCATTGTTTTCTTGCTTTATATCTTTCAATGGGGTAAAAGTTTTCCCTTTACATCATTTAGCACACACACACACACACATATATATATATATATATAAATTTTCTAGCACCCATGAACTCAACTGAAAAATTCTTGTTGAGACTATTCATCCCACATCAGAAGAGTGGATCATCACAAAGCAATATATAAGATATAGGGGTTACTCCACCCATTATCAACTGGTTTTGGGTTGGATACTCCGAAAGGATTCACAAAGCAATATATAAGATATAGGTCCTACTCCCCCCATTGTTAATTAGTTTTGGGTGAAATTAAATTTGAGGCCAAAATTAATTAGGTCAGCGGAGGCGACCCCAGACATTGTTATGTGTGTGCACTTTTTTGCTATTATTTTTTGACAGAATATCAAAATCTTATTCCATGCAATTCTATTTTTTAAACAAGTTGAAGGAGTAGGCATTATTGGCAAAAAAGAGGTAATAAATTGGGGTTTATCGAGTCCAATACTACTTAAATTTTTCTATGAAACAATATTTTTTTATCAATGACGAGGATAATAATTGATCCGAGCTCCGACCATTGTAGCTGCCGAGCTCGCTATAAATGCTCTTTGAAACTAACCAAAGCTTGACACGTGGTAGTTATAAAATGAGGCAGCAGTCACCCCACAACTGCCACACAACCATTAACCAACAACTTTTCACCATTTTCTCTGCTCTCTCCAAACATGGAAAGTCGTGTCTATCACATTATAACAGTTAGTTCTTTATATCTATAAAATGAACTAACTTTTTAGCACTTAAAATCGTTAGAAAATTAATTAAGTACATTCAATTATCAAATTGTATTATCTCTATCTCGTAACCCGTCAACACCATCAATAAAAATATCCACAACTTCACCAAATAATAGACATAAACCAAACCTATCATTTATTGGCCGAAAGAACAACGTTTACAAAAAATCTTTGTGCTTAGATTCTTACACTTATTAATTACATACAAAGTTTTGTGAGCAACATTTCTTCATCTTGAATTTATTGACCTTACAATTAATATAATGCAACGAAAAAGCATTGCAATAGTTTTTGAGTAAATGACGCCAAAAGCCCTCAAATTATGTCCTAAGTTTCAATTAAGTTTCTAAACTCGATTTTGTGTCAATTGAACCTTTAAACTATTCAAATTGAACACTAATGACCCTTCCGCCCAAATCCTCCATTAAGTCAAACGGATTAAAGGATTTTTTTTGTCACTAATAAAGTTAATTGGAAAAAAAGAAAGAAAATAATAAAAAAAAGAAACAAGCAAAATAATTTAGAAACCTCGGTACTATAGCAATATAAATTATATTACTAAAATGTCAAGCCAATTCTTCTTACCTCGGTCATCTTACTTCTTCCATCTTTAGTTCTTGTACAAATCACAAAAATCATAACTTAGAAAAACCAAAATAAGAGATTTATGTAGGTATTTACACCTATATAAATACATATATGATAAATGGTTTATATATAAATGTATTAATAAAATGAGTTTTATTTTAATGATATATTTATACATATATATGGGTTTACATATATTCACACATGTATAACGATGAAAAGGCCTTTCAATTCGTGTAATTTAACTAAAAATTTGAATAATAGAGGGGTTATTAGTGTTCAATTTCATTAATTTAAAGGCTGAATAGCCACAAAATTAAATTTAAAAACTTAGGCTCCGTTTGATTGCAAGGTGGAAAAAAAATTGAGTTAGTTTTGGTGAAAAGATGAAAAATAAGTTGAGTGATAGAAGTGATATCCTCTTAATTTTTAAGTTTTTCTACGAAGAAATTTTCTTTGCTTGGTGATGAGTAAAAATTTTCCACCAAAAACATTGAAGGATGGGAGATATGTACTCATAACATGAGTAGCATCTCTCACGTTATTTTCTATCTTTCACACAAATTAACTAAATTTATTTTCTTTTTTCATCTTTACGGAGCCTTAATTAAAATTTAAAGAGTAAATACCATCAATGGCCACTAAACTATTGGCATATTCTACTAGTAGCCACTGAACTTCATTTTGTTACAGTTGGACCATTAAACTTTTAAAACGTACTACCATTGGCCACTCCGTCAAATCCCTCTGTTAAATGGTAACGGCAGTCAGATCATGTGCTTGTCACATGACCGAATTAAGGGTATTTTCGTCAAACACAAAATAATATATAATTCCCTCAATTATTTATTCCCCCCAATTAATTCCCCCCAATATTTCCCTCCAAAACGTACCCTATATTACCCTCCAAATATTTCTCTGTAGCCATTCCTCCTCAAATATTCGTACCAAAAGAAGAAAAAACAGAGCATCGAAAAGAGAAGGAAAAGAAGAAGAAATAGAGCAGCGAAAATGAAGAAGAAATAGAGCAACAGAAATAGAAGCAGAAGAAATAGAGCAACACAAAGAGAAGCAGAAGAAAATTGATTTTCATCCACTGATACATACCTCTTGGAGCTTCAAAATTAGAGCACCATTGAAAGGCAACATGTCTACTGTTTCCGTGGTAAGTTAGCAGACGTTTACACCTCAAAAATCCCCCAAAATCCGGGGAGGAGGTTCCTCAAATGTCCAGAGCAAATTAGTTGTGGGTTTTGGATCTGGGAAGACTTATACATGTGGATTACTGAATGACAGAGAAAACCCAAGAGAGGAAATTGTGTGAAATGGTGGATGGTGGTCGTGGTGTGTGTTGTAATTATGTGGATTTTCTTAAATAACACAGAGAGCAAGTGTTCTTGACAATTGCCATGAATTAGTAATGTAATGCAATGTAATACAATGAAATGAAATATTTAATGTTTATGAAATGCAACTTGCTCTTTTCTAAGTTTTAGTTCTTGAGTAATGTCAAATTGTCAATACATACGAGATATTACATCCACATCATTCATACAATTAAACTTGGGATATTCATACCCCAGGAAAGAAAAACATCATTCATAACTCTGTTTTACATCAACTATTGTCATATTCATAACCCAAAAAAAATCATTCATACCCCCAAAAAACATCATTCATACCTATGTTTTACATCAACTAATGTCATATTCATACCCCCAAAAAACATCATTCATACCCCCAAAAAACATCAAGTAGACCAATATTCATACCCAATATGCATACCCCCAAAAAACCAATATTCATATATGATTATACAATAAGCATAACAGTAGATAGGTTGACTAGACTGTGGTGGTGCATTATGTTCATCACCAAGATGCTGGTGCATTTTGTTCCTGAGATTGACTAGACTGTGGTGGTGCAGATTGAGCTTGTGATTGAGAAGCTTGTGTTGGTGCAACTTGCTCTTGCATTGATCTTCTTACCTACATTTAAAAAATTGACATTCAATAATCATATATGATTAGATAATAAGCATACCAAAACAGAGAGTGATTACACTTTTACCTTGCATTTTTGCCTTGATGTTCCACTACCACTTGTTTCACTTTGCCCCTTACATGTTCTTGCATTGTGTCCACTGTTACCACACTTTCTACAAGAGAGTATAGTTCTCTTTTTGCTTAACTTACCCCCAGCTTGTCTCCTATGCTCATCATTTTTTGTATTTCTTGCTTTTTTCTTTCTTCCTGGCTGAGATAGCACTTCAGGTGCTACCAAATTTGGCTAAGATGTTTTGGGCCACATAGACTGCCCATTCATTGGGGGGATGATATTTTCATAAGCCTCTAAGTATTTTTCCTTTATGAAATAGTGATGGACATAATTTGTGACTTCCTCTCTTTGAGTCAAAATTGCACAAACAGTATGCACACACGGCAGTCCACTCAACTCCCACACTCTACATGTACAACTTCTTTCCTTAAGATTGACAACAAATTGTACTTGTGGACTACTGCTCACCTGAAACTCATCACCCCCCGAATGCCTACATATGTAATTATTAGATAGTGTTTGAAGCTCAGCCAATTTCCCTTCTATTCTTAGGCAAACCAAATTAGGATGCCTTGTCATTTTGTCCCTATTTTTTCTTATCCTATCCATTAAAGAATTTCTAATACCCTCAAACATAGATACAATTGGTTTGTCTCTCACATCAACTATGAACCCATTAAAAATTTCACAGTGGTTGTTAATTAAAAGATCACACTTCGAGTGTGATTTAAAGTGTGACCTACTCCAATGTTGTGGACTAACCCCTTTTTCTAACCACTCAGCAGCATTTTTGTTTTTTTTCCTTAATTCCTCTAGACAATGCTCAAAATATTCCACCGTACTTGCTCTTGCATAATTCCAAAACAACTCTTTCCATACTTTCCCACTATATGTCTTTCTAAAATTACTATGATGATGCCTAACACAAAATCTCAGTTCAGAATTTGGCACCACTTTCTTTAAAGCCTCTTTCAACCCTTAAAATATAATAAGTATTTATTAATAAATGTGTACAAGTTTTGATTTGTTGCTAGTATACAAAATAAAATCAAATGAGATACAAAAGTATGCATACCTTTTACTGATCACTCGTAAATGTGTACAAGTTTTGATTTGTCTCATTAATGCCAACATCTTGACACACCAATTTAAGAAACCACATCCATGATGCCTAAAATAGAACAATAAAAACCACTTTATTTCTGCCCACAGTATACCAAAGGAAAAATAATAAAGTTTAAAATGCATACCTTTGTTTCTTTCTCAACCACAGCATATGCAAATGGGTACATGCCATTATTGGCATCAATGCCAACTGCACTCAACAATTGACCTGGGAAAGGTCTTTTCAAGAAGCAGCCATCCACTCCAATGAATGGTCTGCATCCTTTTTTAAACCCTTCCTTTAGAGGCCCCAAACAGCAATACAATCTCTTGAATTTTTGCTCACCCTCCACTTCCTCCTTGTGCACCATGACAGTAGAATTAGGCATTACCCTGCACAATTAAATAAGTTAGTTAATCTCCAATTGAGTTATAAAAGTAGACATTAATGTACAACTTCAAATTGTACCTCTTCACTTCTGCACAGTAGCTCCATATCCAATTATATTGTTCTCTGTGGCTCCCTTCTAGCAATTGTAATGCCTTAGTTTTTGCTCTGAAGAACTACCCTCTACATATGAACACTTTATGATCTTTCTTAATCATCTCCCTCAATGACAACTATGGTATATCCGGATTTGATGCAAATTGAGCCTGATATGTGTGTGCTATCCAATTGGCAGTTACATTCCTATTCCTGGTAGCATGCTTACAATTGGTGTGTTTTGGATTAAAAGTTTTCACTTGTAACTTCTGAGATAACTTGTTCTCTCTTGAAGCATATATCATCCACTTGCATGGAGGTTTACACTTGGCCCTCACCCTCCACTTTTCATTTGTAGTGAAATCAAAGTTCTTTCTATGCAAAATAGAGTACTGATTCACTGCTTTTTTGAACTTTGTAGAAGAACTAAACAACTGCCCAACCTCAAACTGTGGATTATCCATATCTCTATCTTGTACAAACTCTGGAAAATGATTCTTCTTTTTTACCCCATCACACTGATCCTCACTCTCATTCCCATAATCTAATTCTAGGCTTATTAACTCATCAGAGTCATCCAATTCAGCCTCTTCTGGTTCAACTAATGGCTTATTTGCTCTAAAACCCTTTCCTAAGTTTGTAGGAATTGTAAAATTGTCATTCTCTTGTTGCACCTCCACATCCTCTGCCTCTTCATCCTCATCCTCACATTCATCCTCAAATTCACCTTCATCCTCGTCCTCACCTTCATTATCACCTTCATCTTCTACTTCCTTTTCACTACTTAAAAAAAATAGGGTATTTTGTGGATAATGGTTCCAACTGTTCTGGAAATTGAGTGTGGCTAAGATATATATTTATAACCATATACCTTGGAACCCATTTAGTCATTAGGATAATATCCCTATCAGTAGTAAGTTCAGTCAATCCTAAGTGTAAGGGAAGTTCAGGGTGTTTATACCAACAACTACTCACACTTTGAGTCCCTAACTCCTCAGCAATCAAATAAATTTCATGTATAGACAAGAAATCAGGATCAATATTATCGCAAAAACTGACAGTACCACCAACAATAGCTAACATATCATCCACATAATCAAATTTTCCACTATGATGTATTGACATTGTGAATTTATTAGAACCTTTTGCTGAAAAAAAAAACAAAATCAAACTAAATACGTACAAAAACCTTAACATTAAACAAAGAAACATAAAATATGTATACAAACATGCCTACGAAATATGTAAAAAAAATATCTAGAATCAAACAAACACCAATATAAACCCTAGAATCAAACAGAGTAAGAAGAAATATATACCAAATAATGTAAAAACCCTAGAATCAAATAGAGTAAGAAGAAATATGAACATGCTATAAACCCTAAAATCAAATAGAAAACAGAGTCAAATATACACTTACCGTACATCTCTTCAACTGATATGTGATGCTTTTTGTAGGTACTGAGCGACCAATCCATTGTGTACTCTTTCTGTGTATTGCGTGAGGTAAAACGATGCCTTCAAATTTCTCCTTAGTTTTTGGTTTCAACTGCTCTGTGTCTTGTGATCATGCATAAGAGAAGAACGAAGAAGAAGTTTAGTAGCCGTAGCGAACAGATGGGAAAATAGGAGCAAAATGACATAAATGTCCCTTAAATATCTCGTGACAAGCACATGACTGGTTCCCGCCAAAATTTAACGGAGGGATTTGATGGAGTGGCCAATGGTAGTACATTTTAAAAGTTTAATGGTCCAATTATAACAAAATGAAGTTCAGTGACTACCGATAGAATATGCCAATAATTTAGTGGCCATTGATAATATTTACTCAAATTTAAAATATAATTTAAGAACTTCCCGTATCACTTGCTCATTTTTCATTCTGCCATCAATCGCTAGCGCACAAAACATGATTTTTTACGAGAGAAGTGCCTTTCGAACCAACTCTCCTAATTAAGCAGAGATGACAAACAAGAGAGTGATGGACAATAAGTGCTACTGCTGCATATCACACCACTTCTATAATTCTGCTTCCAAAAACCCTAACAAAGTCGCAGTTATTCATGCTGGAACTGGTGCTAAATTGGCCACAGAATTCCGCAAAATTTACAATGACAACAGCAACAATCAAGCCTCAATTCCCGGTTCCAGTAGCAGCACCGATAAATTATCCGACGAATTCATCGCCGCAAAATCAACGTCCTCTAACCCTCCGGTGTTCGAAGGGGACGAATGTTTCACATTTTCCCAAGTTCTGGCGGCGGTTGATTCCCTCAGCTCTCGTCTCCGCACCATCCTCGACGGTGGAGATGATCCCTATTTACTCAACCCCACGTCAGGTTATTATTGCCTTTTCACTCTCCCTCTCTATAAATACACAGCATATATTTGTCTAAAGTTACTTAATTCTTGTACAATTTAATATACAAATAGTCTCAACACATTTGAATGCGTGCCCACAGATTCATTTGAGTGTTTCTGCATCATTTCGTACAAAAATTGAGTAAACCTAATATTTTTATGCAGTAATTGTAGACTGACATTATATATATGTGTGTGTTAAGAATATATAGATATATGAATATATTATTAACATATATATGTTAATATCCATCAAGGGGATTTGCTTGAAGAGGTTCTGTTTGGATGAATGTGAATGCTGGGTTGTGAATGGAACTACTGTTGATGTTAAAGGAGATGAACAGTGATGATGGTGGTATTTGGTGTTCGATTTAGTTTGAAGTTTGAATATAAGCCAACAGTAATGGTGGCTAGATTGACGGTAGCAACATGACAATGGGTGGCAATTGATAGCGGCTGAGATGATAGCAGCGACGGCAAAGAAGATAACAAGGTGGTTGATGCGACAGAGGTGGTCCGGGAATGTTGGTGGTATTGGCAGGTGGATATGATTGTCCGGCGGGCGACAATATACATTGCCCGCTGGCAGTAGCAGAGCTATGATTAAAACCTTATAGCAGAAGGATCTTAACTCTTTGATACCATGTTAAGAATATATAAGATATAGAAAAAAGAGATATATTGAATTGATTTAGATGATTAAACTATTACAATGAAGGGGCCTTAAATAGGCTTGTACATGAGATAGTTATGGGATATAGAATAACTTAAACTAGGTATGGGATCATTATTGATTTTGGAGAGTTGACTAAATCAACGAGGACGATATAAAGATATATGAATATATTATTAACATTTATATGTTAATTTTATATGTTAACAATATATATATATGTTGAAATATTTAGCTTGGCCAACATGAATTGATTAGAATGTGGGGTCCATAATTCCATATCATTTTCATCCTTATCAAAATCTATTCCAACCAATGAGTGATTGCCTGATCGGAATTTCAATTTCATCCTTATCAAAATCTATTCCAACCAATGAGTGATCGCGTGATGGGAATGTCAATTTTTATGCCAGAATAATATTTTTTTTCTTTAGTCCTTCATGGACAAATTTATCTAACATAAAAATGTCCAGAAAGACAATTTGATGGGGTGATCACTCATTGGTTGGGATGAATTTTGATAACTGTGATCTAGGCTCCACAGTCTAACCAATACATAGTGGCGACACTAGATTTTTCACTTCTTTATGTCAAATAAATAACATGTCCGTCTAGAGTTTTTTTGTTTTTTTCTGATTATTTAAGGTACAGCCTTGTAGATGAACTTGTTTCGAGTTTGAATTATAAAACTAAATTTGATGATAGAGAATTGAAAACATGCATTTAGGAAACCCATCTAGGTTGAGTAGACCAACCTTTTGCGGTGGTAGTATTTTTTATTGTTGTTGTAATTGGGGTTTATAGTCAAGTTTGAAGCTTTATGGATTCAATAGTAGTACAGCATCTCGATTGATGCAGTGTTATAACTTGATTTGACAAAAGTCCCAGTTAGAGGGCAAAGAAATTTGGCTTATTTGAATGCAAAATCATGTTCTTTTTGGTGAAAATATGTCGAGTAGTGCACGCCACTTTGTTGTTAAATCACTCAATATTAAGAATCAGAATTTCAACCAAACATTGATCAGTTCTTGGTTTAAGGATTACTTTTAGCCTATGAAGCACGGATGCGGGATTCGAGTCCGACGCTATTCGGGTGCGGCGATTCGAGAATTTTCAAAAAAACCGGGTGCGGGTGCGGCGGGTAATAAAATAATAATATAAATTTACATTAGTTGATTAGATTGCATGTTTAAGAATTACCTATAATCAACAATGAAATAGGATATTTTTGGATATTTTGTGGGGTAATGTGAGAAGAGTAGAAGATTGAGAAAGTAACATGATCTTTTTGGATATTTTGTGGGGTAATGTTTTTTATATATATATGTATAATGTTAAAAGGATAAAACTTAAAAATAATTTTCTTTTTTCTTTTTTTAAAAAAGCCAATTAAAATATCTTTTTTTTTTAAAAAAATCAATTTTAATTAAAAAAAAGAGAGAAAAGGTATTCTTCCTGAATCCTCGACGAATCCTAAACGAAGCGGAAATTAAAATTAATCAATTAATTCCAATTCTCCTCGGGTACGAATCGGTGCCGAATCAGGGACGAATCGGTGCCGAATCAGGGACGAATCGGGGCTGCACCCGATTCGCTGACCCTTTAGAAGAATCTGTGCTTCATAGCTTTTAGCTACAATCCATTTTCACTAGAAGTCAAGGGTTAGAGCTTAATTAAAGGTTTGCATAGACAAGGTTCCCATTCTTCATGAAGTCATTCATGGGTCTCAAGAAATCTAATTCTTCGTCATAAAAGCGCAAGCCCATAGGAAGAACAGATAAACTCGTTAGAGGATGCCTGTGTCAGACTCTCTAGGGACAGGGGTACAGGTAGGACATGTAATCGACAAGCCATTAACCATGCAGGTGTCCAACATGTTTGGCTCTTTTAATTAGTTGGACAATGTGGGAACAGACAATTATTATTTAATTAAAAAGAAGATATATGTTGATATTACAAACTTGCATAGATACAAGTGTTGTCTTGAGAAGAGTAACACAATTAAAAGCCTCACTAACCATTCAACTTCTCTCTGAAATTAATTTTTGAACAACACGGTGATTGTGTTTTCACTATGTAAAATATTCGCAGATTTTACTGCACAAATCATTCAAAAAATTTCTCAAATCTTACAAGCAACCTTCCTCACGACTCTTGAGAACTATAACATATTATGTCTAACCTAATTTCCATACATTTTGAAATTGAGAATCAAACAGTTGATTATGATAGAATCATTCCTTTTTTTTTTTTTTGCAATTTTGAAATGTACTTTGACATATTTAATTTGTGATATATTTTAGACTCATGTTTAATTTTTGAAGTGTGTGAAATATGAAACTACAAAAATAAAATGGAAATATTTCTTTATCGCTGTGTATGCGCCATGTTGCAACCTAAAATTTGAAATTTACCACGTTGACATGTCCTTGTTGTTTCAAGTGCAACACTTTACGTGTGTTTGTGCTTCGTGGGTTTTAATATTTTCTTGATAGAGAAAACGTACATGTAACACATTGAGTTCTAGATATGCTCTCTGAGTCTCTGATATATACATGTAACTGTATTCCATTATTCTGTCATCATATTATACCCGTAGATTTGCATTAAACTATGTAATATAGCTATTCAACTGATCTATACTGCAACTATGTATTTACTCTGCAATTATATATATACGCATATATTTGTCTCTAAGTCGAGGCTTGTGGCTTGTCGAGGCTTGTACCTTGCTTTTCATTGGCATAACACTTCAAATTTACCTTTAGCTTTTCAAAACACTGCCTATATAGGAACAAAATAAACTGGAACGTAGCAAATCAACTTTTTAAGTAAGTACGTACCAAATGACCTTCTTTTTCATTTTTCGAATAGCAACTTATCTTAGATTCCTCAGAGTATTATAACCATGTAAAACTTGAGTTGTGATGTAATAATCTAAAAAAAAAAGGAAGATAAAATTGAGTTTGTAATAAGCTTAAACTTGACTATGTAATGTAGCAAGTGGGCTCCTTGAGGATGTCAAGTCAATTTTGTACACTTCTGAAGTCTCTGGGATTGCTGTTCCTTGGAGTGCATTTATGGTGGTGCTGGGTTCACTGTTATGGGCTTCTTATTGGTTGTTTCGATAACTATAATGTCAAGTCAACTCAAGCTCATATTGTATGGAATTGAGGGTAAGAATGCAAGAGTAGATGATGAGAGACAAGGAAAGGGGTGGAAGTTTTGGAAAATCAATGACTGAAATAATGTCCTTGTGAAAAAGCACTCTAGCAACAAAAAGTGTTTATCTGTAGGAGAGAACTCATACCTAAAGGTTATCCCACCGTACAATGTATTGGGAATGAGAATGTTTGGCACCAAATTTTTCGCTTCAACTTTCAGTGGTATCATACTAACATCTATTTTTGTCGCAAACAAATAGCAAAATAATATTAAGAGGACTTCTTGTCCTCATTATTTGGATTTTACTGTTCTTTAGCTTTATTGGTAAATGTTGTTTTTTACAAAACCTACTATTTAGTGAAAACATTAAAAAATTGTGAGTGAAGTTATAGGTTATTTTGAAAAACTTTACTCCAAAAAAGAGGGGAGTACGATGGGTTTGGAAGGGTTAGAGTGGGCCCCTATTAGCATTGAGAGTAGGGAAAGAATTGAGCGACCTTTTGAAGAAGAGGAAATTAAAGCTGCACTAGAAGATTGTGAAGGAGAGAAATCTCCGGGTCCTGATGGTTTCACTTTAGAGGCTTTTAAGAAAGGTTGGGAGGTAATAAAGGATGATCTTTTGAAAGTTTTTAATGAATTTTTCGAGAATGGAGTTGTTAATGTGTGCACTAATTCAACATACATTTGCTTAATTCCTAAAAAATTGTCCTCTTTGAAGTTGAAGGATTACAGACCCATTAGCCTGGTCACTAGCTTGTACAAAATTTTGGCTAAGGTGCTATCTTTGAGACTTAGGGAAGTTTTGGTAGAAACGATAGGGATGTCACAAGGTGCCTTTGTGAGAGGAAGGCAAATTTTGGATCTTGTGTTGATTGCTAATGAGGGTATTGAGGAATATCGAGTTAAGAAGAAAGAAGGGGTGGTGTTTAAGATTGACTTTGAAAAAGCATATGATCATATAGATTGGGATTTCATTGATCATGTGTTGGTTAACAAAGGTTTCGGGGAAAGATGGAGAAGTTGGATAAGAGGATGTCTCTCTTCTTCCAACTTCTCAATCATGATCAATGGTAAACCGAGGGGTACCTTTAAGGCATCTAGAGGAATTAGGCAAGGTGACCCATTATCACCTTTCATCTTTGTTCTAGTAGCGGATGTGTTACATAGATTAATGGAACGGGCGAAAGATAATAACTTAGTTGAGGGTTTTGTAATAGGGAGGGACTATGTTACTCTATCACATTTGCAATTTGCCGATGACACTATTTTCTTTCTTTCGAATAATGAGGATAATTTTAAAAACTTGATTGGGATTTTGGATATTTTCGGTCTTGTTTTGGGACTAAAAATAAACATGTCCAAAAGTGTCCTGGTGGGTATTAACGTCGAGAAGGATCAGCTGTCATCTCTTGCTAACAAGGTTGGATGTGACATAGGTACTTGGCCATTGTTGTACTTAGGTATGCCATTGGGTGACAATCCTCGTAGAATGGGTTTTTGGGAACCGGTCATTGAGAGAATTTCAAAAAAACTAGAAGGTTGGTTGAAAGGTTGTCTTTCAAGAGGAGGTAGGCTAACTAAAATTCAATCGGTACTTGAAAGTATTCCAATCTACTACCTATCTCTTTTTAAAATCCCTTCTTGTGTGGCTTTTAAAATTGAAAAAATTTTAAGAGATTTTTTTTGGGATGGATACGGGGAAAGCAAAAAGGATCATTTGATTAATTGGAAGTTAATCACCAAAAGCAAGCAAAAAGGGGGTTTTGGTATCGGTAATATCCTTAAGAAGAATAAAGCTTTTTTAGGAAAATGGCTTTGGAGATTCCCACTAGAACGTAATTCTCTTTGGTGCTCAATAATTGTTAGCAAATACGGTTTACAGAATAATGGATGGGATTCTAATATTGTGGGTAGAGGGTCGTATCGTAATCCTTGGAAGGCTATTTCTAATGGCCTGGACTTCTTCACCTCTTACATCCGGTACAAGGTGGGAATGGGAGATAGAACTCGATTTTGGGAAGATATATGGTTGGGTTCGCAGACCTTAGCAACTCTTTTTCCACAATTATATAGAGTTTCTTGCAATAAAAATACTTCAATTTCATCACTGGCTAATTGGAATTCTTTCAACGTCCTTTCATGGGATTTGTCATTTAGAAGACATCTCAGTGGTAGAGAAGAAGAGCAATTCTTGAACCTATTGTCTTTAGTGGGTGATACTCCTCTTTCTAGGAATGAACCGGATAAAAGAATTTGGGTAGGGGACAAATCGGGTTTCTTCTCTTGTAAATCTTTTTTTGACGTGCTGATAGACACCCCTAATGTCTCTACTTTTGTGCCACACAAGGTGATTTGGAAAGTTGGAGTCCCTCCTAAAGTGAAAATTTTTGCATGGTTAGCCGCTTGGAATAGAGTTAACACTTGTGATTTGTTCCAAAAAAAGAGACCGTATCTAGCCGCGTCACCTTCGTGGTGCATCCTTTGTAAAAAAGACTTTGAAACCAATGACCACCTACTTTTGCATTGCAAATTTGCTCAATATATATGGGCAAAAATTCGCGGGGAGCTGGATGTGGTGGGTGCGTGCCCTAAATCTTGGTATGATTTTTTATGTATCGATTGGTGCGTGAGGGGCAACAAGAGAAGGGCGAAATTGTTGTGGAGATGTTGTTGTATGGCGGTAGCATGGCATATTTGGTTAGAAAGGAATGCTAGGATTTTCGAGGACCATAGTTTGGATGAATCGGATATCTGGAGCAAAATTAAGTTTTCAGCTTCTTTGTGGGCATTCTCTTCTAAACGCTTTGGGGATTTGTACGTTTCAGTCATCAACAATAATTGGGAGGCTGCAATTAGATAGTTTATTTTAATGTTTCTTGCGGTTGTTTCTTTGGAATTTGGACATGGTTTTGTTGTTGTTTGATCTGTTTATTTTCCTATTTTGATCGGGTGAACTTCTGGTCCACCATCCACTTTCTTGTATCTTGTTTCATTAAGTTATCAATAAAGTGGTTTTGTTTCTGATAAAAAAAAAAAATTATGCTATTAGCAATGAGATCTGCTTTTATGACAACAGTTTTCGTGCTGGTTAACTTTAATTCTTGTATTGGCGTCACTTGCTGAGACAAGTTATATCTTACGACTTTTAAGTGGATGTAACGTATGTAGTTGGTTTGGTCTATGCTATTGTCGACTAGGCTGTACAGGATATATTATATGTTCTTTTCTTGTCAAAATTTATTTTTCCTGTTAGTAGTGTTATTTTTCCTAAATAGTACATTTTGTTCTCTTTTCCCATGTGAATGATTTTCTATATTAGTAAATCATGTTTCTTATATTTGTGTGTGTATATATTTATGAATATATGACGATGCTACTGAATCATCAAAGTCTTCGATTCCAGGTGTAGACCTGTGCACGGAGGATCAAAAGATTTATACTCCAAGAATAGTGGGAATATATATGGTACCTTCTATAGAATACATTATATCTGTTCTTTCTGTTCTGAGGTGTGGGGAGGCTTTCATGCCTTTAGACCCTTCATGGCCGAAAGAAAGAATATTATCCATTGTATCTTCTTCAAAAGCTGATCTTATTATCAGGTGTCGATCTTCAACTAATGGAAGTTGCCACCAACTTGACGAATCAGATTGGCCTGTTGATTGCAGCATTTGTCCCGTTTTGTTTATATCTATGAAGGAAAACCTTAAGGAGTGTTTTGTTTCTTCCCATTTGGTCTGGCCTTGTGAAAAAGAAAGTTTAAGACAGTTTTGTTACTTGATGTACACCTCGGGGTCAACTGGAAAGCCTAAAGGTGTATGTGGCACTGAACCGGGTAAGACAATAGTCTTCTTCTATTATATTAAACGCATGGAGAATGCTTGTTCTTTATGACCAAGTTCTGTTTAAGTTTGAGACCTCATATGCACTACCCTTTATTTATTGTTTTTGTATGCATTTCAATATTATGTGCTTTGCTGTTTTTCAGGTCTTCTGAACCGCTTTTTATGGATGCAAAAATTGTATCCCTTGCATGGAGAAGAACTTTTGTTGTTCAAAACATCAGTAAGCTTTATAGATCATCTGCAAGAATTTCTTTGTCCTCTACTTACTACTTGTACGCTGGTTGTACCTCCTTTTGATGAGCTGAAAGAGAATATTTTTTCTGTTGTCGATTATTTACAGGTATGGTAGAGCATAGAGTTACAAATATATGCTTGAAGATATGTTGAGTGTACTGTTAGAAATGATCATTAATATTCCCCCCTCCTCTTTGTAGATACCCTCTCAAACTTTATTAAAAATCTATATTTAGCTTTCACTTTGTTTGGAATTTGTTGTTTTATACTTATTGGGATCAAAATTGAGGATAATTTCTGGACAGTGGGGGGAGGGATTAACTTAAAATACTTATTTTAGAGATCATTAATGCATCATACAGTTGGATTAAAGTTTTTACTTTTGACAATTTTGCACGATTAAATTTATATCCATCATATCTATCAAAAAAGAAAAAAAAATTATTTAAATCCATCATATGTCCATCGTCTTGTGATTGTGAGATAAGAATCTTTAGTGCAGGTTGTGTTAGTCATTCCAAAAATTACATAGTTCTGAGTTTTTTTCCAACATTGTTTTACAGGCTTACTCTATCAACAGGCTTGTTGCTGTGCCATCACTAATGAGGGCAATTCTTCCTGCTCTGAAAAGTCCTTGTAATGTAAGGATTCAGAGTTCCTTGGAACTTTTGGTGCTGAGCGGAGAGGTGCTGCCTATTTCTTTATGGGATATGCTCTCAAAGTTATTACCCAAAGCTGCTATCTTGAATTTATATGGGAGTACAGAGGTGAGAAATTTTCTTCTTAAGTCTTATCCACAAAATACAAATATATAGAAGTGATAGTTGATAATAAACTCAATCATGACAAGATAGCGCGTTATTTTTGTAACCTTCTTCATATGAAGACAACACTTATATAATAAGCTACTGATTTTTCCAAAAAGGAGAAGAATATTGGTATCAACAACTGGAGGGCACTGATGGCACTGATGTACTAAATGATTTCATATCAGAAGACTTCAAATGTAAAATCAAAATTATAAGAAGTTTAAAGCATTAGACTTCAAAGCTGAACAAAAATTTCCGAAAACCTAGGGCTTGACAGCAGAATAACAAAAGAACCGCAAAAAGGAAATTAACCATCAAGAAAAGTCTCTTAATAATTCAGCAAGGTGATTGCAAAGAGAGGCCCATGCCTTTATTTATTGATAAGGCTGTCTTGGAGGCCAAGCAAATCTAAACCTAACCCAGTGATAATCTCCAAATTCTAGATAAAAAGGAAGTAAATGAAATCTATAATACTCGCATAACTAAGACTCCAAATAAAAAAAATAAAAAACTAGTAGGAAAACTTATATTCAGTCTTCCATCACCTGATATGCATATTGCACCTCTCTATATGCAATGTTTTGCTGGTTTCTGTCCTTCACCAGTTTTGCTATTGTTCATGAACGGAAGGTTATTAACTCCTCCTGGCACTCCTATATTCCCTTTGTTGGATGATGAAACACTGCTAGTTAATACTGCACAGAGGGCTGGGACAAAGTATATATTATTTGAATAGATAAGGTAAATTGTGACATCAAGATAAAAAGGTATTTGAATTTTGACCAAGTCAACTGACAAAAACAGTCCGTAATGGCACCAAAAGTCATAATATGGTGAATGTCCGTTTCAAGGTCAAAATACACACAACAAACACCAAAGGGATTGTACATATTTTGCTTACATATGGACTGGTATGCATTTCTATCCTTCATTTTCAAAAACATACATTTGCTATTATAATATATTGTCTTTATAAAGGTATCTGGTGATTGCACATATTTTGATTGCAAAAGGCTGCCATCGATCCTGGAAACTGAGGCACTAACTAGCGTTCCAATTGGCTTGCCTATTTCTAACTGTGACGTAGTGCTTCTTGCTGGAGTAGATTCACCCAACTGTGGAGAAATATATGTTGGTGGACTCTGTGTTGCTAAAGGATACATTTCTTATCCTTCTATTATGCCACTTGACAATGCAAAATTGCCCCAGAATTCTACAAGTCAGTATTATTTTAAAACTGGCGACTTTGCTAGACAGATTCAAAGTGGTGACTTGGTTCTTATAGGGAGGAAAGATCGAACAATAAAGGTTAATGGGCAGCGTATTGCTCTAGAAGAGATTGAAAGTACATTAAGGGAACATGAGGATGTAATTGATGCTGCTGTAATTTCCAGTGAAGGGCAAGGAGAAGGCACAGTTCTCGAAGCATATTTAGTAACAACACAAAAGGATGACCTTGATGGGACTTTGGGATCTTATATTAGAAGTTGGCTGGTTGACAAAATTCCCTTGGCAATGATTCCTAATCGTTTCTTCTTTACAACATCATTTCCTTTGTCTTCCACGGGGAAAGTGGATTACGAATCACTGGCCAGTTCAAGGTGTTCCATGACTAAAGTTGGCAATGAAATTGAACAGATTCCAGATAGTGACCTTTTGGAAGTTATAAAAAAGGTTATAACTTCACCCACTAACATTTATATGTTTTTTACCTTTGTTTTGCTTCTGTTTTCTGTAATATACTTTATTTCTCCCTGATATTCTTTGAAACACTATTCGCCCTTTGAAACTTGTAGTAGTATTTTGCTTTAACAGATTGTATCAGAACTAAGTGTGTAAACCGGCCGGACCCACCATATCATGCCTTAATTAGTTGATCTATTAAGTGCTGGAGATTTCGTATGTTCTAATTGATTGACAAATTTCAAGTAAGAAAGATATGTTCATTCTTGCTGATTCTTGGAATTTAGATCTCCAGATGAGCTGTTTGAAGTGCACCCAAACAATTTTGACACTTGGGAGCTCTCAGTAATTAGATGAATAGAAGTCGTAACTGTCAATTGCTTGACACACTTAGTTTTTGCACTATGTCAATAAATTGTTGCTTGATATGTACACAACGGTAATTATATGATAAGCTTTTCCTTCATTTTTAAGCTCAGGGAATAAAATTGCATGAATAAATAATCTCCAGAAATTATTCGGTAAATAGTAATCTTAGCTGTCAATTGATTCTCTATCTTATTACATAATTTCCGTTTCTAGAGAAGGGGTTGGGTATGTTGAGCCAATTTCCATTTTGTTATAGCATCTTAGCAGGTGTAGATGTGGATGTTAAAATTCTTGAAACCTTAATTTTTTTCACTCTATCCAGATTCATACTAATTCTTTTCTTCCTGTAAAGAGTTAAATTCTTACAATCCCTTTTTTTTTTTTCTATATTTTAATTTGCAGGCTTTTTGTGATGCTTTGATGATTGAGAAGATTTCCTGTGATGATGATTTTTTTGCATTAGGTGGTGATTCTATTTCTGCTGCACAGGCTTCTCATAATTTAGGAATCAATATGAGGTTGTTATATACTTTTCCAAGTCCATTGAAGCTTCAAATGGCCCTGCTTCAAGAAGAACACTCGTTCAGTCATGAACATAAGATACCTTTATTCAATCATGACCGTAAGTTGGGTAGAAGGTTATGTACGAACCTTAGTAGTATGAGTGCGGATTCTCGTCCTGTTAAACACTTGAAGTTGGATGCATATTTGAATTCAAAGGCTGTGGATCTTAGTGGCGGTTGTCCCTGGAATTTCAGCTCAGTAAACATTCCATCTTCATTTAGCCGGGGTAACAAAGTAATGCGTATGGTGGGATATGAGGGAAATAATTTATCCCTAGGAACCCGGTCAGAGAAAATACCTAGAGATGAAAAAGGTTCTATGCGAGAATTGTGGAAGATTCACATGGAGTCTTGTGTTGATGCTTCACCGCTTGTCGTGTTCAGAGAGAAGGATATCTATCTATATATTGGATCTCACTCACACAAATTTCTCTGTGTCGATGCGAAAAGGTATGTATGTTGGGTAGTTTCTTTATCAACATCTGTATCAAATCACGTTCACTTCAACTCTTAAACAGTGTTTGTCTCCGTCAGTATCATATTATAACACTTGTCATTGTATATCTGAAACTGCATCACTTATTTTTGGAGGGCAAAGTACTAAATTAAAGCTTTACTTACATCTTTTTGATATCTTACCAGCTATTTATTTGCAAAATTTACTTGATGAAAACTTAATTAGTTTTTTTTTTCCTTTGGTCTAAGTCTCTTCCCTTTACTACAATAATAATGAAAATCCTCCCAATCTGGATGAGACTCGAACTCAGGATCTCTCTTGAGATGGGGTGGGTGCCTTTCCAACAAGGCTAGTCCACTCGCTTTTGTTTTCGTTAATCAGTTCTTTCTATTGATGTCTTTTAAATCATTATTAAAATTAAACTGCTACTGATAAATAAAAGCTGGAAATGCCATGAAATAGCTTATCCATGCTTCTTAGGACCTGTTACTTGGATGGGTTTTATGTGCTTGAAATATCTTATTGGTTATTTGAGTACACTTACACTTTTCTTCTCGCCAACTTTGTATTTTAATTATACAGAAATATTATTATATAATGAAGAAGACATCTATTGTGTCCTTGGAGTTTCTCATGTTGCTCTTGGGGCTAAGATTTAATGGACAGTAATTCTTTGTGACCAAAGCACTCCAGACAAGTTGCAAGTGTTCATATACCTTTTACTCTCAAATTAAGGCAATGACTAATTCATAAAGTCAAAATTTAACTTCTCTGAATATTTCTGTATAAACTATTTAGAAAAGGGGTTAAGTAGTATATAATAACGTAAACTGGTTTAGTGGTTCTGTCCAGTGGGAGATCAAGCTAGAAGAACGGGTAGAGTGTTCGGCAGCAATTCTTGGTGACTTTTCTCAGGTTTTCTCTCGTCTTTTTTGTTTGATGTGTTTAATTGAGAATCTATTGATATGCATGAAATTATCTTTATAGGTCATAGTTGGATGTTACAAAGGAAAAATTTACTTTCTTGATTCCTTGAATGGAAGCATTTGTTGGACTTTCCAAACTTGTGGTGAGGTATGGTTATTCTAAGTAATTTTTTTTACTAGTTTTAATTGTATTAGACTTGATTTTTCACCATTAATAACTCTTCTTATGTCCAGAAATTACATAAATGAGATGTGCTTTTAAAATAGTCAATAAATTTTCCCTCTACCTGCCCATTCCACCTCAATTAAAAACAAAAAAAAGGGAAAAAGCTTCTCATGTACATCGAGCTATGTACTTTTGGGATTAATGGCACGAGGAAGAAAAAGAAGTCTGGAGTAGAGCAAAAGGGTTTGATTAATCAATTTAGTTTCTCCCCGTAAGTGGCACTCATGTGAAACCAATATATGAAAGTACAAGTAAATGAAGCCCTCTACAATTAATCAATTATGTAAATAAGAAAACACCCAACTCCAGCTGGGGTGCAAGCAATTTTAATTGTTGCCTTGTTATCATAAAAAACATCATAGGGTTGTGAAACTAGAGTATTAGAGTTTGGAGCATCCAACTGAAAACCAATTGGCAATTGTCTTGCCCTTAATCAGAAAAGGCCTCCTCACGTGGTGTAATTTTGAGCCTAACACGTGTACAACTGGTGACATGGAGCTCGCCTGGCTGTTGGGCCACATGGATGAATGGCCTTCTCTGTAATACCATATTAAAGTTCGATTCCTATTAGTATACCCAATTTCTTTATCTCAAAATTATACGTTCTTTGGTTATTCAGTGTTGGTTTTTTCATCACCTGTCAACGTAATCTAATCTGATAACAATTTGGTTAGTTTTCCTTGATTTGAATGCTTCTTGAACTGGGTGTGATCACTATGTACGGAAAATGTTCAAAACATGCTATTTGGCAACTGCTTTAATCCACATAGACCCTTTTCATCACCACCCAACGCAATCCAAATAGTTGTAGCAATTAGCAAATGTAGAGAGGGGGCGGGCCTAACAATGGATTAATCGTGAATGGGTTGAACTGAACCCATTCCAACCCATTAATTTAACAGGCAAAACGGGTTGTGTTAGACACATTGGGCCGATATTAACCCCTGTATGTGTGTGTGTAAGTTTAATTTCATATCCACTCGGAGGGTTGCTGATGTAAGTTCTTGATTCTTTTGGTGCCGTGACATGTACTGGGTCTAAAGATTATTTTGACGATTTTTTTCCAAAGAAGCAGATGGAGGGCTATTTTATTCTTTTTCAGGCTCTGTTGTACGTTACCTTTTGGTCAAGGCTCGTGATGTTTTATCGCACAGTGGTTCTTCCTCATTATCATCTACAGCTAATGAGCTTTACTAGTTAAAATAAATATGCCCCGAAAAGGCTGTTTGGACAATGCAAATATCAATTCTAATGGGAAACATGCACAACCTAATATATAGAATTTTTTCAAACTATTTGTCCATGCTAAATGAATAGCATGAAAACAGTGTAGATGAACTTTAATGGCAGCCTTGGGTTCTTAGTAGTTTCCGGTTAAACCTGCAATTTTTATTTCACCGTAATTCTTCTATCTGGCATTAATTCAAAGTTTGGTTAACCTTTTTTGCTGTTAAAAATCTAGTTTTACTTTTTGCAGGTCAAGTCCCAACCAATTGTGGACAACTGCAGGCACTTGGTCTGGTAATGTTTCACTTGCTTCTCATGCTTACACAAATGGGGCTTAGTCAGACACTATAATCTTTCAATGCTAAACTGGTTGAACTTAAAGAAATTTTCTGCTGCTCTTTGCAATTTAGATGTGTATGTTTCTCATATATATATATATATGGAGTCCATTTCAAGTAAGTACCAAGTTTAAGGACCAATCTTTACGGATTGGTCCTTTTGAGGGGGCAAAATATGGGTTTTTTGATGAAACTTGGTGGAGATGATCTCCATGATTAGTAGATCATCTCCACCAAATTTCATCAAAGAATTAAACTGGGAAGTGGGTTAACTGAATATCAAATTTTCAGTTAACCCACTTACCGGTTGAATTTTTTGATGAAATTTGGTGGAGATGATCTACTAATCATGGAGATCATCTATTTTTGCCCCCTCAAAAGGACCAATCCGTACAGATTGGTCCGTAAGCTTGGCCCTTACTTGAAATTTTCCTTATATATATGTATGTATATATATGCTCTTTAAATTTCAAATGGGAACAAGATACCTTACTGAATAGCATAGACAAGTATGCATTTTTAGCTTGTAGTCTTACCTTTGATATAGGATTGCCTTTTAAGAGTACGTATAATACAAGGTACAGGACCTAAATTAGGTAGGGATCTTCTTGATTGATTTGATTGCCTTGATCAAAGAGACTGCTTCAATAAGGGATATCTTATTTTACATGTAACAAAATAATGAACAAACAAATGGATAAAATAATGTCCATAATCTTGACACAAACCTTTCCTACATAAAATACCTAAATAACAAAATACTGTACTCCAACAAATGATGGAAGGACTCGCCCTGGTGCATGTGTAAACTGGATAATGATTTTTTTTCTTGCATTAGAATTTAGAACACATATATGCTCGTCTTTGCGTATTTTTAGTTTTGCCTCTCTATATGGTCATACTGCATCATTCCTACCGGAAAGATTAACCTATATTCGTACATGGAATTGGGGGAGAATGATTTTTTTTTTCATGATTTCAATTGTATCATGGTGTTCTATCATATAATATATATATATATATATTATATGTGTGTTTCTTTATATATATTAGATGTTTCTTTATATCTTGTTTTGCTCTTGTATTTTGTTTTTCCTTCTGTATTTCTTTCATGTTTTCTGTTTGTAAATCGGAACCTGTCATATTGTTATGCAACTTATGTTAATACATCTTCTATCTTTGTGATAATATTTCCAGGTGTGGGTCGTATGACCATAATCTTTATGCTCTTGATTATAGAAGTAACTGTTGCACTTATAAGCTTCATTGTGGTGGAAGTATATACGGGTCACCCGCGATTGATGAGGTGAGGACTTTTAATGCACTCCTTATTCTTCCTCGATGCACAACCTTTGCTTATCCAATTTTTGTATACTATCTTTTAAAGCATGTATTAGCTAAAGTGTTTTTCCCCTTTTTAGATGGACAAATATACCCTCGTACCCTCTTGCTAACGGGCTAGAAGCCTAGAGCTTAGCAAGGTTAATTTTGTATGGGTAGTCAGGTTCTGGTGGGTAAGAGGATTGTGCTTAAAGAGGTACTGCCCGAAATTTTTCTTGAGAGAGTAGAAGAGAGAGGCCCTGCAGGTGAAAATATTGGGACATAAGAACACAGGTGGGTTTGTGAGTCATGTGGGCCGCTGTGGCCTCTAGGTGGGGATCTTAGAACATAACTTTTTTAATAAATTTTTTATTTTTACTAAGAAGATTTGGTAAGCTCTGAAATAGCCTCGACTCTCTAGCGTTTTATGCGCTTGACTAGATACAAAGTTAACATATGCCATGTTAGTTGATGTCTAGTTTGGGAACTCATGAATTAAGACCTTTAGGATGCATTTGATGACTTAGTTGGAAAATGATCGAGAACAATAATACTTGTTATCAGAAGTTGGAAAAGGAGAGGGGTGGTTTGGTAAAATGTTTTATTATTTTTTTGGGTTTTCCATGGAAGATGGAATACAATTCTTTGGGTGGTGGGTAAGAAAAAAATTCAGTGGAAAATAAGATAAAGACAGGGTGCGTTTGATAAAGAAAAGTTGAAAATGACTGAAAACACCATTAATTTTGGCAGGAGGTTGGAAAAAGAGATGAGTTATTTGGGGGAGTTTTCCATGGAATAAAATTCTTTGGGTGGTGGGTAAGAAATTTTTTCCATGAAGAAAAAGATGGAGAACATCTCATCTAATCACTCATCTTTTTTCCAACTCATAAAAATCAGTACTATTTTCAATCATTTTCCAACTTTTATCAAAGGGATCCATAGATAACATCTCGCCAAATCACTTTTCTTTTTTTCCAACTTTTCATAAAAATTAGTAGTCTTTTCAATCATTTTCCAACTTTTTATCAAATGTACCCATATAGATTCGTGCGTCCACACCCGCGTAGGACGCTTTCAACCATGTTCTGGTAGAAAATTTCAACCTTAAATACTTTCAATATTGCCACTCCCTCACATGTTTTCCCGCCTATGCACTCACCTTGATGAATTGATCACTTAGGTACCATAACAACATATTTTCGTTATGCATCGTATATAGTTGCCTTTGTACAAATGATTGCACTGCGTTCTTGGATGCTTTAGGAATCATTTTGTTGTAGGTAAAGACAATGATCAAGAGAGGGATATACATGATTACCATAAATTGCTTTGTGGTCAATTTTAATTGACAAGCTTGCTTCTTTATGAAAATTGTGAAGAATTGGTGGAAGATCGTCTTACTTGAGTTTTTACCCATTTGGTTGGATCGAAAAATAGGTTATGATTTTAGCAACATGATGACATAGACATACTTGCCAATGGGTTGACTGTTGGTCCTACAAACTGTACAATACTGATGGTACAATAACACATAACAGCCATCATGGTGTTTACTATGATAATTTATTTGACTTGTTCAGAGTATTGTCCCTCCTGCATTACTAGCTATTTAGCTACTTGCGTTTTTATTTGTTATTAGGTGCATGAGAAACTTTATGTGGCATCTACTAGTGGCCTTGTGACAGCAATATGTATAAAGGTATGGGATTTCCGACTACAAATTGTTTTTCATTAACTTATTGATCATTTGGTAGCATGAATTTCAGAACTTGGAAGAAAAACCTTTTGTTGTAGAAAGAGATCTTTCTATTTTTTTTATATAAATTAAGATGTTTACAGGTTTGATTGGAAAGGAAATACTATAAAAAGAATGCTTACTTTGTCAATTTTAGTATGTTGTGGTACATAAGCTATGTATTTCTGTTCAGGCTTCGCCATTTGGTAAAATGTGGGTGCAAGAATTGGGAGCTCCTGTTTTTGGGTCTCTCTCCATCAACTCTTGTAATGGAAATGGTACCTTTCTTCACATATTACTTTTACCTGTTTTTGTTACTTCTCATGGTTATTAATGTAATGTTACGCCTGGTATATCCCATCTTTTGTTCAGCGGCCAACACTTTAAATTTTGTTTGGTTGACTAGGAATGGCTTTGGTACTCAAGATGTTTATTGTTATTACCATTCTATAAGGCAGTGCCAGGCTATAACATAATTCTGGACTTTTTGTCTTGGTTTCTTTGTGGACTTTTTGGGGGTGATCAGTGAGGTTTTCTTTGTCTTTGTGGGGATGGTAAAGGCTCTTTTGTGAGTACCTTGCTGGGATGCCTATTGTTGTTTTTGTCTTCTTTTTATGTCATCTTGTATACTTCATGTGTACACAAGTTTGCACCCCAAAAAACATTTATGAGTTTTTGTGCATTTTTTTTTGGCCAAAAACTGAGGTCTCTGAAAAAGCAAAATTACTAAAATGGGATCATATCAAATGGTTTTTGGTGGGGATTGACATAGCTAGATAGTTCTCTTATAATATTAATGCCATAGCTTTTGGTAGTGATCCTGGAATATCAGTCCATAGATATATTTCTCTTGTCAAATCGGAAACGTTTTTAGGGGAGAATTGTACTTGAGACTATATGTGTGTTGTGCTTGAATTGAACCACAATTGTAGTTACCATATGCTGATTGTACTTTATCACTCTATGGGTATGGGTTTTGCAGTAATTTGTTGCTTGGTGAATGGACATGTTGTTGCAATGGATACAAGCGGCTCCATTATTTGGAGGGTAAGAATTCACTCTTATGTTTTTGTTTTAAAACTTATTTTTCGTACCTCAAATACTGGATAGTTAACAAAATCCCCCTTTTTTCATTTTGCGTGAAGATATGTACAAAGGGTAGTGTTAACATGTGCATTAAGGACACACGTTAAGTATGTAATAAATGGAAAGAATTAGGTCTTGCATGAGAATCAGTGCAGAATTAAATACATGCCGTGCTTTTGTTTATTCTATATTGAGGTTCTTATCATGTGCCCTACGTTAACGCTACCCATGTTGAAAATATTAATGTAATGAACAATAATAAATGTGATTTGATGTACGCAAAATGGTTGGAATTGAATCAAATGCTTCAATCTACTATATGTTACCAAAAGAAAAATATGCAGATCCTCCAGGAAGAACATATAAAATGAAGTAGTACTTTGTGCGATAGTTGAGTTGTGTCCTTATGATTATTTGTAATCTCCTAAACTAAACCAATTGAATCATATAACTTTTTTGGTGGATGGGTATAACTTTTTTTTTTTTCAACCTTTGACAAAGATTTGTCCTCTGTTTTTCTTTGGCCTAGGGAATTACAGGCGGCCCAATTTTTGCTGGACCCTGCTTATCTCATACACTACCTTCTCAGGTGAATTTCTTTGAAGACTGTTGGTGCGAAAATCTAGAGCTGGTCTGTTCCTGACCAAACAATCAAATAATTGAGTAATAATTAAACTGATGACAGAACGAAAAGAACAAGACAAGAATGTATAGAGGAATTTTAATGGATGGGTTCGAATTACAAGTAAACATTGTCCCTCTAGTTATTCTATCTCACTATATTACAGTCGGAGGAATTTTAAGTTTCTCAGAGCTCGGTTACATTATTCTCAGAGCTCTACAATACACTTTTGATCTCTCTCTTTCTGTATTTCCTTTTCTTGCCTAATTTTGTAGCAAAAGTTTTGTAGTAAAAGCTTGGTTTTCTTGGTTGTTGAGGGAAATAAATGCTTCCTATATATATATGATAGAAGAAGAAACGTGTGGAAGGTCTCTTAGAGCAGGTTGTGAGCCATCCTTCGTCATTACAAACTCTTTTTATTTTGTCCCCAGTTTTTATATACAAAATTAGATTTGTCCTCCCCCCCCTTTTTCATAATCATTTGGCATTGCCCTTGGGGAGGAAAGTAAAAAATCCCAGGATTTTAATGATAACATGTGCCTTGATGGTAAATTAAATGCTCTTAAGATAATCTTGATCAGATGAATTATGTTTTGGTTCCACCCTATGCAATGGGGTTGAGCACTAATGATTCAACATCAATATCAGTGACTCAGTGTTATATGCAATATTTGTGGTGCTGAGTTTATTTAAGTCGTCAGAGTTTTTCAAGGCATTTCTTGGATAAATTCGAAACTTTTCTTTGTCCAAACGAGGTGGTCATGTGTAACACTAATGCTTCTAGGATAAATGAACTTGTGGTGAGAAGTGAGGTATAGCCCTATAGGTATTGCAGTTGTTGATCACAAAATCAAGCTCCAAGTTCGCTTTCTTTGAGAATAAATACTATATATGCATGTGAGAAATATTCGTGTTTGATTCAAAAAATTGAAAACATAAACCTAGAACAGCTAAGTATGTTACTAAAACCTTGATGAAAATTAGAAAATATTATGATGGTTACTACTAGAATATATCTGTAAAATATAAACCTAGTAACACATGGTAAACTCTTCAGCTCATTCGAATTCCTCACAATCTAATACTAATTCGATATGACTTTTGGGGATACAAATTATATGTAAAATGGGGCTGATTTAGTGCAATCATTTAAGCCTAATGAGCCTAGAAAAGAGTAAGCAATTACGTTGCACTAATTAGAAAAACTTGTTATAGGATTAGTAATGTCTTCAGACTTCCATTTTGATTTATATAGGTCAAATATCCTAACATAGTTAAATCTTCTACAGGTGCTTATATGCTCAAGAGATGGAAGTATCTATTCATTTGAATTGGTAAGATCTATCTTTTCATGTATGTATCGGAGCTAATAGGATTTCTGTTCGAGGATTATTATTAGCTGTTCTTTAGTATAAAGAGTCTTATTTTGTTAGTTTGGAATAACGAGTCCACGTGGTAGGCCTCAAAATTACGTCACACGTGAGGGTGTGTGTTGAGACTATAAATCCCACAACGGAAAATTGAAGCCTCACTAAGCAATACATAAGATCTAGGGCCTACTCTACCCATTGCTAATTGGTTTTGGGTTGGATGCTCCGAACTCTAATAAAAGGAGTATTTTCTTTGAATATGAACTGTCGTTCAATGACTTTGACTACCAGATGAATCATGGGCCATGATAGGTGTTTGGTTTTGCTATAGGAAAAGGGCAATTTACTCTGGAAACACAACATTGGCAATCCAATTATTGCAGCCGCTTACATTGATGATAACTTGCATATAGTGTCTGATCTTTCACATCTATCAGACAGGTTAGATTATCTGAGAACCTCAAATATGATCTCTTAGAATGTCTTTGATTGCACTTCTTTTCCCTGTAAAATGTTGACTCTATATTTTCCATCTTTAGTGGTGTTTAATTAAATAATCTTCCAAGGAATCATTTCCCTTGTTTCGAGCCTTTTTCCCCGTGGAATCCAAAAACCACCTTCCCATGAATTTTTGTTTTCGATTGTGCACTTTTTCTGTGTAAAAGGATTTCTGTAAATTCACTTGTTTTCCATGCCAAACACCCCCCCTTATGCATTCATGCGCTTTATTTCCCAGGCTATTATGTGTTTGTGCCAGTTCTGGAAGTATCCATTTGCTTCGAATCAACTCAGAAAATGTTGAAGAGACAAATTGTCCGAGGAAAGATTTGGTGCAAGAATTTGCTCGGTTAGACCTCAAAGGAGACATATTCTCATCACCTGTGATGATTGGTGGCCGGGTTTTCGTCGGTTGTAGGGATGATTATGTGCACTGCATTGAACTAGACGACCGGGTTTCGGTGCAAACAAGACGGTGATTGCCTTTGACATCTTTCCTTTTGAAAGCCTTTTGTTCTTCATTCACCTGAGTTCTTTTCATTTTGAATAAGAACAAGAACAGCATGAAGATCACCAAAGGGCCTTTATCCATCATTATCGGGGACGTAGGTACTTGATGATATAGTGTGTAGCATGTTAGCACATACTAACCGATATAGTTTTTCAAGTATATTTGTAAATATTTTTTAGAAATTCTAAGTAAAATAACAAGTCGAACTTCATGTTAAGAGTTTCAAACACAACGTGCTGAACTTTGAAAGCTTTGTGCAAAAGTACTAATCTGATTCCAAATAAAAAAAAAAAAAAATTGAATGGAGAAGGGCAAAACTATGTACAACCGCAGGAAAATAAGTCTCTCAGCTCAAATTTATTGGGTAACAACTCTTTGGGGCCAGCACTTCAGGAGGTTATAAGTTCCTAAATGCACCAGGCTCATGTGTGCTCTTAATATTGCATGTGGAGCGACTAGTTGAGATGTGTGAAAGCTGACTCGGACAACTGTTGCTATTAAACCAAAAAGGAGGGGCGGAGGGGGAGGGTTTGCTAACTAGCAGAAAAATGAAACAAAGCCCCTTTGCAAAGTTGCTAAATTTATTTATTTACATAAAACCCATATATAAGAATTTTGATTATACAAACATTCGTTCAAGACATAGTTTTTAAGTTTCAAATTTATTTTTGTGTGTAGATATTTCAGTTGTGGCTGAAACTTGTATAAAACAAACACATATATTCATTGTTTGTAACAATGACTTCAACATCTTTCTTTTACTTCAAAGAAATTAAAGTGGTTGAATAATCTCAACGTGTCACTTGCATTTGTTATATGCAAAATAACTCTTGTAGCAGCTCATGAATTTTGCTATAAACTCTGAAAAAAAGGAAAAAAAACATATTAGTTTTGTTTTTTTTAATTATTAAGTAAAAATATTTGTCAAACGAACTAAACTAGAACAGAAGAAAGCATGCATGGTTCAAAAAACGATTAAAAATGTGTATCCTCCTCTTGAGAGACAATCATCTCCAGCAAAATTCTACAAATATATGGTGACTACAATTAAAGTAATGCTAGGCACAAAATGTTAATGTACGAAATGTATTTGACTAGTAAAGAATTGAGACTTACCATAAAGTAGTTTAATCGTTGACCAATTTAGTAAAGATTTTTTTCTATAAAATCAAATTAGTTGTCCTTCACAAATAATCATTTCAATTGGCCAATGCTTTAAAGTAATAAATGAAGATTAGTTGTGAATTTATATATTTTAATATGATGACTAATTAGAGTGGAAAGTTGTGTTAAGTCCCACTTGAGTAATCATTACGCCATCATCTTTTACAGCTTAGAAAAGCTAAATATAGGGAGAAAGTAGTTAAAATTGTAAAGCCATACATTTGTACTAGGAGTTCTTTTTATGACTAAGGCACTTTTATAACTTATTTGTAAAAATAAGGTAGTTTTCTACTTATTTGTATAAATAAGGTGATTTAGACTTTTTTGTCTTTATTAGACAATTTTAGAAATTGGACTTTTGTCCTTAGACTTGGTTATAAATTAATTTGTAACTCCTCAGATTTACAGAAAAAGAGTAAAAACCCCGTTTTGGTATCAGAGGTAGTGAGTTATCCCAAACTCCTTTCCTCACAGACTTCAACAATAGACGTTGATTATATAGATGCCCTTGGGAATATTCCCTCGCATCTACACCTCTATTTTTGGAACAAATCCAGACTACCAACCAATTCCGACTCACCACATCGGAACAGAAGGGTGTTTAACAACACAGATTAAAGGTTGTTCACACGAAGAACATATACCTTTAAAACACTCAGAAAGCAAGCAGGTTATTGCAGGAGCAATAAATTGCTTATTAGACCAAAACCAATATTTATTATTAGTTTTGCAACAGACTCATATTGATCTCCAAAAGATCAAATCAGACATCCAGCTTCTGGATTTACAGACCAAAAATAATACTAGACTAATTAAAGAATTAGACCAACAAATCCCTTCAGATTTTGTTACTACGTTGAGAGAAATCCTCAACACAACTAGAGAAACTAAAAAGATTTGCAAAGAGCAAAATCCTTCTCTAGAAACTAAGATCGACGAATTAACTAAACAAATTCGCCAATTAGACACAGAGCTCAAGAAGTTATCCTCTGAGCAATCTAAGATCATACCTAGACTACACAACTATATTCCAGAAATATAAAAATGGAAATAGTTAATACAGACTTGGAAAGAAGTTCCAGGTGGAATTATTCCACAAGATATATCAGACTTTTATCGAAAGATAATAGAAAAGATGAGCGATGAAAGATTCTCACGAAGATTCATCGAATCAGAAATCAGCGGTGCTAACAAAGCAGCACTCTGCATTTTAGATAGACTAAACTTCATTTCTACGGCTATAGCAGCTACCCAAGATTGTGAGTATCAATTTGCTCAAAATCTAAGAAATGATTTACATGCTAAGACCGAAGGATTAAGAACCTTCTATAATGACTTTGTTAAGTTTCAACAAAACTTAGCATATTATCAAGATGGAAAATGGGAGAACCATTTTAAGACACAACAAGCTACCATAAATGAATGTAGAAGAAATTCAGATCAGGTAGAAAGACAGTTAAAGGAAATCATGAATGGAATACAAGCCATTTATGAAAAACCCAATCAGACAAGTCAAGCAGATCTAGACACACCTCATATATTGATGTATGTCGATAAGCTTGAAAAAAGTTTCAAGGCTTTAGATGCTAGACTTACAGAAGAGATAGCTTCTAGACAAGACTCAGAGAAATTAAATGTGCACGAATTAAAAAAATATATTGCTACAGCACATAGTTCTCTAAAAGAAAATACAAAGACTATAAACGAAGAATTATATGTCAAATTGTATAAAGATCAGTTGGCTCTTAAGGAAACCCTTATTAGTCAAATCAAAAGACAAAATGATTATTCAGAATCATTAGAAAGAATCGAGAAGAAAGTTAAACAAAAGCAAGAAATCACTTGCAAGTTCAAAGAGACTCCATCTATCATAATAAAAGAAGAATCTTCAACAGGAAGAATTAGAAATGATGGATTAGATAAGACTAAGAAAGTAGCTAGCCTAAACCCTAGCATTGGACATCAAACTCTGATGATCCAAAGAGTAAGAGACTCTTCCTCCAACATAAGAACATGGTGGAGAGAAAGAAATATTTCCCACCCATTGCAATGGAAAGAATGGGGAGAAATGGATTGGAAGTACGCTGAAGAATCCATTAGTAATGGACAACTTCCTCCAGTCAGATACATAGACTTGTTCCGAGAAGGAGCTATCCCTAAGACACCTAGCTACAACATGACATATTGTATTAGGAATCATATCCTCGAAAAGAATTATACAGAAATTCAGATCTTCGAACCAAATTGGTTAAGATCTAGAGGAACAGACAGGAACTTTCAATTCCTAACCTTTGGACTCTTCCAAGCAAGAATCCAAGGACTGCATAGACCGCAGAATGGAGTTAACATCCTTTGTTGCCTAGTTGACAAAAGATGGAAAGATTTTCAGAAGAGCCTAGTTGGAATAGCCCAATTAGAAATGTCAGACAATATAGGATACTTCAATGTCACCCCGGCATTTACGGTATCTATACCTACAGCCAAACACTTTAAGTTAATCTTATATGCCACAGGATATGAAGATTACGTGTTACCAGACGCAAACATTAACATAGAATATCAAAGCTATGTTAAGTTTTCTCAGAAATCATTCGAAGGAATGCAACCAGGTATTCCACAAGGAAGAGTTAATGAACAGATCCTTGTTAGAACAAATACTTCAGACTTTAATAATACATACAGTATTAGAAATACTGGACCTATGAGAGAACATGCCAAGACTCTCTGGCAGCTGCCAGAATTTCAAGAGACAAAGGCTGTGCAGAATGAGCCTTTATATATTGCTCAAGATAATATCACAGGCAATATTAATATACAGTTTGCTCCTCCTAAGTTCAAAGCAAAGAACATTAGAACTGAGGAATCAAGATTTAGAAACATGGGAGATTCCACGTTGGATGATCCTTCAGAAGGAGAATGTAGTACTGCTAGCACTGCTAGAATATTACAACATGCTCCAGACTATAGACCCAGAAATTCTATAAACAATCATGATATTTTGTATGAGAAGGCCAGAATCCAAAATTTTGGACATGACCTAACAGACCAAGAAAGAGACACATACAAAAAGAATCTTGATAGAAGCAAATCAACTAGATATAATATGATGATATCTAGTGAGGTTATAAAAGACTTAAGAAATTCTCAGGACACGAAAGAACTCCTAAGAAAATTAAGACTTAAAGAAAAAGATGAAGAACAGCAAGTGTTTCCAGTTGCTACGGCAATCCCAGGAGGAGACAATGCTAAAATAGGAGAAACCTCTAGAAGTAGGTTTAATCTATTTGAGACTCCTGCTGCTATAAATATCCCTATTTATAGTGATAGTATTATTAAGACTAAACCAGACTATGTCAAAGGATTACCCACGACGGCCATAGACTTTCAAAGTACAAAAAATATGGCTTCAGTAGCCATCAATCCAGTAGGTATCTACCTAAATTTGGATAATGTACAAGATAGAAAGAATGCCTTAAAGGAATGGCAAGATCAAATGCACATGTGCTTTGCATCTAACGAAAGTTGGGATGCAGAATCATGTAGGAGATATGCTGAACAATCCCTAAAAGGAATTGTAAAAAACTATTTAGATAGTTTAAGAACAGCAACAGACGAAGCTAGTATAGCCAAGCTAGCAAGATTTAATGAGACAAGAAATCAAAGAACTGTAAATGGTTATGTACAACTCTTTACAGCTGAATTTATTGGTGCTAGTCACCTTGCCCAAGAATCAGAAGTAGACGTAACAAAAACTAAGTTATCATTACTTAGTATATGCAGTTTAGACAAAATCAACGAATATAGTAATAACTATGAAACATTGTATTATCAGATAAAAGAGTTCACTACAACTCTTAAAGACGAGTATTTTAGAAAACTCCCAGCTATTGGACACCTTCTTATTAACGAATATAGAAAGTGGCCTGGAGTTAATAATACTAAAGAAGATACTCTTGGTGAAAGAATAAATTTTGCCAAAGATTATATTATCACAAAAAGACGCGAAAAAGCACAAGACGCTTTGATTAAGGAGACATTTAAAAACATGCCTTCAATCAAAGATGAAAGAGACATAGCACCTATCCAATGGGGATGTGGAAGAAGTTCTTCCAAAAGCCATAAGAAGAAGCATTGGAAACAGACTTTCAAAGCTATGATTAATACAAACCCTAATAATAAAAAATATAAATTCAGAAAATCGACTAGCTTTAGAAATCCAAAGAAGAGAAAGAAATTATTTCCTAGAAGGAGATATTTCAAAAAGAATTCAGACTCCAGAAAGAAAGTGCCTAATTATAGAAAGGGCGAAGATAGAAAACCAACAACCAATAATTCAAAAAATGAATGTTGGGTGTGTGGTAAGACTGGACATTTTGCTAGAAGCTGTTCTCAAAGAGAGAATAAAGAGATAAAACCTAGTGTTAGACTAGTAGAAGTCATGCTTACCCAAGCTGACACACAAGACTTAGACCTCATCTATAATATCGAATTATCAGATTTCGAAATAGATGACAATGCCAGTGTATATAGTGCGTATACAACTGAGTCAGATAGTGAACCTTCTTCCGAAGAAGAAGAAGAAGAATTCAAAGAATGTTTCGTCGTCACCACAATCGATGATAATGAAACATTAGACGAAGCTATTTATCTAGACTATGAAGAAGCCATTTACTGCTGTAGTTTAACAGATGTGTGGCGACCTTCCCAACCAGAAAGAATGGTTAGAATACCACAGTGCTACACGAATCCAAGCCATAGGTGTAAATTCGAAATGAAATGTAGCCCTGCAGACTTCACTTGTGATTATTGTTTCACGATGATATCACTTGAGTTATTCATGGTATGCATTATATGCAAACTTCATTACCATGAAGACTGTTGGAGACATGAATTTCGTACTATGTACGAAAATAAGTATGATCACATACTAGACTCAGACATAGATAAATACTATCAAGAAATTGATACAAATAGACTCAGAAAGATTAAGGAGGGAAAAAGAAAGATGGACGAAAGTCCTTCACAGACCATCCCTGATATTCCAAATCCTCTAAAAGGAATTGAAATCAGAGAACAAAATAATCTGAGAGTTTCAACTAAAGAAAGTTTCATGAGCCTTATTGAAGTAAAGGTTCTTAACCCAGATTATCCCAGACTGCTCTCTGCATTAATGGATACCGGTTGTACTGCCAGTATCTGTAAGGCAAATGCCTTTCCAGATGAGTATTATAGACCTAGTGGACAACTTATCTCCGGACGAGTTGCTAATGGTGATTACTTTGAATTACCATTACAGACCATACCTATTTATTTCCAAATAGGAGACAATGAATTTACCCATGAATTCTATGTCATGGATCCTCCTTATAAATTCATAGGAAATCTTTTAATTGGAAATGATTTCCTCCGAAAGTATCAACCGTTTTCTCAATATGATGATAAAATAAAATTATCTCATACCAGCGAATTTGATACTCAGACCCTGCTCATATCTAAGGATAGAGCATCAGACCTCATGCAAGTAAAACCTGCATGGCGACCCCCTCAGAGTTCTACAGCTAAGTGTGGTGAAATAGAGGAAATTACAGCCCCTCTTAAAAATAAATGCACTTGTCCAGACAAAAAATGTTATAAACAGATAACATTAATTCAACAAGAAATCGTTGACCAGACTAGACATCAGCTCTTGGCTATTCAAGAGATGAGAAAGAGAAAGAAAATAGACATCAGATCCTTAGACGTAGAAAAGGATAAGATAAAGGAATTAGCAATTCCTACCACTGGAGAATATCCATAAACCCAGACGCCACCATAAATGGAGGCACATATAAGAAAGGATATTCTCAGAGAGATAGAGAAGAATTCCAAACAGAGATAGATAGTCTACTCAAGGGTGGAATGATTCAAGAAAGCATTAGTAGACATAATAGCCTTGCCTTTTATGTTGAAAACGAATCAGAAAAGAAAAGAGGAAAAAGACGAATGGTATCAGACTATAGAGCTCTCAATAAAAATTGTGAGTTTGATTCATACAAAATACCAGATAAGAATAATCTTATTAATCTTATCGAAAATAGAAAGATATTTAGCAAATTTGATTGTAAGTAAGGTTTCTGGCAAATCAAAATGCACCCAGACTCCATACCGTGGACTGCTTTTAGCGTACCACAAGGAAAGTATGAGTGGCTAGTAATGCCATTTGGATACAAAAATGCCCCACAAGTCTTTCAGAGAAGAATATACGGCATTTTCAGAAAGTATTCAGATTTTTGCCTAGTATATATTGATGATGTACTAGTTGCAAGTCATACAGAAGAAGACCATATAGAACATCTTAGAATAATAATAGCCGAATTCGATAACCACGGTATTATTATATCTCATAAAAAGATGCTTCTATTCCAAGAAGAAATAGATTTCATAGGAGTCCATATTAGAAATGGAAAAATATCTCCTCTAGACCATATTACTAGAAAGATTTTAGACTTTCCAGATAGAATCATTGACAGAAAACAATTACAAAGCTTTCTTGGATTGCTTAATTGTGCCACAGACTACCTTAGAGATTTAGCCGGAAAAAGGAGAAGCCTTACCGCTAAATTAAAAGGAACAAAAAAGACTAATCCATTTAATTGGACAAAAGACGACATGGATATAATGACTAAATTAAAAGAAGAAGTCAAAAATATCTCTGGATTAGAGATGCCCAATGCAGAGGACATCTTCATAGTAGAAACTGATGCTTCAGATAAGCAATGGGGCGCAATCTACTATGCTTTAGACTATCAGACAAAGAAAAAGAAATTGTGTAAATATAGCTCAGGGACATTTACTGATCCCGAAACAAGATACACGACCCACGAGAAAGAAGTTCTCGCTATAGTAAGAGCAATAGAAAAATATATGCTCTTTCTAAGACCAAAACACTTTACAGTATATACAGACTCCAGCTATGCTGTCGGATTTAGAGATATAAATCTTAATAGATCAAAGACTAATAGACTAATTAGATGGCAACAATCTCTTAGTGATTATGATTTCAGTATAATTCATATAAAAGGGAAAAAGAATACAATTCCTGATATTATTTCAAGAGAATCTGTATTTGCTGAAAATCTAATAATCTGTTTTATGATATCAACAGACAAACAGACTAGACTAATGGAAGCATGAGGAAGCTCCAGCAGAAAAACCAGATTTATAGACCAGGTAGAAGTCGCCAGATATCTACAAGGGGCATATGACCCTCAGACTCAGGCTAGCGAAAGAAGCAAGCCAAAGATGCCTAGACCCATCCTCGAAACTCTAGATGAAATTCTCATTCCCCCAGGAAGAAGGAGTGAAGAAATTTGTAGACAGAATAAGATAATCGGAGGAATGTTCTTCCCCGAATACAGACCAGACCAGAGGTTTCCAGATCTGGTCAAATTCAGAAAAGAATTTACTAAAGAAACTCTCACCCTAATAGACGCTCTATGGTGGAATCATTCCAACAACCTCAAGATAGAGTTCAGACAAAATTTGGTTGCTACAGCCAGATTCATGAAGATGCAGTGGATAACTATTTCCCAGATAAATCCAGCACCTCCCAGGAACTTAATAGAAGCTCCTAGACCCCAAGAAATGACCTATGCTAGAGCCACAGGTCAAATGGCGCCACCAAAGGAAAACAAGATACAAGATCTTGTTTATGAAAAGAAAAGGTTCTTTATCAACCTTCTTACCCCGTTAAGAAAGGAACGAGCGGCAGAAAATAATGAGACAATGGACCTAGACGCATTAAACCTAGACATTGCCGAAACCTTAAAAGAAATCGGCAATTATCTCTTCAACAGAACGATCCCAGGGCATGCATCGTTTATGAAGGGATACTGTGAAGACTTACCTCAAATAAATATTTGGGGAAAGACAGACATCCCTGTAGAACTTTTGGCAAGCCAAGGGCTCATTGGCCAGATTTTCATACAGGAAACCACAGACGCAGACTGTTTTGGCGAAAAAATAGCCAATTACGTTGAGACGGTCAAAGAATATCTTCCCCTTTATTTAAGAAGTTATTCTATTGGACCAGAAGCAGGATTCAACCATGAAATTGGAGGATTCCAGCTAGTCCGGTTCTCAGAAGAACCATGTTCAGATGTTGAAGGACTCTGTTCAGCTGAACTCGAGCCCACTGAAGGTAAACAAAATCCTTCAACACTAAAAGTCAACAGATCGTTAGGAATCCTAAAGATTATGGATGAACTTTTAAGTGAAGAAAAATGGTACACGGTGTGCCAAGAAGAAGACTTGATCATCCAAGCGCAAGAAACCTTTGGAGGAAGGATGACCAGAGGACAGACCAAAGGCACGGAGGTAATAATACCTACCACCACCTCCAATATTGCCAACATAGAAGAATATTGGAGCACCATTAGAGGCTCCATCCAGACTTACCAACTAGACGTTGCTAGCAGAATTCCTAGCCCAACTGATTACATCAAGGTAACAGCTGACGGCTAGCGGTAAGAAGAAGACGACAGCGACATCAGCTTATGCAGAAACGTAAGCAATGACGTTACTCAGACTTATAATTATTAAAGAAAGACCAGACGAATCTTAAATTATTGTACAGAATTGTTTTTATAATGTAAAATTACTTTATGTTATTTCAAATTGTAAAAGCTGGTTGCAGTACTAAGCTTGCACTTGTCGATGGGGCCACAGAAGCAGTACCCGAGGTGCATTATTGTTTTGCAATCAATTGTTGAAAGCGTCGGTATGTATAATTATATGTAATGCATTAGCTGTCTAGAGGTCGGCAAGCTCCCTTCACTCACTATTCGCCTTGTGCGTCTAAAGCTGTGGGGCCTGTCCTTTTATTCATTTTTGCTTTTAGCAGCCGGTAGCCGGTTTGAAAATTTGTATCCTCCCTATATAAGGAGAAGGAGTTTTCATTTGTAAGTAAGAGTTTTTCCATTCTCAGCTTAGAGTTTTCAATTCTAGAGAGCATGAGTGAGTAAAGCTTCCTTTAGTTAGCAAAAGGAAAGCAAGTAGTTTGTAATAATAATTTTACTTGAATAAAATTATGTTTCTCCTTCAGTACAACTTCCATTGATCTCCGAGTTCTGTTGTATTTTTCCAAAAGCTAGACTTATCTCTTGGCGGGTTTAGAAAACCTTCTCTCTAATTCATACAAGACTGGTGAGTGGCTGGTTTTGGGTTGTTGCTGGCAGGTGCCGTAGCCGTGAAGCCGTGAGCAAGGGTGCGTTAGGCGATAAAGGCGTAGGCAGGAAACGAACGACCGATCCTTCAAAGGTGGATGAATAGCGAGAATAAACGCAGAAGCGATAGAACAGACTTTAGACGGAAGAAGAAGGCAAGAAAAGCGATCGGAAGCAAGGTGGACCAGACATCTTATTCAGGTATATTATTGTTTAAATTATTTGCAAGTACTTATTGCTAGCTAAATATTTAAGACATAGAAAATCAGCACATAATTAATTTATGAGCAATATAGACAGAGATTACGAAAATTTCGTAAATCAGACAGATATTAGAAGTACCCAGCCTATATTAAGGTGGGGTCTAATTAACCCAGAAGAACAAAGACTAGTGCGTAAAGCACACTTCAGATCCGGAGGAACATTTCCTTATTTACACCACGTTTGCAAGTGGGTGTCTAGAGAAGTAAGGAAACTCCCAGACTTAGAAAACGCTACAGATAATTATATCCAAGCGTTAGTACAAGATATAGACGAAGAGGAAGTAAATAATCCTCGAAGAGACCTTCCTCAAGGAAGAGACAACGCCCAAGTAGACGTTTGTGGAGGAATCCACGATCTTAGACGTATACTGCAAGAAACCTTAGAAAAATTAAAATTTGTGCAAAGAAGAAGACTTGCAGAGACTGCCGAATTCCTACGAGAAAACGGAGGAATAAGACGTTTTAGATTCATAGAGACAGCCAATACGTATAATCTACGTGCTTATAGACAGTTATTATCCAATTACGGAGACGCAGAATTAGACTCGTATATAGAAAACAATATCTTAACCCCCATAAGAGATATTGTATACGATATTAATTGGAATATCCCAGATTATAGGCTAGAAGCCTTAGACCTAATAGACTTTCCGTGGAAACCACTGGCAGCCTCACAGCTCCATCAGTGTCCATACGGATTGAGTTGGAGTGAAATTCTTAGACCTCCTACCCCACCAAGATCTCCGAGTGAACCAGATAGTAATTCACCATCAGAAGACCCGTCTGATAATTTTTATACAGACAGAAATTCACCAGGTTTAGACGAAACAGACTGGTGGTCAGACTAGATTCCTTATTTTAAAACAATAAGGTTAGAATAGATTAATCTAAGATAGTTCAGGGTAAGAACTTGTAATTACAAGTGGTCCCCTCACATAAGACAAGTGGTCCAACAAGTGGTCCACGTGGTCCCTAGTCAAAACAACCCTATTTGACTAAATAAGATTAAAACAACCCTATTTACCAAAATAAGTTTAGAAAAAACCCTACTCATACAAAAAACTCTTGTACTAGAGTTTGAAAGAAAAAATGTTGGACAACACTTATTAGTTGAAAAGCTACTTTTGGGTTATGTTTTTGGAATTTTCTCGAAACAAATGGTGTAGTAAAAAGAGGGTGCCTTTCAACACAAAAGGGTAAATTTATAATATATATAAAAGTGCGAATAATTATCATTCAAAATAAATTTAAATTTTATTTTATTAGCTAAAATAATTAAATAATTTAAAATTTGTATTGAATTAGGTGTTTTGTATAAATTTCTTTATAACTTCATAATAAATTTTCGAAGAAAGAGGCTATTTGATAGATCATATTAAAATTATGAAACTTTTATCATAAACTAGAATTTCGTTCCAAAGCTCATCATAAAGGTATGTATATTTAGGGGTGTGCACGGTTCGGTTAATCGGACAGATTAGCTTTGGACCGGATCGGACCGGACCGCTAACTTCGATCCTACAATTTCATGGACCAGACCGGACCAGTTTAAACAGTCCGGTTTTGGTCGGTCCAACCGGTCTGAGCTTTTTTAATGGGTCCAATTTATTTGGGCTTATTGGCTATTTTTTTTACACCTATTCAACCCATTTTCAATGTAATATTTATATATATTAAACCCATTTATCAATTGCTCATTTTTCTCAACAATTGAACCCATTCAAATAAAAAAATAAGAGAGGAAGAGGTCGCTGCTAAAGAGTGACGAAGCCTTATTAGTTAGGTTTAAAAATAAAAAATAAAATAAGTAAATATTTTAAAATATATATATATATATATATAAATATATCCGGTCCGGTCCGGGTTTTGTGTAGGCTGAACCAAAGATCGGACTGAACAGTATCGATCCATTAAATTTCGGACCGAACCGGATCGTTGTATTTATAAAACCCAAAAAAAATCTTATATTTTGGTTCGGTCCGGTTGGTCCATTCGGTCCAGTTCGATTTGTGCACACCCCACAGTATATTAAACTCTATTTTGCTTGATTGCTTTTAAAATTATAAGAAATCAAATTTATATTAATAATATATATTTTAAAAGTTATTTGTTTATTTATAATTATATTTAATGTTTAAATAAAAAAATATGAATATATTGTAGATGTGGCTTAGTAAAACATTCATATTAAATAATTTATATTTTGACAATTTTAATTTTTTTTGTTATAAAATTTATTATTTATATGAGTGTTATATTATTTTTTGGTATTATGGTAAAACGTTCATGTTGAACATCATCGGGCTATATAATATATTATTTATATGAGTGTTATATTATTGTTTGGTACTGTGTATAATACTCTATATACGTTTAATAAAATTAACTATCTACTAATTTTAAAAATTTGGTAAAAATATATTACTCTTTTCTATATCTGATTATGAGTCTGCGTGGCCATCCATGTATTAAAAAAATTCAAGACGACAAATTTTTTCATGTATCTACAACATTTTTCTATAGTTGACCAATTATATGATTTTCTTCTAATTATTAATTGAATTTTAATGTTTTGTTTATATGTTATTATTTTTATTTTATACTAATTATTCAATTCTTATTATACTCGTATTCATTAATAGACTTAATGACATGTGTCAAGCACTAAAACCACGTGCAGCGCATGTGCCCGGAAACTAGTAAAATAAAATGCAACAATGTTATTTTTCTTAAGAATATGTGTGGGTAGGGTAAAACACGTTTATTTTAATTAGGCATATACGTTTTCAAAAAAAATATATGTTGTCATCATTAAGAAAAGTAATAATAGTTTTGTTAATTACCTTCAATCCTCAGAAAATGCTTGACGTTATTTTTCACTGGATCATTATACCTTGTACTTGTTTCGTCTGCCTGATTGCGCTGAAATTGCTTTTCAATATCATCATCCTCCCTCTGTCAGCCAAATAAAAGGTTACTGTTTGAGAAAACATTGCATTTGAGCTTGTATATATATATATATATATATATATGAGGAGCAAGGTTCAACTTATCTATATAATAAGGAGTAATGGTTTTCGAATCTAAAAAATATATAAGGGATACAAAATTGTGTGGCGTTGAAATTTAAGATACTTTATGAATAGTTGATAGTGACAGCCTAATATATACATCGGCGTAAGATTAAAAAGTTTTACACTAAATCATATTTTATTTTATTTTCAAAATTCATAATTTGTCGATTGAATTGTGGGATAATATATTAGTAATGTGTTTTTCAAGTATCCAAAATTTCAAATGTCTTAGATATTTGTAACTACTTAACTGTGCTCAATTTCTTTTCTAAATTTTAAAAGGAACGTAATTAATTTAAACAGGATTATGATACGCACCAGTGGGTCTCTGATCGAGTCAACATTTGGCATGTGTCTTTGATATATAATAATTATTTAATCTATTAGCTAAATTATAAATCATGAATCATGAATATGGAAAAAAGTTATTAGCAAGTGTAGAACTGGGGATCATACATTGTATTCATTGTAAAAGCAATCGATTTGCATATGTAATTTCTCATCCACATTCTTCTTTACTTCAATCAATAGTGTCTGCATATAAAAATAAATTCATTAGCAAACTTCATACACTTTTAATGCAAATTAACTAATATATGAGTAGGGAGGTATATTATCTTACTTTGAAAATGAATTGAGGAGACACATTGTGCTCTCTGAGTTTTTGAAGTTTTCCTCTGATCGCATATAGCCTGCAGCAGAAACAAATGGTTACGTGAATAGCTTTGAATATATAGCTCTGTTTCCTAAAGATTAATCTACTACTTACTGTTTTGGGCTTTGCTCTTCCACTATGTTTTTCGCAATTTTTGAAATATCATCTTCCCATCCTGTCAAGATTACTTGATCTTCCTTCAAGGAAGAACTGCGTTTACTAAAGGAAATTATTAGTTCTCTAGTAAAATGCATGGTTTGTATATCCGTGAGACGAATATATACAATATATACACATTCCAGCTCCAAAAAGGATGCCACGAGTCCTTTAAATTATTTATAAACCTTCTTTCTTGGAGGGTGAAGTGGTGAACTGTTGAGTTTTTGATGAAATTCAGAGGGGATGTTCTCATCATGGTCCATGGAGAGCATCTCTCCAACAAATTTCATAAAAGGAAAAACTCGGTCAAAAAGTGCGTGTAACGCAAAATCAATTTTAAGCACATTTGCAGGCATTGAAACTTTTGATCATAATCTCTCATTAAACGACGGGATCATTTCATTAAATCTTCTGGTAATGATCTAGTCAAAATGCTAAATGTCTTCATCAAATTTCATCAAGAAAACAAAAGACGAGGTCCATAAATTGCTTTGAAAGGTTCCTCTTTTAGAGTCGGATTATGTATAGAGAGAAAACGGGGGTATATAAAAACTATAAATATATCAGTATATATGTATGGATGAACATTACTTAGATTGCCAAGTAGCCTCCAATGAGCGTATGGCCTGTCGTAGGTTATTGTTGGAGTTGCTGGCAATTGTCTCGGCCAACTTGTGTGGCAGTTCTATACCTTCTTGCTTTGCTATGAACTCCAGTACTTCGACAATCTGAAAGAGAAGACAAAACAAACACGTCCAAATATAAAAAATACACCCACCGCGATTGTATACCAAGGGTATATTTGTTTGTTTTATCTAAATATTTGCATTAAACCAACACTTCCATACTTCAAATTCAAACTCACCCGGCAAGTTAATTAAAGTAGGAATCATTCCACATAGCCGTTAGCAACTTAATCATTTACACAACTTTTGGGATCCAGAGAGACTCTAGAGTATAGTAGTAAATCTGGACCACTCATTTAAAATTGCATGACTAAGATTTTGACATAATATTTGCCTCTAGCGATGACTCATTTAGACAAAAACCACCTGTCAAATTCTAAAGTTATGAACGATCTAACTGAAAATTAATTGCTTTTCATTCAAACTTTAGAGGTGAAATCAAAAGTTTCAACTCTCCTCTAGGGTGATGTAGAGGAGCCCAATATCAACTTTTGCTTCTGAAGATTTTAATTGCTTTCCATTCAAACTTTAGAGGTGAAATCAAAACAACCCATATAAGTGTACGAGTTAATAGGTACAAGGTACTACCTCTTGGTTAGAAGGTGGAAGGAGTTGAACTATAGTGCAAAGCGACTTAATTGGCTGTAGCTTCGAGATATCGTTACAGCAAAAGAAGACCTTATTACACCCTCTATATCTTTCTAATATCCACCTTATATATAGTAGCGCATCAGAGGATAGCTTGTCTGCTTGATAGAGAATTATAGCTGCAAAACAAAATATAGTCGATTGGTTTAAACGTTTTCTTGGAGTGGGAAAATTGGTCTTTGGGAGGAGGGAAAATGAAGTACCTCGGCAGTTATCGTGGCTGCATTGCAGAGCTTTGTTGATTAATCGGGTGTTTGTTTCTTTGATGAGTTCAACAATTACTTGTTTCTCGTAGCCTTTTAGTTCCGAGAGGTTTACCTCTACGTGTTGAGGCGATTCCTTCACGTGTACAAGGATACTGCTTACTGCTTCTCCCTTCAAATCAATAATGTTACACCATTATATCTGTTTTTGATAATGTGTAAATGTTACAGGAGTGATTGGTTAATTTGCAAGGAAAAAGTTGACGTCATCATAAATGAAAATGTTGTATTATACTTTTACATTGTTTTTTACACTAAAATGTAGAGCAGTTGATTTTCCAGCTACTATCACTGCCACCCCCTTAATTCTATGGAACTACTTGCCCCACCGGCGCAAAACATTTGTTTAAATAACTATAATTTGAAAATAGTTTACACTATATTGAGTTTTTAACGAGCAAAGAATGCAGGTATAGAAACTTTTGATACTTGCAGGATAAAGTTTAGCAAGCATTTTGGAAATACTTGATTTCCTTTTTCATTGCTAAAGGGTGGAATCATATGGTTGTTTTGCTTTGATATACATTTTAATTGTTTAAAATATGATTAATTCATTCATTTATTTAGAAAAGAAACACGTGAAAACAATATGATGTTTATTAATATTTATACCGAAGAACATTATATGTTAGTAGCATTGGAAGTACTTATTTTGTTTTTCCAGAATGAAATTCTAACAACAATGATATCCTTTACAACTAAACCTTTCTCTCCAAAAACTTGATTTATTGTCAAATTTTCAATTCTTTGAAAGAGTTATTTATGATTTCTCCCTTTAAAGTTTAGCCACTTTTTCACTTTCGTCCATGAAGTTCATTTTGCATTACGTCCATCCTTAAAGTTTGCTCACTTTAGTCTAAAACCCGACTGCCTTAACGCAAAATGTCACATGTCACTTTAATCTTCAAGTTACGTTAACTACACATGATATTTTCCGCCTAAGAAACAAACGGCACATTGAATTCTGGACTAAAATGAAAATAGAGACAAATTTTTAGGATGGACATAATGCAAAATAAACTTTATGAATAAAAGTGCAAAAGCAATCAAACTTCACGGGTGTAAAATATAAATAATTCTCTTTGAAATGATGAAAAAGTTTTCTGAGCAAGTGGATTTAATTATGTCTTGGTGAATTAAGGATCCCCAAAAACCTTAAGACCCACGTTCAAGTAATCGAATCTCACTAGTTGGAAGTGGAACATTGTTCAAAAAAAAATTCCTTTCTTCTTGTCTTCATTTGTATTTTATTTTTACATTTTCATCTCGTTTCGTCTGAAAGTAATCTCATTTTCGTCAGTATTTTCTTCTTTCCTATTGGATCTATATGAAAAATATGCATCTTGAGACCTGCAAAACATTGAAACAGATATATATATAGGGAAAGCATCCTTTTGAGTTTACCTTCAAGTCAAATTCCTTGCATTCTTCTCTTGCCTGTGAAACATAAGCACCGAAAATAAATATAATTAGTTCACTATATTGCATTGGAAACTGTATTTGCTAGAGCAAGTTTTAGTCCAATTTAATAGAACAATTATTCCATTAATTAAAAGAAAATAATTTAATCTACTTCAATCTGCTTAAGCCTACTCTATTCCTAACACAACACCTATATATTCGACTAATAAATATTAAGAAGTCAAATTATATGTTTTTTATTATATAATTTAAATTTCAACAAAAAAATATAAGTTAAATTATATTTTGATTGACTATCGCCTTAAACAAGGGCGGATTTAGGAGGGACTGAAGTGGGTTGTAACCAATCCCAATTTTTTTTCCCCAGAGTAGCCAATCCAATATGAACTATATAATATTTGATTACAAGAAGGCCAAAATGACATATGTTGGTGCAAATGGCAAGCTGTTCATAGTTTTGAAGCCTGATTGTCGGTTCGAATCTCTTCTTTAGCTATTTGTATTTTTCTAACCCCTTTATCCCTTCTCATACCCCCCCCCCTCTCTTCCTCTTCTATTTCATTTTCTCTATTTAGGTTTTCTACTTTTCTCTATCTTTTTTATTTTTCTTTTCTAACCTTATGGGAGGCTGTTAGAAAAAATAAATAAATTATGTGCCCTTTTTCATTTTAAGTATTTATGATTAATTTTAGATGTTAATTTAAGTTAAATTTGGAATTATCATTTACGATTAAACTATTGCTAAGTTTACATGTTACATTTTTTGATAAAAGTTAATGGTTACTTATTAATATATCCTAGAGACACTCATGTATTTACTTATCATTATTATTGACAAAACAACAATGAATAAGTATTGGGACAATTAAAAAAAAGGTCTCATTAGAGAAAGATTTTCACACTAAAGCCAAGGAATATTTTTTTTGTAAATAAAGGGCCTATTTTCTATTTTATTGATAATATGACATGTGTTTTTTTTTCATTGTAAAATGACATCTCAACCCTTAAAATAAACTAAAAAATACTAATATGCATTAAAATATGGACTGCAATATGAACTTTGCAGTCTATATTTCACTGCAATATGAACTTTGCAGTCCACATTTTACTGCAATATGAACTTTGCAGTCCTTATTTTTGGTGCAAAGTTCATATTGCAGTCCATATTTTACTGCAATGTGAACTTTGCAGTCCATATTTCTAGTGCAAAGTTCATATTGCAGTACATATTTCACTGCAATATGGACTTTGCAGTTCATATTTTATTGCAATATGAACTTTGCAGTCCGTATTTTTTGTGCAAATTTCATAAAGAGGGGTAATTTTGGTAATATATAACATGTTTTTATTAATTAAATGATATTTAAATTTATTCAAATACCTTAATTTACAATATAAAATAAAATAGTCATCTTACACTAATTGCCAATTAAAAATAAGCCCTTCATTCAAAAAAATATTATTCATTGGATTTTTTTGTAAAAATCAATGTGTAATAAGACCTTCTACCTAATTTCTAGATAAGTATTTTAGTAAAGTGGACATAATATTAAAAAAAAATAAAATCATAATGAAATATTTGTTATTTTTAGTGCTTGCGACAATAAAATTTTCCTTAGTTCTTAACTTCAAACTCATTCATTTAAATTGGCCCGTATCCCTTTTACATCCACCCACCTCTTATAAGAATCATGGATCCATCCTTGACCTTAAAAATGATTTTCTATACCTTTACAAAAAGTGTTATTACAAAAGCAAAAAACCTTTACTAAATTCTGATCGATTAAAACTAAGCCCACCTGAAATAAATCATTAATCGAAGAAAAAAATCAAATGAAAAACTAGTGCATCATTTGTATTCAATGAGTAATTGTCAGATTAATATATCGTTTTTTTATATCCGATTAATTGTCCATGTAGAAGGATATTCATTTTTACCTGTACTTTGTCGGCTCCAAAAGCTTCGCGAAGCAAAGCCCAAATCATGGTTCTTTTTCCCACACCGGGAAGTCCTTCAAATATGAAATGACAACAATCTTCTGCTTTTGCCTGCAATAATATTATACACTGTTATCATCCCATCGCATAACATTTTCGTGTGTATTGCCGTCTTTGTTTTTCTTATATATAATAGAATTTGGCCCATCTTTTTTTATGTAAACAGTGATAGATCGGGTGGTTTTTTTGGAGAGAGATGAGAGAGGGATCGAATTGTATTATAAATTATCACATATTTAACTACTCGGGCCCAAATCAGGACTAGATCCTCCTTACTTTCCTTTGATTCAATTGAATATTTGCGGAGGAGGAGGCTATTTGCATATTTTTTGTACCTAGCTACAAGCGCACAATCAGCTTAACAGATTATGCAAATTCACTTGAGCTTTTATAAGCCACTTTTCTTTTTCATTTTTATAACCTTTTCTATTATTAATGGTAAGATTTAGGACTAACTAATATCTTAAATAAAAAAATAAAATTGGAAATCCACTTTCGTATAACATCTAAGACAAGTAGCACTAGATGTTACAACTTTAACATATGTGGGCAATGTTTGAACCCACCAGGAAAAATTTATACAAATTTCTTCAGGAATAATATAATTAAAGATAGGACCCAAAGAAAAAAAATTAATATAATTAAAGAATACATTTTTGTTAACGTATGTTTTGCACATGAACTTCCAAGCTCAACGGCAAGTGTGTGAGTTCGAATCCAACATTTATCTTATCACTGTTTCAATAGATATCAAAAAGTAACAAAACAAATATAATAATTTAAATAATCAAATGAATAGACTACGCAATTTGTCAAAAATTGCATTAATTATTCTATGCTGTCTGTTTACAACAATGACCAAATCACTTGGTGCCTTAAATGATACGTGTATCTTTAGTTACAAGATGACACTATGTTTCTCAAAGTGTAATTAACATATATATATAATCGATGATAACAACAAAATTCATGATGTTTCTTTCAATGAAGAAATAGACCGTTAACTTCAAACGAATATACAACTGTGCAATCGTAGTTTAATGAATTAAATCATTTAACATGCAGTTAGATAATGATATTAAGATTTATAAGCAGTTAGATAATGATAATGAAACTAGGGTTTATGCTAAGTTATTTTTATAAGCATGGTAATAAAAAAAAATAAAAAAAATTTCTAAAGACGAAAATATTAAAAAAAATTAATTAACGTAATTATTACTTTATTTAACTATAAAAATTTGACAAAACAAACCCATCAAAAAGAGAAGTTTTATCTGTTTTAAGTTACCAGATCCTGAAGCTCAATGGCTTTATTTTTGTTGCAGATAAAATCTTTCAAAGCATCAGGCCGGTACTTATCCGCCCAAACGAACTTCCTTTCGCTCTCACTTTCGTTTTTATCCTTGGCATTTAACACAAGCTTCTTCGCAGTCACCAGCTGTGTCTCCGGCGGCGACTCCGGACGTGATTTTCGTGGTGGTGATGAACTTTTCTCCCTCAAAGACTTCCCTTCCTTAACAACAGTTGCCGTTGCCGATCTCGAGCTCTTCGAATTCGAACCAGATCCTTCTATTGCTTCCGATTTTTTATTGAAAACAAAGCAAGAGGAACTCCAGTTTTGGATCTTAACAATATAACTAAATCTCGAGCTCGAGCTCGAGCTCGACGTTACCGAACCTGTCGATTGGATCTCTTGTGTAGGGATTGAAATTGATTGAAGCCTATCTCGATTGATGAAAAATGCAAAGTTGGTAAGCCCTCTGTAATACGGACTGCTAGACGAGTATCTCTTATCCTCTTTATTCGCATATTCTTCGTGAAATTCTTCGACTCCGTCGGAGTTTTTTCTTCTCGTAAGAGTTTTAACTGGAGATGGTGGATTCCGGTCGGTGGCGGTGGAGTGAGACTGAGAGTGGTCGTTTTGAGACATTGGAGAGGTGTGGGGATTGAAGAGAGGTGGTAAGGTAAGGTAAGAGAGTATGAGTGAATTGTAATGATAAAGAAGACGAACACTTTAATTATTTGTAAATTGGTGGCGTAGAAAACAAGGGAAAGGGAGATGGTGAAATGGCGGAAGTAACTATGGGAGGAAGAGTCCGGTCGGCAACGGACTCTCTCTCTCTCTCTCTCTCTCTTGACCGGAGGTCGCTGCCCGGTTGTTATAGATATGTACGGCCCCATGTATGGCTTCCAAATTCGGCCACCTATTTTTTTGAGAAAGTGTCTTTTTATTAAGCATTTCAAATTAGACTGAAATGTTTAAAAAAATTCGCACAAGTTAATTTTCTTAATTTTAGGGAGCTTATGAATAAAAAATTGAAGGAGTTTTTAAGTCATTTCACTTTATTTTAAAGTGTTTGAGAATTTTAATGGACCCTGAATAGTTATACACCTTAAAAAATTACCAATTTAAATTAATTAAGGATAAGAATTTTTTGAAATATCTCAAATGAATGATATTATTTTGTTCTAAGATCATAATTAAAGTATGAAATCACATAATGTATATTATGATTTTAATAATTAATTAAGTTAAAACTAATATTTTTCTTTGAAAACATAAAGTGCTATTAATTTGATACAAAATGAGTACACTTTAGATGGAATATACGGCTAAATATACTAACAATTTATACAAAAAAATAAAATTATATTTGACATGGTAACGAAAGAAAGAAAGTAAGAAAGATAAAATATTGAAAATATCGGTCTCATTTACGGCATGGGAGGATGCTACATCATTTTAAAAAGATTTCGAAGAACTGATATTTGTACCACCTTAAATAATCAAAATAATAGATCAAGTGCTTTCTCAGAAAATACAGTGGTTAATATTCAAAACAGACCTTACAAACTAAGGGTGTGTTTGTTTTTTTTAATCTTTGATTGTTGAATACTGATTACTGAGTGCTAAACATTGAATCCAAACTCTAAAAATGCTTTTTATTTTTTATTCTAAATGATATTTTGAATTTTAAGTTTTTGTATAAAATAATTGTTTAAATTCAGTATTAAGCATTCAGCGAGACTAATGCCTCTTAATGCTAAATACCTAATAATAATAATAAAAATAGCCGTTGACCTCTTAATGATTTAAAAAAACAAACATCACATGATACATTTGAATGCTTAAAATTCTCTCATTGAGTATTCAAAAGTAAAAACAAACACCCCTAACTAATGCATTTTTTTTAAAATATTATTAAATCTATTAATTTAATAATTTAAATTAATACATACATGCATGTATAATTGTTCAAAAAAAAATTTGTACAATTTTAATTAAAAACATACCATACCATTTTCCTTTAGATGGGATACTACTAATTACGTGCGTATCACTCTGTGTCAGTGTGTATGGTCGAAAGGACCAAGCAAGTAGGCAGAGCATGCAAAATTGCCAACGGAGCCGGTAACAATTAATTAAAACATAAATATATAATCTGTGGAGCCTTGCAGGCCTCTGCCTGCCTCTCCCATTTTTAGAAATAAACAAAAGCAAATAATTTTGACTAGGTAACACTCTCCGTCTAAAATAATTTATTCAATACACACCAATATGTACTAATTATATATTAGTAATACAAAAAAAAAAGGGTGATAAGTGATTTAATGGTTAAGTACAATAATTTAGAATTTAATTAAAATTAAAATTATTCAAACGCCAAAAGATACCATGCTATAACATGAATCAATCATTTATTCGCTTCGTAAAATTAAGTCAAAAATCTAAAAATTAAATAAGAGTTGAAGATAATTTTGTTGAATGAATCATCGCATGAAAGCATGATAATATATATGTTTACACCCAATTTAACCACTTTATGTGTATATATGTATATGATTGAGGATAGTTAACGTACTTGGCATCCATTTCAACGCATGCAATTGATTAAAAGGCTAACCCTAGAAAACGTACATGCAAGTAAATATTTTGCTACATACACTTGATTTGTGCTTGTCTGTACGTATACCAGTACGTCCTCACAAAAAAGTAGAAATGTAGAATCATTAAAAGAGGAAAACTACTCTCGGCCCTATATATGCATAAGAACGAACACACACACACTCTCTCTAAAGGGCTTACTAGCTAGCTAGTTGATGAAAAGAGCTGCAGTGTCTAGTCGTCACAGCCTAAAATAAGCTTCCTCTTTGGTAGGTAAATCTGCAACACGGAGAAGAAAAACAAACACTAAATTTAATTGAATGAAATTAAAAATGAACCGGACCGAGCCGAATATTTTAGTGTGAAATATTATTGGAAGGCTGGACCAAACCAAATATAATAGAATTAATTAGCTAGGAGATAGGTATATATATATAGCAGAATAAACTATGTACTATAGCTCTCTATCAAATTGTAAGTCTAAATAATAGAAATTTTAAAGGAACGTTTAACTTTATTGTAGTAAAACTAATTAAGCCATGATATATATATATATATATATATATATATATATAGTTTTACGGTACTGTTTCCGAGCTTATTGAGCCGGGCTCAATAATTAACATCATGAACGCCACTAAAATAATTAATGTACTGTCTTTAAGCCTAGTTAATTAGTAGTTTAGGCATACACATATAGCATTAATTATGAGAGAAGAGGATGATCGAGGAGTTCACAATAAAATCATATATGCATATGAATATGAATATATACCTAGCTAATAGGTCGAGGTCGTGGTCGTAGTAGTAGTAGTTGGTGGAATAGCTGCGTGCTGTTGGTCCATAACCTCAATGAGTTTGTTGGCAATTGCACTTGCATACACTGATGATCCTTCACATATCTGCTCCATCATGTATGTGTACAATATACATATCATTCATATCATATGTATATATATATGTCGATCTATTGATATGATTCACTTTCAAAAGAAATACTAACTAACATATATTTGAGGTATCAAGTTAAAAACTAGTAACATAATTCACTGCCCATTACTGAAGGGAAAAACACGTACATTATCAACTAATTTAAGACGATTGCTATTATCAAAGCAGTTTTGGGCAAATATATTGCATTGCATATTATTCATGCATCATGCTATTCTTTCCTTCTCTTTTATCACAGTCAATTTGGGAACCATTATATTCTTTTTTTGGTAATAGCATTATTCTAATTTAATATATAGTCCCTATGTATGTCCCGAATTTTATTTTAAAGGATTTGAGTACTCTTAATCTTGGCCGGAGGGCATATGAATACATAAAAATTTTAGATCTTCTGAGACTATTAAAAAATCCTCCATACTTAAAACCATTTGAAATGAAGAGAAAAGGGCATAAACCAATTGATATTAAGAGCAAAGGTTAGAAACCACCTTGGTGTTGAACAAGAAACTGTAGAAATCACCAATAAGTCCACCAGCGACATGGTGAAGATCCAACTGAAGTTCATCAAGAGCCTTTGACACAAACAACAAACAATTAATCCTCTTCTGCTGCACCAATTGAATGGTCGCTTGATCGTCGATTATACGAACGTCGACCTCAATGTTCTTTGATTTTCTTTTTAGCCATGAGCTTCTCAATGAGGAAGTGCCATTGAAGGGCTGATCTGGATCACCATCAGGCTTCATGTCGATGCTATCTATCTGATCAATTTCAGAGCCAGCTTCCATCTTGCGCCTCTTCATTCTCTCTCTGCTGCATCTTTTTTTCTCTACAAGAATCTTGAGCTCTGTCACTGTTCTTTTGAGCTCTTCTATGTATTGAATTGCATCTCCCACTATTGACGCTCTATCATTCTTGGTTTTCACGGCCCCAGAAATTATAGAACAAAGAAAATGCCCAAGAAGGAAACCCAATTAGTAAATGTATATATAATACTTCAAAAATACACATTTAAACATGCCATAGACAAGTAACAAATTAATCATTTTAAGACACACACTCGCACAAGTTGTGCTAGCTCGAACCTAATCATTCCAAGACACACCCATCTTCACATACGCACACAAGTTGTGCTAGCTAGAACTTAATCATCTTAAGACACATTTTCACACACACAAGTTTTGCAAGCTAGAACTTAATCTTTTTAAGACACACAAGACAAGTTTTCCTAGCTAGAACTTAAAAATGCACGCTCACGCGCGAATACAGTTTTGATGTAAATATGTACCTTGGTTGGATTGGGAACCAATTCCCTCAAAGCCGTAAACTTATCATTGAAGTCAACCCTCCTTTGCTTCTCAGTAGCAAAGTGTTTTGTATATTTCCCATCCCTCCCTCTCCTAAACTCTAATACCGCATCATCATATTGGCTCTCATCTCCATCTTGGAACACCCCGTCATCAAATTGGCTCCCTTGGGGCAGACCTTGAAACAGGTCCCTAAACAGAGGAGGCTGCGGGGGCAAGTTTAAATGGAAAACTGGGTCATGCAAAACACTCGAACCTGAATTGTGGGTCGGGTTCGAAAAGGTGATGGATGAATTTGGGAACAGAGTGGATCTTGGTATATTGAAGAAATTGAGGATATCTGGTGTTTGGGAGTACTGGTTTTGATGAGACCCTCCATTAATTTGTTCGTGCTGGTAATAACCCCAATTGGGTTGTTCATGATCCACTTCTTGCATCAAATGGGTGGTGGTGTCATTGATTTGGTCCATCTCTAGGTTGAGCTGATTTTGAAGCTCTAATGCCATGGGGGCATCTTCTTGGGATTGATTTTGTTGGTAAGTGAGGTGTTCTTCCATAGAGAAATCAGGGTTGCAAATTTGGTGGTGATTTGTTTGTGAGAACCCATCATTTGGAAGCACTTGAACAGAGTTTGGATCAAAATATGTAGGATTACTATCTTCGTACATTTCTGGGTTCACCAACATATATGTTTCCTGGGTATTTTTCTGAGAGAGAGAGAGAGAGAGTTCAGTACACTATCAGTAATATGAATTCATATACAAAAAGAAATCGAAAGAAAATTCATGGGTTTCCATGTAAACAGAATGCCCAAAAAGAAAAAGGAAACAAAAAAAGGACCCTTACATTTAGATGAGAACTACTATCAGCTGGTCTTTCTTTAAGATGAAATGGAAAAAAGTTAAAAGGACAACTAAACCTAGAAGTTCATTGGAATTTATACTTATTTGATACCCAAATTTAAATGGGCATTTTATACATTATATCAAGAACTTGAATATGGCTGGAATCACTTGTATATAATATATATATACACATATATAGTGCAGAGAGAGAGAGAGGTAAGGCTTTTTTTTGCTTTTGGGATTTGCACATAAAGGTAGGGTGTAGGTAGGTAGGTGGTGGGGTCGGGGGAGGGGGCGCGGGGTGGGTCCTGGGGCTGAAACAGGGGAGAGAGATTATATCTTAAATACAAAAATGATTTGCATTTTTGCCACAGCTGGGAAGTTTGTTACTGAGATTCCCCCATCATGTGGTTCCCCACACTGCAACCTTGATTTTCCACTGACCCTTTGGTTTATTCTTTTTCTACAAAAATATATCCTTTTTCAGTCCCGAAAATAGGCAAATATTTCGTTTTTTATTACTCAAATACCATTTCTCTAGCTCTCATTTGGTTTTTACTTTATTTTTTTATTCTGTTGGACAAAAGGAAAACAAAACAACAATAATATTTCCCTGTGGAAGGCAGTGCCGTGCATGTCTGCTTTGGGGTAACATACGGACTGCTTGCTCGCTCTGAGTTCGTCCCATTTTTTCTAATTTATCCGCGGACTGCTTGTTTGCTCCGAGTTCCTCTGATCTTCTCTAATTTATCCGCACATTTAACAGCCACCCTGGGGCATGCACCACAGCCGTGTTTCTTCAATTGAAGTGTTTTAACTTGACCATGCAACAACAATATATAGCACGTTTTTGCTTTCATATGACTAAAATCAAATATCGAGTCATCCAGAACATGTTATATTAAGAAATTATTCATAATTATCCTATTATATTATGGGATATGTTTATATGATATAACCAATATAAAAAAAAAAATACGGCTATTAACATTTTAAATAAATACTTTAATCCCTCCTATCTGTAATTCATTTGTAGTGTCCATAAAATATCAACAAATTGATGAAACTAAAACTTGAAAATCTAAATATAGCAAAATATAATATTATGAAATAAAAACAACAAATATATATATAGCTGACAAATGGAAACTGATACTCCAGGCATGCACTTTGTACAGAAGATTTGGTAGCATGTAATATAATGAGTAATTACATGTTTCATTACAATACCCTCTGCAGTATTTTATTAACCCGTTGCCATTTACCTTGTCCTCGTAACAAGGGTGTAATTATATTGTTGTGTCTATTCTTATTGTGGTGGTTGTATGTCCACCTTTGTATCAATAATTTAATTAGCATTTTTGTGCACGCGACACCAAAAACTTATTTTTGGCAATAGGTGCAACTATTTATTTCTATTACTTCTTTAACTTTATTTGTTTGTACTTTATCTTTATCTTAATTTGTTCTTGTGAAGGTAAATATAAATAAATAAATCTCAATATTTAAGTTTGTGAAGACATTTTTTAAAGAAATTAAAGAAATGCCTAATTTACATATGTATACTATTTTCTCATATATATGTATTCTTATAATTGGCCATGTTTTAAGTAAGAATTTAAGAAGTAGGATCATTTTTATAGTCCTCTATATTCATACTCTCTCAACAAATTAAAATCATGTGTACGTCTTTGCCTATTTAAAGTAAATAATGTTTGTTCATGTGGAGGGTGGTTTCTTATTGTGGTTATTATTTTAAGAAAATTAAAGGAATTAAAAGGGGGATGCTTTTTTATTGAGCGTCTAGCTAATGTGAGGAAAAGAAAAAATATTATGGGACATTAATTTATGAGTTCAGCTTTTGGCCGGTCCAAGACGCTAAATAATTTTGGTGGCCGTACGCATTGCAGTTTTGCGTTTTGGACTGGGAAGCACATCTCTTAGGCGCGTATTTGATACCGTTTCTTAAACTCACATGTAAATAAGATAAATATATCTTATTTATTATATTATTAATTTTTCTGTTATATATGGATGATCTTATGAGTAGCTCATTTTTAGAATATTTCTTGATCTACTTTTACCCTTCACGTAAAGTATTTATGAATTATTATTTAAAGTTATATTCGTTAAATTTCTCATTTCATCTTTTAATTTATCATAATTAAATTAAGTAATTATTTTTTACTCATTTTCTAATTTCGTTAAGGAAGTCTTAGTAATTGGAAGTGTGAGTTTTCTTACAAAGTACCCACATTTAGGTTCCACACTTTTTCTCTATTTTACTTCGAACCACCTGAATTTCTTTATGACTTATATCAGATAATAATTAAACAAAAAGAAAATATATATATATATATATATATATACGAACATCTATATATTGATGAAGATCGACTACGGCCAGGTTTTGTTGAATTGAAATATTGAATGATGTAAGTTAATGGTTATGTTGAAGTGTGACCTGGTCCTACTAGCTAACAATATCGATCTATATATATATATAAAAGAATATATTGAAATAATGCATACCTTTATAATTAAATTTATTTGATTGGTGTCATATATATATATATCAAATTTCAAAATAAATTTATATATAAATGAAGTTAGAGTTACATTTTTCCGTATTTGTGTTTATACACATAAACATGCGTTTGTTTAATTCATTTGATTTTCGTTTTTACAAATAAATTAATTTGGAGGAAATTTACCAAGCATATATGATATAATAATTCTTAACACAGGTTACACAACGTATAAGAACTTATATATATATATATATTAATTATATTCTCCAAATTAAAATGGGTTAGCTGAGAGCCCAATGTTGCCTCATATCCTTCATAGAAAATATTATTAGGTCCGTAGGGTTACTTTGATAAATAAATCAAATTAACGGAAACAACAAGAAAATTAAAACTAAGGGCTTGTTTAATTTGGTGGCCAACTATTTTTTAAATTTTAAAATCTCAACTTAAAATCAACTTTACTTTTACGCTTTCTAAAATTTATTTCACTTTATTTTCTCTCTCTAAATTTTTTTTAAAACACCATAACTTTAAATCCAAAAATCAAAATTAAATAAAAAATATATATTTGAAACCTACTTGTCCATATCTATAAAATAAGATCCATTATTGTAACTATTTTTTGAATTTTTTTTTTTAGATTTTTTAGTTGGTTGAAAAAAATTCAAATAAAAATCAAATTCACTTTTCAACATACTCCCAAATTCTACCAAATACCAAATTTTAAAAACTCAACTCAAAACATCAACCAAACATCACCTAGGCCTTAGCAACACTAGCAACATCAGCAGCCATCAAACTACACAGACCCATGGGAAATTCTTCAAAAAAAACCTTCAACATTTCGCTTGGATCTTCTGCGATTTTAGCCAAAAAGTTTGAACAAAAGTTTCCCTCTCAGATTTTTTTTTGTGCTGCACGCGTAGAGATATTCTCATCTTCCATGATGCATCTACAATCCATGACCATCGGAAACCAACGGTGGCAATAGCTTTTTTGTTGTAACAACGTTTTCTTGAGCTAGTGTAGCTGTCTCCGTTAGGACTTAAGGTACATCATATCAGAGGTTCTAAATACGTACATTAAAGTTAATTATGTTTGTAAAAAAGAATGAGTTTGAGTTAGTTGATCACATATATGTTCCATAATGACATACTATCTGTCATAATTTTAAAAAAAAGGAAAAATAAGAAAACAATTTCATTTGTAATAGCAAAGCTAGAATTCGATATTAAAGTAGGCAAAATTTGCTTTGACGTACAGTTACATTCACTTTCCTTCGATATTTTAGCATTTTCAAATGAAGTTTTTATTTTAGTAAGAAAATGCATCTTTTAAAGTGTTAAAGTATTAAAATAGATGGACTGTATATATTTTGCATTGTCCATAGCAAAAAAATTGATGATAATGTATATTAAAGTGGGCAATGTAGAAAATTTTCCCTAGAGTAAGATGGGCAAAAATTTAAAAATTACTTACTAAATTTACTTTTTTCTAAACCTATGAATAAATATAGGCACATTTGAAAAATTAAGGTGGGCAAGTGCCCACATTCTCTTATGGGTATCTCCGTCACTATTCATTTTGATACTTTTTTTTGTAACTTCCAAAAAAACACAAATTAAAACATGTATAGTCAAGACTAGAGCTCTATGACGCCGCAAGAATATCTCATTGCAATAGGAACTCAAGTGTAACTTTGTCAAGTTGTAATATAACTTTGTAAGTCCAAATGTCGAACCACAAGAATAGTCGAAAAGATATGGAATGAATCATGGATTAATGAATTTATCTTTTTTGTAAAGTAGTTTGATGTTTTAGAATAACAAATGTAAATTAATAATGACTGTGATTAATAAAGTTTGAGAGTTTGCTAGCCAAGTTATGTGAAAATGGTTTCATACAAGTTTCTCAAATGTGTTTCCTAATTAGAGAGCATATTACACTTCTCTAGACAAAGGGTGCGAAACCTTAGCAACTCATTCCCGTATAATGCCATATATAAAGAGAGGGTGAAATCAAAACTCAACCGGGCATGAATTTATAATCCTTATCTCGTAGCAGAGGGTGCGAAACCTTAACAACTCATTCTCGTATAATGTTAAAACAAGATATTGATATAAAATTCATTAAATAAAAGAAAAAGCACTCTAAGCATTTGAGAACTTATGGTTAATTTTACTTCTAAGCAATTGACTTATTTGAGATAATGGTCAACTAAAGAGTTAACTAAAGAATATCAACAATTCCTTTGCCTAAGCATGGAAAGTTTATTTGGAGATAAAGTCATCCTTATAGATTAGTTTGGTAAATAAACAATGAATTTTTGATTAATGGTGTGGTGTTGTTTATGAAATAAACTTAAAGATTTGATGCCGCGAAAATATCGTAATGTGTTAACCCAAGTGCAGGTCCGTCAAGTTGTAATAAAGTATCTGTAGTCTGAGTATCGATCCACAATGATAGTTTGAAAGAAATGAAATTGAACACCGATTGTGGCTTTCTAATTTTTTTTAAAGTGATAGATTTTGAAATAACTTAAATTAAAAATGGTTGTAAAAATATTAAAATAGCACTAAGATTTGTGGAAGCATTTTGCGACGTAAGATAAAGCAATTACTATCTCATACAAAAATTTCAAATACAATATTGTTGAGAATGGGAAGCATCAAACATGTTATAATTGTTGAGAGCAATGAGTGTGAAGCTAGGCAACCTATTCCCGATATAAAGTCATATATATCTAAAGAATGTGTATACCAGTGTTATACCAAGTATGGAGTTATCATAATTATCTTTAAGCACTAGGTGTGAAGCTATGCAACTCATTCTCGTACAAAGCTAAATCGAGATAATGATGATAAATTCATCAAATAATATATTCAACAATAATCAAGTATTCGTAATCTCATGATTTAAATAAAAAAAAATTAAATAGTAAATCCTTACAATGAAATGAGGCTAAATTTATGTCATAAACTCGTTAGTAAATCTATCTTTATTTAAACAAGACAATAATGAGTATCAACATCACATATAGTGTATAAAGCGCCCAAAATATCATTAAGTAAATCAAAGATATAATTTATAAGTTTATGTTGTTTTCATAAATCTTCAAGAACTCATTATAATTTCTACAAAGGGATAAAGAATCCGAATAAAGGAAAAAGACTTCAACCTTTCAAGAACTACACAAGTGTATAGTACTTCCATTTATGCTCAAGAACTAAACACACAAGGTATATAAAGTCTAATCATCATATGAAAATACTTTGTAAGCTTGTACAATGGTTAATTGAGAAAGGAAGACGGATTTACAACTATTTATCAATATTTAAACATGGATTGAGATACTAGTTACCTGAAATTACATCACAAATTCCTTCTGTAACCTTAGTAGATAAATTACTCCATAATAATTGTGAAAACAAATATTATAGAAAAATAAATCATTCTTATAATCAAAATAGACTTACAAGAAAAAAAGAAGAAAAACTAGAAGAGCTCTCCCTCTTCTCTGTAACTCTGTTCTTATGTAATATCTAAATAATGAAAGAGTGTGGCCTAAATCACACAAAAATAGCTAAACAATACTAAAGAAGTCAAAATAAAAACATATAGGGAACAAAAATCCATAATTTAAAGCCAAAAGTAATGTGATAGGGCCATTATCGCAGGGGCCATGATCCCCCATGATCGATCAAGGGTTGTAAGATAAAGCTTTGGAATTTGACCCATGATCGATCATGGGTCTGGGAATTTCCGAGTTTTTTGCATTTGCATGCTTCTAAGCTTACTCTTAATCAATCTTTTGAAGACCATTGCTTTTATATTTACAAACATATAAAATAATTACAAAAACACACTAACTCGGGCCATGTTAAATACAAAACATGCTACGGGATTAATTGTAAGATAAGTTGATAATTCGGAAAAGTTAACGAATTGAACGCGTCAAACAATTCCGAAAAAAAACATATGAATGATAATATTATACGTTTATCAGGATCCTCCTTATTCATACATTAAATAATAAGATGATGAATTTAAAACATCACATAAAGTGTGTAAAGCACTTACTATATTATTAAGATATCAAGAATTGAAATATCAAATTTATGGTGATTCTATGAAAGTCAATAACTCGATATTATTTGATATAAAAAGGCAAATCTTTCATAGATTGGAATAGCACACTTTTTCAAGAAATACACAAGTGTATCATTCCCCCCATTTATGCTTAAGAACTAGATATACTTGACATATAAAATCAAATCATCATATGGATATATCTTGTAAGATTGTGGAATGGTTAATTAAATGGAGATGAAGATTGATTCAAGAATATTTAACAATATTAACTAAGAAATAAGATCAAACTCACATAATAATCACACTGTAAACTTCATCCTTAACCTTAGTAAAATGATTTACTTCATAATAAATAGACAAGAATTATAGAAGTGCACTTCATTTCTCTTTCTAAGAAATATTACAAATTAACTACAAGCAAAATGAAAAATAAAATTAATTCTACAAGTATCTCCCTCCCCCATCTATATTTAAAGTCAAATGATATATAACAATCTAACATATTCAAATAATCACCCTAAATAAAATAATATATTCTATAAGATATGGCAATTTTCTTAGCCAAACCTATCGGTCAAGCAAGCTATGGCATGTTGAATAAAATGAGAGAAGTGACATAAAGTAACAAGCATGGATCTAGATTATTCTTTTTTTGTCCAATACATTTTTTGAGATCTTGTGGCACCAAAATAAGGGAGGTGATATTGGCACTCCCAAAAACTCTTAGTAACACTGAAAATTTGTTTTGGTCCTTCACAATCGAGTAAGTTATATGTTACTCGGTTGTAAAGGACCAAGTATAAACTTGACAATACATTACTCGGTTGTCAAGACCGAATATATAGACTTATGCTTGACCCTCAAGAACCAAGCAATAGACACCTTACTCGGTTGCGAATGACTGAATGAAAGTGAGTATGTTACAAATTGTTTTTGGGGGTGCCAATATCTCCGCCACAAAATAACTACAAAAATGTCTTTCCAAGCAATGTTAATTACAAAATTGCTACAAGACTAATCGTGATATAAGTTAGCAAACCAAGAAATTTTAGATAAATAAACGCATCAAAACAACTTTGAAAATTAGCATATAAATGCCAATATTATGCGTTTCACTCTAACATTTTATACATTGATTATATCCACAAAAATGAATGACACTATCAATTTAAAACATCTTCAAAAAGAAATTAGGACAATTTAGATTGACTATATGTTCTTTCTGCCCCAAATTAAAAGCCCAGCATTTTATTTAGGCATGTTTCAAATTAAAAGCCTTACTTTTTTTTTCGGAGTATAATCATGCATCCTATGTCATGATAATAAATAAGTTTTAGTAATCGATGACCATTTATTTTTTGAAACCAGGTTCTCCTAGAGCAGTTCGTTTCAATTATACAAACAATTTATTTTTGTAAACAAATTATAAACATTTTCCTTGTTTTTTTTACGGTGGGCTGCCCTAAAGTTATTATAAAATAACACTAGAGCAGTTCAGAAGTTGTGGAGGAGGATTCGAATATTTCTAACTAAATAACTTAAAATAATATAAATGAAGGAAGAGTTTGTTGGGATTTGGAGAGAGAATGAACTCATAAAAAGTTTATGACATAGTTTTTAATGCCACAATTTTTGCCGACTTTTACTCTATCCAATTCATGATTAGCTAGCTCTAATGTTAGTTAAAGTTGGATGTCTCACTTTTTCGAACATCACAAATTATTCAATTAAATTACATATATTTTTTCCATTTTAAATTAAATTCGATCTAAAAATTTATTATTGTTTTAGAGAATATTAATTTTAATATAGTTAACGGTGATAAATACAATTTTTTTTATTGTAATATTTGATACATTAATTATACTATATTAATAGTGAAAAACACAATATATTTGTACTTGTGATATTTGATACATTAATTATGCTTCATAAAATGGAACTATTAATTTAAGATATTTCAAAAATAAAAGTGAAATTATTAATATGAGATTGAGAGAGTAAACCTTTCTGTCTAAACTTGTGTGACTTTGATACCTTTGTCAAAATAGAAAGCTAGAATTTGATCCCTAAGTTCAAAGGTTTTATGTTTTGATACATTTTAAAACTAAAAAGATTGCCATCTCTAGAGATAAATACCGTTGGTTTAACCTCGGGCAATAGTATAATACCATAATAAATAATGTATTAGTATTATTTTTTAGAGTCATAATACACTTCTTCTGAGGGAGATACTATTACCAATTTCCGACTAGTCCAACTAATCCGGCACAAATTTGAAAAAAGTCTTTCATCTATTGGACGGAATTAAGAAAATTGATGATATAGAAAAACTAAGTGAAACATGTTACAAGCTAGCTAGTTATACATGCATGACAAGCACATGCAAGACAAATAGACAACACAAATTCCAATAAACAAAACATAGATTATTCGTTAATTAATGTTAAGAAAATAATTTTAAATTTAAATAATCTTGACATAACTGAAATTATATAGGATATGAATTGAACACAACACGAAGCTATTACTATGCCTGCCTCTTTCTAATAATTTTCCGGTTAAGAATTAAAAGAATTTAATAATACAATCGGTTAGCATTGAGTGGTCTCCAAACTATTTAAAGGTTGAATTGGACAACAAGGCAAGGCATCTATATATTCTTAAAACACCTCTCTCTCTCTCTCTCAAAGAATTAAAGTTGGTTCAAAACAGATTACAAGAATATATTAGTAAGTTTAACTCTTATTCTTTTGGTTTCTTTTATGAAAAAAAATTCTTTGCGTGGTGGTAAATAAATTTTTTTTCCCATAAAAAATAAAGGAGAATGATAACAAATACTCACAAAAATTTGTATGGAGATAGAGAGCGTTTTCAATCTTCTCACCCAAATTAATTATTTCTCTACTATTTTTTATATTATTATGAAGTGGAGACATATAATTCAAAATTTTCAACTCTACTCTAGAATAATGGAAGTGGCCAGTGCTAGTTTCCAAGTTCCTGGGAATATATTGCATAGTAGCAACTAACACGTTTGTCGGATTTTTCTTTGTAAAATTTCTCGAATGTTTAAAAAAAATAAAAAAAAATTTGTTCCAATAATTCAACTTAATTAAAGATACACCATGGCCAACCATCTGTATATATATATATATATATGCGCTTTAATTCAAGAAGATTTACTTGATTGAATTCGAAGAACTTGGTGCAAATTTTAGCGTATGGGAGCGAGAATTAACTTAATTAGAGCATTAAACGGTATTATTAATTGAGGTTTCTCTGAACAGTATAGTGTTGACGTTAATTTACGTGATGAAATGATACGTCTAAATCCTAAATCTAACCCTTTTACATTAAATTTAAATAAGTGGGTCATATTAAAGCAATTCTAAAATTAGAATGATTTAGTTTAAATTAGGTGTTATAGATATATACATAATAATAATAAGTACATGCATATATATATATAGGTGAAACTGTAAAAGGACCAATTCAGCAAGTAGGCACATGCCTCTCTCTGCATTCAAATGCGGAAACAATACATATTTTTGTGTATCTATGAACCCTTACACGCCCCCTCTATGTACTCCTGCCTTCCCCGATTTTAGAAAATAAACAAAGAGCAACACTGCAACTAATTTTGACTTGCTAACTCCCCCCCCCCCCCCTCTCTGTATATAATAGTTTATTCAAGACACATGATGTATGTGCAGTTTAAATATAAATGATATGTAAAGAAAATTACTAATTAAAAGTGATAACTAATTTGGTAGTTAAGTACAATAATTGCAATTTAATTTGCAAATAACAAAAGTCCAAATTAAGATCCTGTTAGATCTGCTTAATAAGGTAACAAAAAAAATTATATATAAGAGTATATTATATATATTTTGCTACACGTACTATCTTTGTCTATATACCAGTTCTCGCTAAATAGTAAAATTATTAAAAGAGGAAAAGTAATCTCTGCCCTATTATATATCAAGAACTTACTCTCTCTCTCTCTCTCTCTATATATATATATATAGCCATTAATGGCTTACTAGCTAGTTGATGGAAAGGACTTCAGTGTCTGGCCACAACCTAAAATTAGCTGCATCTTTTGGTACATCTGCAACATCGAGAAGAAAGACAAAGGAAAAAAAACACACCAAACTTAACTAAATGAAACAAAGTCAAATTGAGTGGTGAAATATTGTAGGAAAGGCTACATCAAATCAAATGTAGCATAATTAGGATAACTATATATGTAGAATAAAATACTGTTTCAATCATAAATTAATTAAAGTCTCATTCTAATAGTCAAACTCAAATAAATACATACTAACTTCAGCTAACAATTAAAACTTGGACTCGTTTAATAGTACCATTCTAATAGTCAAACGTATGTATGTGAGCTCGAGCTCACTAGCGACCTTAAACATTTTAGAAAGGAAAAAGCAATGTTAATTTACGACGGAGAAATTAAATATATGTAACACTTGAAGAGTATTAGAGTATACGTCATTAGACCATAATGCAATGATTTTCCATAACTTTCGTAATATATAATGACAATTGCCATGAAACAAATGTTGCAATTACCTCCCTAAATATTTGTGAAATTTTTTGGACATGATTATAAAATTATAAAGTGAGAATTTGTGCCTAAAATTAGTAGGTTGGAGCTTTTATTTATATATATATATATATATAGGTGTTTGACATGTGCTAGCTCCATGATTCATGTATGTATGTATGTATGTATGTATGTATGTATGTATGTACATAGATAGATACCTAATAGGTAGTAGTTGGTGGAATAGCTGCGTATTGTCTGTCCATAACCTCAATGAGTTTGTTGGCAATTGCACTTGCATACACTGAGGATCCTTCACATATCTGCAAACATGTACAATTAACATCTATGTATCACCACGTACTCACATATATATATATATATGCATGTATGATAACAAACACAGAGACGTACATACATATCCCTATATATATATATGAGATATCAAGCTGAAAACTAATAAGAGCATCCGCACCGGATACTTTAAAATTTAGGCTAAATTTAGCTATTGATTTCTAAATTTTAAAACATGCACACAGCGGAAATGGTAATTTTTTTACTCATATGAATGTCTCACATTCGTATGAGTTTATAAAAAAAAAAAAAAAAAAATAATGCCATACGATTGAAGAACAATTGTATGAATTGTTTTGGCATACTTTTTCAACCATACGAATGTGCCAAATTCGTATGGGTTAATTTGTAATTTTTTTATTTTTTTATTTTTTTTTTAAGTTTTGTTAGTTATCTCACACATATAACTTAAAAAAAAATAGATAATATAATCAAGAAATTCCCATACGAATGAGCCAAATTCGTATGGGTTTAGAAAACAAAAAAAAAATATACATATAATCAAGAAATTCCCATACGAATGAGCTAAATTCGTATGGTTTTTTTTTAGTTTGATACGAATGTGCCACATTCGTATGCCTCATACGATCGACCCATATTCGTATAGGGTAAAATTTAAGAGAATGGTAAATTTAGTCGTTCTCTACCCTACCTTCCAAATTTTGTCCATCCAAATTCTTCCGCTGGAGAGAGGGATAGGGTAAATTTATCTATTTACCCTATCCGGTGCGGATGCTCTAACTACACAAAAAGTATCACAATAATTTGTTGCATTCTATAATTGCACATTCTGCTTCATTGAATTTGCATTGCTTTGGTAATAGCTACTTTTATTTAACAATGCTCAACAAGAATACATTAAAAATTAGTACACAAAATGACATGTTGGTTGCTGCTTTTGGGTTTGTCAATAATAAAATGATTTCAGCTACTATTTTAATGCCCTAATTCTTCATAAATCAAATGTATTTCGTGTACTAATTTTTTTGTGTATTATTTGTGTAGGAAAAAAAAAAACGACGTACTTGAAACCTGCGAAATTCTTAAAACCAAGACGAATTAAGTGGAAAAGAAAAATGAGAACAAAAGTAAGAAATTAAAGCACCTTGGTGTTGAACAAGAAACTGTAGAAATCACCAATGACTCCACCAGCAACATGGTGAAGATCCAGCTGGAGTTCATCAAGAGCCTTTGACACGAACAACAAACAATTAATTCTTTTTTGCTGCACCAATTTAATGGTGGCTTCATCATCAATTATACGAACATCGACCTCAGTGTTCTTTGACTTCCTCTGAAGCCATGAGCTTCTCAGTGATGAAGATCCATTGAAGGACTGATCTGGATCACCATGAGGCTTCATGTTGATGCTATCCGTCTGATCAATTGCAGAGCCATCTTCCATTTTGTGCCTCTTCATTCTCTCTCTACTGCATCTTTTTTTCTCTACCAGAATCTTGAGCTCTGTCACCGTTCTTTTGAGCTCTTCTATGTATTGAATTGCATCTCCCACTACTGATGCTCTATCAGGCTTTGTTTATTCCCCCCCAAAAAAATTAATAAAAATTTGAACAAGAAAATGTCAAACAAGGAAACCCAATTAGTAAATATGTATGCATGTGCGTATGCATCATTAATTGTTTTGTTCATCAATTCAAGGATAATAATGCTAAGAAGAGATATTGGTTAGTTTGCAAATATCACATGGCGATACACCAACTTCTATAATGGCTTCTTATTTAAGATGTTCAGGTCCGTGTCAAAGTAATAGCCATCACTAAACTTCATCAAATTAAAGAATTGGATCATTTTCACACACATGTTTTGTTACTCGCTATTAATTAACTTAATCATTTAAGACACACATGCATTTTGACATATATATACACACAAGTTTTGCTAGCTAACTTAATCATTTTAATATACAAGCACACACAAACAAGAATTTGATGTGAATATATATATACCTTGGTGGGATTAGGAACCAAACTCCTCAAAGCCTTATACTTATCATTCAAGTGAACTCTCCTTTGCCTCTCAGTAGCAAAGTGTTTTGTATCTTTCCCGTCTCTCCCTCTCCTAAACTCCAATACCCCATTATCAAACTGGCTCCCATCTCCATCTTGGTACACCCCTCCACTTCCCTCTCTCTCATCCAATCCACCGAACAACGACCCAGTCCTCGAGCCGGGCAAACCATACCCATGGGGCAGACCCTGAAACAAGTCCCTAAACACAGGAGGCTGTGGGGGCAAATTCAAATGCAAAAGTGGGTCGTACAAAACACTCGGACCCGAGTCGTGGGTCTGGTTCGAAAAGTTGATGGATGAATTTGGGAGGATAGTGGATCTTGGTATATTGAACAAATTGAGGAGATCTGGTGTTTGAGAGTACTGGTTTTGATGAGACCCTCCATTGTTTTGTTCTTGCTGGTAATAATCCCAGTTGGGTTCATCATGTACCACTTCTTGCATAAAATGGGTGGTGGTGTTGGTGGCAGTGATGTCATTGATGTGGTGTGCGGTGGTGTTGGGGTTGTAACAGTGGTCCATCTCTAGGATGAGCTGATTTTGAAACTCCATTTCCAGGGCAGCATCTTGGTTGGGGTGATTTTGGTGGTAAGTGAGGTGTTGTTCTTCAATTGAGAAATTAGGGTTACAAATTTGGGGGTGATTTGCTTGTGAGAACCCATCATTGGGTAGCCCTTGAATAGAATTTGGATCAAAGCTTGTTGAGTTATTATCTTCGTACATTTCTGGGTTCACCAACATGTTTCTGTAGTTATAAAGAAAAATGTTAAGTACATGATTAATGATATACAAAAGGAATTCAAAAAGAAAAATCATGGGTCTCAAAGTATAAGTGCATGTGGAATAAAGTGCCCAAAAAAAATCAAATTTTCAACCCTGACCTTTAGACGAGAACTAGCAGCTTGTCTTTGGTATTGCTTCAAGATGAAATGGAAAAAGTATACAAACCCAAAAACAAAAACTAAAAGTTCATAGGAATTTGTGCTTATTTGACACACAAAAATTTAAAGGACCATTTTACACATTATGATCAAGAACTTGAAGAAGGTTGGAATCACAATTGTTTAGAGAGAGACGGATAGAATAAGGCTTTCGTGCTTTTGAGATTTGTATATAAAGGTAGGTTGGAGATGGGTTGGGTTGGGGGTGTTAAAATAGGGGAGAGAAATTATATATTTGAATAATATTGTACTTATCTATAAATTTTATTATTTATTTAAATGAGGTATATTATAGAAATTATATTTTTACAAAATATATCAAAAATACAATTCATTTAATATAATCAATTAAAAATAAGTGATTAGACCAGATATTTACTACAAAAATGATATGCTTTCTTGCCGCAGCTGGGAAGTTTGTTAATTGTTAGTGAGATTCCACCATTATGTGGGTACCACACTGCAACCTCGATTTCGCACTGACCCTTTTTCATCATTCTTTTTCCACCGAAAAAAGATCCTTTTTGAATTGCGAAACTGTCCAAATTTTCCCACTTTTATTACTCAAATACCATTTTTTTTTCTAGGGTTTTGAAATTTCACTTTTTCTGCAACATGTAGGACTCCAATATTTTTCTCTGGTTCCCATTTGATTTTTATACAATTGAAGTATTTTCATCCGAACATTGACTGACAACCGGTAGGTTTTTGCTATGGTACAACTAAAAACAAGCAAGGATACAACTCTGACAACATATTGATTACAAATAATTTACAGTTATTCAAAAGGTTTTGTTCAAGTTCCTCATAGGAGTTTATATTGTGCCATCAAATTAAATGTCTTATTCAAATTTTTGTTTGTCTTGAAATTATAAATTAAATTGATGAAACTCAATTTTTTAATGTTAAATTATTATTTTAAACTTTCAAAATAAATAAAAATTCAAATCAAATAAATAGTAAAAGGCAAATGTGACTTTCATAACAAAACTAAAAGCATCTCCAATACAACTATGAATTTAGTAAAATGTGATGTTAGATAGAATTGATGGATAATGAACTAAAAAAATGTTCTCAAATTCAACCATCCATAATGACTTTGAAAATGATGTGGCAAAAATGAAAATAGACAATTTGAGAATAACCCTTTATTTTTAGAGGGTTTCTTGAATAATGTCTTAATACTATATCATCGTTTTTGTCTATATACTTTTCTTTTTTTAAGCTTTCAAATATTTTAACAGTAATTTTATGATTTATTTATTAATTAAAGTTACACATTAAAAAAGTATGAATCAAGATCTATCAAACAAAACTCATTTTACATATAAATTTTTTTATAAAATTATTAATAAACAATTTCTTGGGAAACACATTGAAGATGATTTTTGTAAGACTCGTCCATTAAAAAAAAATTATGGCACATAAAAAATATATTTATATGTTTATAGTAAAAAAAATATCCAATTTATTCTTACATTAAAAATGCTCTTAAAGATAAATATGACTTGCATAAATAAAAAAAAAAAAAAAAAAAAAAAAAAAAAAAAAAAAAAAAAACTTAAACATGGCGCAATATAAATTTTATGAAATATAAAGAGCAATTATTAAGCCGACAAAAAGGCCAGAAACTGATACTTTCACAGTGTACAGTTTGTACGAAAGATTTGGAAGCCTGTAATTAATATTGAGACACGTTACACCAACATACTCTTGCAGTATTTGCTTTCCATTTGTACAAAATAATTTTCGTTATTTTTTTTTTCATCCTTCAATCCTTCCACACCCTTTTGGTCGAGTTCATGGCCTACTTTTGCTTTCACATAATTATTCTTAGTAAACATTTAAGAATTTCTTGTTTCATTGAAAAAAGTCAATGTTCTATAGTCTATACCGAATTTCTTCTCTTGTTTAAAATTAAAATTTTACAATGTTTGAACCAACTTTACTATTTTTGAATTAGTTCCTACTAGCGATTAGTATATGCCACTGGCCACATCAAATTTATTGCTACTGATATTCAACTAGAAAAATCTACACTTTAATTAGTGTCATTTGTGCTTACTAATTTTTGTAACAAAATAAAATAATATAAGTTGAGAAAGAATCAGGTTTAGTTAGTGCCACTTATACTTAATTTTCGTAACAAGATGAAATAATATAAGTTGACATAGAAAGAGAGATGAGAGATTTACTTTTCATTTAATTTGTTGGCCAATTATAGGGGCAAGAAATTACAGAGAATTGAAGGGTCTAAGTTAAGTTTAAGTATGACAAGGTGTTAAACTGTTCAAGTTGTTACCCCACTTTCTTTTTTATTTTTCGAACAGCCTAGCTTGTATCAGAAAAATAAATAAATGAAGATTTCAACATATATATATATATATATGTGAAATATATTGAAGTACTAGGGCCGTCAGACAAAAAAAAAGGTACAATATATAGGGCCAGATTTAATTTGCTAGAATTGCAATATTGAATGATGTAAGCTGGTGATTGTATTGAAGTGTGACCTGGTCCTTCTAACATTGACTATGTCCATCTCCATCAAGACCTATTGCCATCAACACCTCTTTGCTCATATATACACTCTATATGTTTATGTGTGTGTGTGTGTGTCAACCCTGCTTTTAATAAGAGGGATCTATATTTAAGAAATAGAAGTATCGTTTATTTCGAAAAAAAAACAGATTAATTTTTCATAAAATTTAATGAAAATAATTTCTATAATGAATTGATCAATTACACAAAATCTCATCAAAATATTGAAACTAGAAGTAGGTGTAAAGAAAAATTTGATATATACATTAATTTGTGTCATTTGAAATTTTAGATAATGGTCTCACTCATTTCTAATTTGAACATTTTGATAAAATTTGATCAAAACATACCATTTTTTTTCCTTAAAGAGAAGACCATACTCTTTGAAGTGGGATCATATTTGACTTTGAGTAATGGTAATCTACAAACCTACTCGATTTGTACTGGTTAATAATGAGATATTTGTTTTGTATGCATGCTGTGTACTGGGTTTTAACTTTTTACATCCATTTATTAAAATAATTGTTTATCTTTAAGTGCATGTATATATATAGATAGATAGATATAGGGGTGCATTCTCAATGGGATTATCTGAAGCTATGACTCTTTTGGTGGTGGTGGTGGTGGTGGTGGTAGTAGTTGACGTAGCACTGCGACGGGAGTTTAACAAAGAAGAGTTTGAGATCGAGTGTTTACTTGAATGTGTCCCTTAATTCTGATTGAGCTTGAGAATTGTTTTGATCATGTTTGATTAAATTTTTTTTTCATCATATTTCTGACTAATCAAAAGCTAGAATTCCTTATTTTCAAGTTAGTTGCAAGACCTAATTAATAAATATAGCAACTGTTTTCCAATTTAAGAAAAATAAAAAAAGAAACATTAGAAGACTTTCTTTCTTTCTATTGATTTTGTGGGCCCTGTGACCCGCAAATTCCCTCCATGGAAACTGGACCCTTTCTAAAAATAAAAATAAAAAAATTGACAGAACTAACTTAAAACAACCACTTAACCTCCAAATATGTTATTATTGGATTTTTTTTTTAACTTTTGTAAAGAAGGAAATTCAAATTTATATACTATCATTTTTAAAAGTATATCTCATAGAATAGTACAAAATTTAAGATCGAATTGAAAAAAAAAATTAAGACTTTTAATTTAAGATGAAAGATGAAAAATGAAAACTAATATATTGAGAATTAATCGTGAGCTGAACTTCATTGAAACTAGAAATTAGGTAGAAGGGCTTATTATACATTGATTTTTACCAAAAATCCAATGAATAATATTTTTTTGAATGAAGGGCCTATTTTTAATTGGTAATTTGAATAAAGGGCCTATTTTTAATTGGTAATTAGTGTAAGAGGCCTATTTTGTTTTATATTTTAAATGAATGTATTTGAATAAATTTAAATATCATTTAATTAATAAAAACATGTTATATATTACCTAAATTACCCCTTTTTATGAAATTTTCACAAAAAATATGGACTGCAAAGTTCATATTGCAATAAAATATGAACTGCAAAGTTCATATTGCAGTGAAATATGTACTGCAATATGAACTTTGCAATAAAAATATGGACTGCAAAGTTCACATTGCAGTAAAATATGGACTGCAATATGAACTTTGCACTAAAAATATGGACTGCAAAGTTCACATTGCAGTGAAATATAGACTGCAAAGTTCACATTGCAGTGAAATATGGACTGCAAAGTTCATATTGCAGTCCATATTTTAATGCATATTGATATTTTTTTAGTTTATTTTAAGGGTTGGGATGTCATTTTATAATGAAAAAAAAAAGACACATGTCATATTATCAATAAAATAAAAAATAGGCCCTTTATTTAAAAAAAAATTATTCCTTGGCCTTAGTGTGAAAATCTTTCTCTAGTAAGCCCTTTTTTTTAATTGCCCTCATTGAAAAGATAGTTACGAATTTGATTGTGTTCAATTCGACTAAGCTAATAATTTAATTAGTTCAACTCGAGTTAATTCCTGGAGTTGGTCACGTGTGTTATTCTTTTTAAAGAAAAAAGATAAAGTAAAGCTTAAAATTCAAAACTTGAAAGCGATTATTCTGGGGACTAATTAATCACCAAGTATTTATTAGCTCTTCTATATACAATTTTTCTTTGAGCTTGCATAGCCGTCTAAGTTCTAAATAACTCTAAATTAATTTAGGTTTTAAGAAAAAAAAATACTCTCTGAACTGCTTGTTCCATCATAATATACATATATTCTGCCCACCTTAAATTAAGCATTTTAACTATTACATTTTTGACATTCTAAACTAGAACTCTTCTGGATTTATTGGAGATATAATTAATATATTATATATATCTTACAACGATTAGAATAATTCATTTATAGAAAATGTTACACTTATTTAATTTTCGTATAAATTTGGTATATAAACTAATTATGTAACACCACTCACATAAACTAATAGGGTCGATCATGCGAGCATATATTGTCCACTTTTCTTTTTACTTAGTTGTTGCTACGTACAACAATATATGTATAAAAAGTTTATACAAAAGTAATGTATGTTTTCTGCTAATTATATTTTCAGTTATTATTAAAACTATATTTTCTTAAATTTGATGGAAAGAGTATTGCTTTTTCAGGGTTAGGCTGCTCTAAAGTTATAAAAATAACGCTAGTTGGCGCCGGATTCGAATATTTCTAACTGAAAATATTATAGAAAAGAAGAAGAGTTTGTTGGGATTCGGAGAGAGAATCAAGTCATGAAAAGTTTATGTCATAGATTTTAATGCCTCAAATTTTGTCTAATTTTATTTTATCCAATCCATGATTAGCCCTAATATTAGTTTTTTTCTAATATTATACTTTCTTTTTTAAATAGATAATATTCTTCTCGTACTTTTTTAAAAAATAACATTATTAATGGTCAAGAATATTTTTTATTTTCTATTGTGAAAATTGGTATTGATTATGTTTTCAATACAACATAAAAATAAAAGTAATACTATTAATTTAAACTTATTTTTTTTGTGAATCAAATTTTAACTTAATTAGTAGTAGTTAATAATACAATTAATTTTATATTGTAAGTTGTATATATTGATAATGTACTAAAAGAATAAAGAGACACCCGTGCATCATGTGTTAGTCTTTGGTTAATTATTTATTTATTTTGATACATAGACTTGGTTAATTCGAGCACTAGCATAAGTAGTGTTCATAATATTGGTCACAGCTGGACTACTTGCTAGTGTTCAATAGATCAAATTTAAATAACTTATATATATATATATAGAGAGAGGGGTTAGTTCACTCTCTTTTCTTGGTAAAAATTAACATGTAACTTCATTTCAGAAATACATATACTTGATTCAAAAAAAAAAGATGGGTTTTTAGTTTAAAGTGTTATCAGCGTATATAGGTTAAAACGTGGAATTTATATAAAATTATTCTTATCATAATAAATTTGATCTAACTAATTATAATTGCCAGAACAAAAATTATTATTTTTTATATTATTAAATATTGTCCTAGGGCAGCTTTACTTTTTTGATCTCTCATGCTCTTGTGAATAGTTTTTATGCACGAATTTAATAATTGGTGGTTGGAAAATGCGAGACATGCCTCTCAACAACCATCCACCTGAGTTTTTTTATTCAGTTACCACTCTGGGTACATTACTTTGCTCACCCATCTAATTTCATTCTTCTGAAATTAAAAGGGTATTATTTTGCTAAAATAATTATTTCTTTTTTAGAATATAGTATTTTTTTTAAAAGTTGTATTGTATATTTTTATAATTATAAGTTGTTTTAACAATAACTAGTATCGTCTTTAGAAAAAGGAGAAAATTAGTCTCGGGTCCTTGTTTTCAAATATTTTTTGGATGTGCCCTTTGTTTTTTTTAAAGTTTGCAATCCCTGCTTTTTTATAAGATGCAGTCCCTCAAGTTTATTATCTGTGATTTCTCGATCACAAGTTTAGTATCTATGAACCGATATTTCTTAGTCATAGATGTCGTATTTGTCACCATATATGGAACAGAGATTTCTTCGTTATAGGTATAGTATCTGTGATCATGAATCACAAATGAATGTATTTGAGTTATCGCCAAAGGCAGATACTATAGTACTCGAGGGATCACAAACTTTTTTAAAAAAGTTAGTAGACCACGTTCAAAAAAATTCTTTTGACAAAAATCATAGTGGATACTAAAAGACGTACGGTAGAAAAAGAGAAATGTAATATAGTCCACAAAATGTCTCAAAAATTATATTTTAAATTAATTTGAACCACATTTCTATATTAAAACTTGGGATTAAAAACAATAACTAGTTAAGATATATTTAAAATTACTTTTAGATTATACTTTTGGGATATATTTTTTACTAGATAACATTTCTCTTAGAAAAATCAAAACATGGACTTACAATTTTTTTTAGTTTGATATTTTCTCTTCCACGTACAACCTCGAAGTTTGTTTAAATTGTATACGCGTTTTAAATGATTATACATTAGGTTTAAAAAGTAGTACGTGATGATAATGAGCAATCTACTAATTTAATTGCCTTTAGCTAATTGATAATAGGTTCCTATTTTTTTGTCCTAGCTAGCTAATTGATACGTGTGACACTATTTTCTAATATTAATATATTAAGATTATGAAAGAGCTAACAACCATTTTTTTTTCCTTCCAAAAGACCCCCCAAGTTCCATAATTCTAAAAGATCACTACTTTATTTTATTTAAAGAAAGGTTATTGTCTATTTCAAATTTTCATAAAAAGAAAGGCCAAATGGATTACTTTTATAAAAAGAAAGGCCAAATGGATTACTTTTATAAAAAGAAAGGCATATTATAAGATAAAAGTTCCATAACGATGATATGATATAACATATTTAATAACACTCATCAAATTAATTTGTTACTAAAGCTAGAGTTCCTTCCATGCAGAAAAACTAGCACTGGATAATTACAGAAAGTCATACAACTGTCCTGCTCCTTAGTAATCTTATGATTATTGTTCAATCAGCAGTATAGTTTAACAAAATTGTTATTATGATAATTGTATCCAATTCAAAAAACATTGGTGCGAGAAGTCAGGTTTCTGGCTTAACCTTTTCACAATAGATTTTAATTTTTCTATTCAATTTTTGACACTTCGAGCTTCAGATAGAAAAAAATATATATATATACACATACTGAAAAATAAGTACCAAAAAATAAAATCAGCTACATTTTGCAAAACTCAAAAAGAAAGACAATAATAACAAAATTTTGAAAATATCTAAAACAAAAAAATGCTTAATTCGTATTAATTTCAAATATATATGCACATACTGAAAAATAAGTACCAAAAAATAAAATCAGCTACATTTTGTAAAACTCAAAAAGAAAGACAACAGTAACAAAATTTTACAATACCACCGGTTAACCCGGCATGAATACTACATGATGTTAGCATGTATATTACTGACGAATTCGGGTTATAAACACCCTCATTCACTAGACTCAATGAAGAAAATTGATCACATAAAACTCGGTGAAACATTTCACAAACTAATTATATATGCGTCAAACACATGATAAATACGCGACATTTAACAAATACAAAAGTAATTATTTGTTATTAATGTTAAAATATTAAATATAGATTTAAATAAACTTGGTACAACTCAAATTCAACCGGCATGAAATCGAAACAAAGCTATTACTACATATTTATAAGTATAGAGTTAATTAGCTTATAGCCAAAGTAATTAAGACAAAGTAAAGGATTTTATAATAATATATACTATTTGGATAGAGTTTACTGGCTGCAAACTATTTTAAGGTTGGATTGGACAACAAGGCAAGGCATCTATGTTCGCAACTTCTCTCTCTCTCTCTCTCTAAAAATAATTAAAGTTTGTTCAAAACAGATTACTAAGTACGTATTAAAAATAATACGTATGAATTGAACCAACATGTGTCTCTAATTAATGTAAGTTATCACTTCATTTTTTTTTTTGGTCCTTCAACCTCTCTCTTAGGCCTAGGGGTGGGTGGGTATGGCGTTAAAGGGTAACAATTTGCCTTCTTTTAGTTCTTAAAAATAATTATTTTAGTAATCAAATATTTTTCAAGAAATAAAACTATTTATGTATTCGTGACCAACTTCAATTTGGAAAAAGCACTATTAATTTAGAGAACTCATTTCAAAAAATGTGTCATGTTTTTTTTGTGTCTCTATAGGCTTATATCTTACAAAAAATATATATATATATATAATAACTTAAATTGTGTAAGTAATGAGATTTAAACCCTTACTATTAAAAAGGATTATATTATTTTTCAATCATTAATTTCACCACTTATACTGTTTTTATTAAGTTTTTCTCGCTAAATTGTCTATATATGAATTGTAGATGATAATTTAATGTATAGATTTAATATGAAAGAAAATACTATCTTTAAATGATACCCTTTAAAATAAAATTTTACAAAAACGCACAAGCGTGTGCATGCATGCGCGTACGTATATATGGTCAGTACAATGTATTATTTGTACATTTAGCACTCACTTAAGAAGTAATTAACTACAATATATTAATACGAGCACATATGTCTTCGTTATCTTTGTCTCGTGCTCTTAATAATGCAATGTATTTCCATCTGATAGCTCACGTGATAAAAATACTTTCTTGGGTAGGAGAGAGATTTATATATATATATATATATATATATATATATGTTCAATATCCCCACCGGCAAATTGAATTACAAATGTATCCAGCATCATCATGTGTCGAAAACTTGATTGAAAAAGAAAAGAGAAAAAGAAAACGGGATTGCCAAGTAAAACGTTTACAAGTGATGTTCAAATTTTTAATTTTTAATTTTTTTTACGATACTTAAAAGTAATTGTAATCGTTCTAGAAAAACTACATAGTAGTTAGTTTCCAAGTTTAGGGGAAGTGGATGGTAGGCTAGTAGCAACTAACACGTTTGTCGGAATTATTTGTAAAATAAAAATGTTAGAAAGAAAGAAAAGAAAAGAAAAGATGAGTTTTGTAAGCATCAAATAAACTCCACCGGCCCTTTCCAGGAGGCAAGCCACTCGCTTGCTTCCCCTTCTCCTTTTTCTTCTCACTTCTTCATTCTTTCTTTTGAACAAACAATCGAACCAATTCTATATTTATATAGATATATATTATAAAGGTATTAGTTTTCCCTACGACTCCGCCAGCATATATATATATATATATATAATATGTTAATTCTTCTGTCCAAAATTAGAGTGCAGTTTCTTTCCCAGAAGGCAAACAATAAGTCTAAATCTTTACGATAATATACTAGTTTTTACCACTAATAATGTTTAAATTATATATGAGTGATTTTAAATATGCAAACAAAATTATTCAATTGACCCCAAATTCCCCAATAAAATTCTAATTATTAGAAATTTAAATCTACATATGTTAACCCTTGGGATCACGTCATTATCTTACTTGGTCGCTGAAATTTCACCAACCGTTGAAACCTTTCAAGAAGGAATTGGGGAAACTGTGGCTCTCGTAATATTCATGAGAGAAGTCCAACGAAAGGAAGATATAAGGCAAAAAGGTCATTGAAACTTAATCTCCTTTCCCCAGAATTCCATGGTTGCTTGATGCCCTTCCCTAACCCTATGTTTGGGAGTTTTAATTTGGAGAGAAAGGAAGAAAAAACGAGAGAAAATTTATCCATTCTCTCGTTTGAGAGTTTTTTACAAAGAGAATACGAGAGAAAGGGAGATAAAATTATTTAAAACTCTCTCTAAATCATTCTCTCCTAATTGAAGAGAAGAAAAAGTTTTTTAATGAAAATTTAATGTATTAACAATTTCATCCTTAAAATACATAACAAATCTTTAAAATATGATCTTTTCTCTCCCTTTTTTTTAACTCCCGAACACCAAGGACTTCCTTCTTAAACTCCCAAACAAACTTATTTTCCTTTCTCTCCTTTTCTCTTCCCTCCAACTAATACTTTAATTTCTCTTCTTTTCTTTTCTCTCCTAAACTCCCGAGCACAGCTTAAAAGATTGCTGCTGTTAACATATATATCCGTTTCTATATTTTTAATACATAATTTAAACTTTGTTTTCCATACACTAATGACGATAGAACGTACACCTAGCTTTGGGTATGTTGTGGCGAATTTTTTCTTTACCATTGATTAACTTATGTTGTGCAACAAATGTTTTTATCTCTAAATTCCTTAGACCAATAGTGAAAAAGATGATCTTGGCGCTAAAAATGTCTTCATTGTAATCACATGGTTCGTAAGTTTGGGCTCCGCAGGTATTTGAAAGTTTAATATCCTTAAATGTTTTTATTTCACCAAAAAAAAAAAAATGCAACCAAAAATGAACAAGGAAGCCAAAAATAACAGATTTCTAACACGTGTACTAGCGGATTCCAGTAGTATTTTCTATGAGAGTTTTTTGGAGTTCATAAAGTTTATTATAAATAGCTAAAGAATTCCACATTTCCTATTTTCAACAGATTACATCGCGGCCGACCACTAATGAAAAATATGAGAAGATCAGTATAAGATGGAAATGAAAGTATATAAGAATCATCACCGGCTTCAATTTGAAAACAAACGAAATGTACAAAATAACAATACGGAATGACAAAATCTTTAATGAAATTTATGAACCAGTGAATGCACACATTCACGTTGTGCGGCTAACTATAGTGCCTCAGGCATGGGGCTGAACATGATATATTACCAAGTACGAGCTTAGTTCTACATATGGGCATGGCATGTCTTCTATTTTACTGATCCCGACGGCAGATAGCAGTTACTTTTAGTGCTCATTTGGTTCGAGTTTTGGTTCATTCTTAGAATCTTAAAATGTTAAATTCACACCATATCTCTTATATATATATATATATTTGATAGAAAAAGAAGAAAACTTTATTGATCGACAAATTAGTTACAAAAGCAAATACAACACCAAAATTGCTAGAGCATAGGATAAGGCATCCACTGAAAGCTCAAGCAACCAGGAAAACAACCCTTGAATCATGTCTCTTATAGTTATTACTTTTTTGTTCTTTTTTTCTTCCAAATAATTTGCTTACCCGAAACAGAAGCGTATATGGGTCGATATGAAATCCCAAACATAAATCATGAACTACACTACAGACGAGTACACAAGACACAAATGAGTTCAACTATGTGACCACAAATGGGTTGTGAAAAGGGTTGATCCAACTTTGACACAATCTACACAGATTAAGAGTTCGAATCAAACGACCCATTGCTAGACCTAAATGGCTTAATTTTGAACAGTATCATCAGCAGGGCCCTCTAAGCTTTCCTCAATTAATTCCACACTGCGACCATGTCGACTACACAGCAGTCTCTTCTTCTCTGGTTCATTTCCTAGATTAATCCCAACTTCGCTTAGAGTTCTCAACCAAACGCGTTCTATACGAATCTAATTCAGTGCCTCTCACAATCAAATATTTAACGAACAAAAGAAAAATTTTCAGGTATCCTTTTACTAAATGGTGGATTGAAATGCATGCACAAAATATAATAGTGTAAGGATAGTTGACAAAGATCCAGATTTCACTAGTCAAATTATACCAACGTAATTCGTACACATCTTGGGAAGCAATATTCATGCAAAAATCTAGTCTGCAATATCTTTCAACCAGATGTACAATGTCACAGACTATGTTGGCATTAAAAATCTTTACAGATTTATGAGTATGAAATATTCACTGGATGTATTTAGGGATTTCACCTTGTCTTAAGAGTGAGAGCGAGTACTCCGCAACATCGATTAGATCTTCAACATTGTGCAGAGATTGCTCCTCAGAAGCTACCATGAAGATGGCACGAACCTCTGCTTTCTTGGCTAGTCTTGCAGCTAAGTTTAGTGGCAAAATGGGGGAGTTGAGGGTCCGCAACAGTTGGCGATACAAAGAGAGAACACGTCCTCTGTTTCGAGTTAAATCCTCTGCCATTGCCCATATCAAACCTTCTGACATTTTCACCGCTTCTTCAAGAAGAAGAGAGAAAAGTAAGATTATATGATGTTTTGCCCCATCTTGTTCAATGAGATAGCAATATAGACATAGTAAGAGCAGAAAAGAGAAATTTGAACTCAACCTCCATAGAATTTATTTTTTTAGACTATCTTTTAACTAAGTCTTTTTGAGGTAACATGATTCCGGTGCAAAGACCAAAGTATTGTTTATTCCAGAAGTAAAAAAATTACTTCCATGTTCCGAAATGACAATTAGCTAATGACTTCGATCAAGAAATGATAAGTTTAACAAACGATTCATCAACTTTTAACATTCTTGTCCTTCAAAAAACGAAGGACAGTCAGTTATAACATGTCAAACAACCTCAAGCAACTCAAAATTAGAAGAGGACAAGATGGAGCCCGAGCCAAATGAAGATTCAGGGTGCATGTCAAACAAAGCTATAGAAATTAACCCGAATGTGTTCACCTGTGTTTTCTTTTCTAGGTACAATTTCTTGCAGGAATTTTATTGAACGGGTTGTGAGGTTTCCTTGAACAACTATAAAGTATAAACTTAATAATTTACGTAGGAATGGGTTTCTTCAATCGATCCTTCGAATTCCATGAACAACAAATGCATAAATTAGATGAACTAATTAAAATGGATGTACACACACCTAGATAATCAGAATCATAGAAAGAGAAACACTTGCCTTTACTACTCACCTGTTACTATTTCCCTCAGAGTAGCCACTATCATAACACTGAACCCCTAAAAAACACGAATTAAACCTTCCCAATGATTTAGATCGCAATATGCATTTTTCAAAAGCATAATGATTTTCTAACATTCGAGTAGCAACTAAAAGAAGATATTGATATAGAAAGAGGATAAGAGTATATAAATTAAGAGAAGAGACAATTGTTGAAACTTGAAAAGAAAAACCCAATCGGGTGTGAATGAAGATTAGGGCATACCTAATTTGGAAGGGAAGATCCCACAGGTCTCTTATTAGTCCTTTTTTTTATGTGAAGTTGCGATATAAGAAGCGAGATTGTGGCGGCGAAGATGAAGTGATTGAGAGGGACGGCAGTGAAGAAGATTCCGGTGACGAAAATGCGGTGGAGACCCAAGGGCGGGGGAGGGGGACACTGTCACTCTCACTCTCACTCGAGATCAGTATTTTTTTAAATCATTAAATTTGTGTTAGTTGAAATGTTTAAATGTTTTATTTAAAAATTATTTTTAAATAATTTAATTTTATTAATTTAATTTGCATACAGTATTTTATTTTTAAAATTTTATAAAAATTTTAATCTCTGTTTTTATTCATTTCTTAAAGTTTTTTTCAAATATAAAAGAAAAAAAAGATTTTTTTTTACTTTAAATAAGTGAACCAAATACAATATTTTCAAAAAAAAAAAAAACTAATTTTTTTTTTAAAACCCAAGCAAACAAAAACTTCTGCGAATAAGTTTTCTTTCATGTTCGATCGAAATACAAGTTCTCTACGAGTCAATAGGTTTAGATTTGCAAACATAAATTAGTCTTGTATTTAATGTAGTGTGGGGATACTTCATGATAACAAAATTCTTTCAAATCTTGTCCGGCTTGTAAGAATTTTCGTCAATCCTAATAAGTGGTATTGTTCAATAAGCACAAACTGACGTGGATGAGAGTGAATTTGTATCAGCGAAGTTAGTCATTGTAGATAGTTTTCTTATTTTTATTTTGAGTAATATATATAGTTAGTTAGGTTCAAACTGCTACTTGAAGGGTGAAAACAAAATTTGCTCATATATTTATTTTTTAATTTAAAAATGTAGTTTTTCATACTTGAATCTATGAGGTTTTGATTAAAATTGAATATGTCTTACCATTTAACTAACAACATTTTTTTGGTTTATTTTTCTCATTCTATATTAAATTTATGTATGCCAACGCATCGTATGTCCGCGTTTACTGGAAAAAAAACTCGTAAAATATATGTACGAAAGTTATTAAGCTGCCAAAAGACCCACAACGAACTTTGATACAAGTGGAGCATTGGATCATTGAGTCCAAAAGAACGAGTCAAGTCCAGTATCACACATTCACACATTGTACAGCCCACCTTTATCAGAATCTCTACAAATTAAAATCCTCTCACTTTTCTTCTCTAATTTTTTTTTAAATTCGTTTCCTTCGATAATTAATTGTTTGAAAACTAAAAATTTGTTATGAGAACTAAGATATCGTTTAATTCACGGATTTAAGGAGTTAGAAAAAGAAAGTTATTACTTTCTTTTATTTGATAAGCACAAATTTCAAAAATACTTTCCTAAAACAAGGGAAAATAAGGAGGAAACCATTTCACTCAGATCTCATGGAATTGCTTTTCCCTTCTGATTATACTTATTTATCACAAAAGTTTTGGTTAACATATTGAATCACTTTCTTTTATTTTTATTTTAAAATACAAGGGTATTATTGAAATATTGATGTATTTTTACTTTATTTTCCTATACCAACCAAATATTGGAAGGAAAATCAAATGGTATTTCCTGAATATTTTTCATACTTTACCAAACATAAAAAATGAACCCTTACAAGAACTTTAGTTTCCCACCCTCATGAGAAAGATAAGATAATTGATTTTCCTCCTGTGACCAAACGAAGCCTAAAAGAAATTATTTACATTGATGCAATGGGTGATTTATTATTTTGCCTCGGAATATTTTTCCTTTTTTCATGGGCAATACTTAAAATTTAAAGAAAGAGCGCGAGCTTGTAATTTTATAAAAATCCCTTTAACGAATTCCAATTCTAAAATATATAAAAGTTCAAATCAAATGAGTACCAAACGAAGAATGGTAGAACTATAAGAAGATTATGAGTAGGCTTGTTAATTGGGCTAAGTAAGTTCGAAACACGCCTGTTCGGCTTGCTAATTTGTGAATCAAGTCTTAATTGAGTTTGAGAAGGGTCGAGTGTAAACAAAATCTGAAACCCGAATTAAATTTTGTCGAACTCAAATTTTAAGTGCTTAGCCCAAACTAGTCCCTCCCTGCTTGTACTAAAATTATGTTAGTGTATAATATATTATGAGAGTTCTTAAATAAACTCAAGAAATTAGTCTTTTAACGCTATTTATTTTTCAAAAAAGCTCTCAATTCACCCCAGTGATGGGGTGAGTTTACTAAATGTATTATATGGACATTAATTTCCATCGTCGCTAAAGCTAAAATATGAAAATCTTATATAACCCATAAAAATATTCTTCTCACCTAGTTAAAAAAATAAAATAACCTTGCACTTCACCCCATCATATATTTTTAGCGAAAACATTCAACCCACCCCATCTATTTTATACACACCAACAACATACCTCTTTTTTATATGTCAAATGATAAAACATTTTTTTTTTCATTGCACATTCATAAAATTCATTATTTAATTTTTTTTATGAACTCGTGGTTCGCTGGCAATTAAAATATCACCCTAAACCTTTAACAAAATTATTTCACTTTTCATATTTTACTAATCATTAGAAAATTACACAATTATATTTAAGCGACATAACAAAAATAATATAATTTATATATTGTATAAATAAATACCAAATGTAAGTCATAACAATTCCCTTTTTGTTACAAAAGTAGTTCATAAAAAACATCTCTTAAATTTATTTTAGGCAAAAAAGGACATTTGATCACCAACACAGCGTATTCTAATCATCAAATTTGCTTTTCTGTATCATATATATATATATATATATATATATATCAATATCATTAAGTAAATTTATATTCAAAACATTTATTCATTAGATTTCAATCCTTAATACCGAATCAAATTAATACAATATAATTGAAGATCATTTTGGTAATCATGATTCAATCAACAAAAAGATGTAATCAATTGAATAACAATTAAAAAATATTTTAAATCCATAAATCTAGAAATATACTGGTAATTATTGTAAAAATAACTTGATTTGCTTATCTTAATTCGAGTTGTAATATATATATACAAGATACTGCTTGTGCCAAACAACACGACGACATAAAAAATATTAATCGTTAAAAAATAGTGAGATTGAAAAAAAATACCCAAAATATACAATATGTTTTCTAATGCTAAAAGAAGAGAAAAAGATGACAATCGATATAACTGTCAAGCTTGGGAGGGGAAAAGCGTTTGCTAAAGTTTGCTAAAGCCGAAGTTGAGATACCAAAAGTAATATACTTTTATAAGAGATATTTAAGTTATACTCCATTTTGCCACTTCGTTAAGAACAAGTTGGATCATTTTGTCATCCCTATTCATTCACCGATATATACAAAAATAAATATTCATAAAAATTAATATACCTTCTTATTATTACAATAACATTATATATTTCTAAAATTTTAATTGTAAACAGATGGTACCGTTGGTAGTAATATTAGTTTACAAAAACAATGTGCTTTTAAAAAATATAAGTTTGTAAAAGATTAAACAAATTATTTTTTAAAACTAAAGGAAAAGTTGGGTCATTTGCCATCCCTAATCATTCACCATATATACAATGACATTATATATTTCAAATATTTCAATTGTAAATAGATGGTACCGATGGTAGTAACATTGGTTTACAAAAGTAATGTGCTTTTAACAAATATATATTTAAGTTTGTAAATGATTAAATAAAAAATGGGTTATAATAGTTTTTCTTAAAAAAAATTCTTTTACACATAAGTTTATAGTCATACTAGATCTTAGTTTAAATGTATCGATAAATAGATTTCAAATATGAAAATTTTAATAATTTTTATTTTTTTGTATTTAAAGTTAATGTATTTTAAATTTTAAAAAAAGAAGTTAATGAGAGAAAATTGAGAGAGAGAGAGAGAGAGAGAGAAATTATTGAATTTTTTGATTTGATGTTTTGAAAATACATCTAATAATCCAAAATTTATTTTGTTTATTGTAACTAAATTAGGGTATAACTAAATTAGGGTATACCTGTGCCGGACTGCACGGTGAAACAAAACAAATAAAAATAAAACTAATAATCGGACAAAAAAAGTGAAAAATTAGGAGTAAAAATTATGCGGGGTTTGAGACTTTATACTTATTCATAGTAAAATTATGAACAAAATTGATTGAACCAACTCGAATTGGCACGCATTGATCTTTTTCTAAGTCACGTATTTTGAATAATCAAAATATATTTACGTATATTTTCTATTTTTCTAAGTCTCCATTTTTCTAAGTCACGTTGGTCATTTTTTCTTACAACATATGCTAAGGGTAACCTGTGCCGATGGCACTACGGCATCAATTATGTAATTAGTAATTAAACTACAAAGTAAACTAACAATTACATAATTTATTTATTTTTAGAAAGAAAAGATAAAGCCAATGGTGATGATTGATCGTGGGTAACGTTAAAAAATGGTTTAATTTTCTTAAACTATTGAAAGAAGTTTTAAGTATTTTGTAAGTAATAAAAGTTTATTCCCTTCAGAAAACTAAAGATCTACGTGATTTCAACTACACATGTTAGGAGGAGATTCATGCAGTTTTTATGTCCTTAAAATAAAAAAGGAGAAACAAAGATTGGTTTTGATTGCACGTAGTTTCTTTAACTTTTGCTACCGGGAATAACGCAAAACTGGCGTATTAATTTTGTCGACGGTGGAGGGTGGACTACGAAGAAAAGAAAAAAAGATAGTGGGGTGAGTATTAAGATAAAATTAAGGTAAGTTGATATATATTTTTCGGTAAAACAAATAAAATACAATGTGGGGTGAAAAAATAAATTAGTAGTTTTTTTTTTATTTGGATTTTGACTTTTATAGGTGTGAGAAAAATAACAATGTGGGTGTATTTAAGAACACCTTATATTGTATCTATGATCTACCTACTCTTTTTCGGGTTTAAACCCCATCTACATGCATCACACCACTTTTACTTGGTCATTTAACAATGTATTAGTTTCTTAGAAGAATTTTATGCTATGATATTTAGAATTTAGATGTTATATAAAATATTTTACAATTTTCAAGATACAGTGGTTTACATATGCTTATTAATAAATACTTAGAGTATTTCCAATATTGTATTAGTTTATTTTGTGTAAAATCAAAACTTTCATTAAGCAATTTCAAATATGTCTGACTATGTTCTTAAAGAAACCCGCCTGAGTGGTTTGCCAACAACCATGTGGCTCATTGGCACGTACTCTTTGTCCTTATAGTAAAGAAATCTTGAATTCGATTCATATAAATGCGGTTATCGACCCATTAATTACTTATGAGGAATGCTGTAACACTGTCTAATTACTCGAATTAGCAAGTCTTACATCAAAGAGAAAGTTACAGAGATAAAATATTTCAAAAAAATGTTGCCAGGCAAAATTCAGATTCTTTGAAGAAAATAAGTTAAGAGATGCAACTTCAAAGAGATAAATTGCGGGTGGGGATTCACTTTTAGACCTTCCGCATGAGAAGAAAGAGCCTCTGATCAACCTTGAATTTACCCATCCTTGAAGGTACTCCCTTCAGCATCAGTTGAAGCCCTCCGAACGATACGCATATCACCCTGAAAGCCAGAGAAAAGGCTATGAGAAGACCTTGCAAATTACACAGAGAGACTACAAGAGCCATTAATATGCTCTTGAGAAATATTCTTTATAGTCAAGTAAAAACGTATTAATAGTCTGTTTGATTGTACCTAGTTTCTATGGAAAATGTGCAAGATTCGGTATGTTCCATTCTTAGTGGCACTTGGTCGCACTTCAATTTTCATGGTACAACTTGCTTTAGCTTATTCATTTGTCCATACAATCCAGAAATCAACTCTTTTCCATTAAAAACATATTCCATATAAACCAATTCCAATTAATCTATGTTTTTTCCACGTAAACCAATCAAATGCAGCCCAAGTGAAATCTTCATTTTGCCTGTTCCGCTGTCCCATATGTAAATTGTTCAAAACAATCAACTAGCCTAGGGTTTATTCTTTCAAACCCAAGATATTGTTAAGGGAGTAGTATGGTCTAATTAATTAAGTATGGGGATCATATTGTAAACGGGATCCACGATAGAAACTTGGGCAGTTACTACTTGGATTTTTTCGAGATTTACATACTCGAACCACAAAGACAAAATTGCTACGTTGAAATTTCAGTAAATGTGAAATCTAAAGGATTTCTTATAACACACAACCTTTTGATATAAAGTTGGAAAAATATAGAAAACACTACTATTTTTCATAAGAATTTGGGAAAAGAGACGAGTGATTTAGTGAAATGTTTTATTACTTTTTTGGGTTTTCCATGAAATATAATTCTTTGGGTGGTGGGTGAAAAAAAAATTCCATGGGAAATAAGAAAAAGATGGAAAACATCTCACTAATTCACTCATCTTCTTTTTCAACTTCTCATAAAAATTAGTAGCGCTTTGACTCATTTTCCAACTTTTTATCAAACGGACCTTAAGTTGTCGGTTTTTGACTTTCACTTAAAGGATATGCTGATTTCAACATAATCGATGGTCAAGAGCAAAACATATTTAGCTGTCCTTAGCTTTAGCACATTGGTTTAAGAAACATGAGCCTGCATTTGGTATGTCCTAGAAAAAGGAAATCTGGACTTTTAATTTGGGACGAATGATGTATATATATGAGCATGCCTATATGCAGTTTGTGCCAAAGCAAAATAAAGATATATACGGAGGAAGATAAGAAATCTTACACTTCCATACTGGCCCCGGATGTGGCCTCGGAGATCTTATATAACAGTCCGTGCATGACATACTCGAATTTGTCTGCCAGTGATTTCTGCTTTCCCTGAAAATAGAGTAGTTTACTGGTGATGTTAAACATTCGAAAATCTGAAAATCCATGTAACAAACAGATACAATCACACATAAAGAAATATATGCATGTACTATATATACTACTAACATGCATACTCTTTCCTACATCTGAAAAACTAAATCAAACCCATTTTGGCTCCGAACTAGTCCAGTTAGTAACCTCACTACAATCTAGGACTGGCCCTTCGTGATGTATTTTGATATCGGTCATTTAACACCCGTTATTTTACTCTTAGAATTCCAGGCGTCCAGCTTTCTTGTTTTGTGATCTTCGACATTTAGGCTTAGTTCATCATTCAAGTCTAGTTTTTTCTTTTGCAGAGAATGTAAATGACGGGGGAAAACACCAAATTCAGACAAATGACCGCGAATAATAATTTTGTAAAAATAAGCCCCTAGTTCTAACTAGATAGTGGCCGGCGGTGGTTGGTGGGGCATTGCGACCACCGTGGGAAAGAATGGGAGAAGAGAAGGGAAGAAGAATATCACAAGGGTTTAATTGTCAATACATAAAATACTGAAGATAAATAATTTTGTCGTAATCTTGGTCAAACTCCTCGTTTTAATTGTTAAATAGGAACCCTACCCTAACCAACATTACAAAATAGGGACTTGTTTCAGAAAAATATTATTCCTCGTGTTTTTCTAAAAAAAAAAATTCATGCAAGGAGATGCGCCCAATTTCCAGTTTCTTTTATGATGTACTCTGTTCCTCGGTGCCCGGCCTTGTAGCCCTCAACAGTCTTTTTCTCTTTTTTATAACTCCCTCGCTGTCCGGATCTGTACTGGGGATGAAAATTATGATTAACCCTCATCCAATGTTTCATTTTGAATTTAAGATTCAACAAAGCCAGACAGGAAGCTAGACCTTTGGTTGGCAATACTAAATAGCTAGAGTGAGATACAAGAATTTAATATGTATCACCCAAAAACCTTGTAAGTTGAAGAGAAATAACAAGTTTATGGCTTTATGCAACTTAGTGATAAATTTATCTTCAGATGAACTTACGAATCTATTACATTAGAAAGTTGACACATTTTCCTAAGTTAAAATGCTTCAAACTGTCTATGGCACCCTCAAAAAGAAAAAGAAGTTCTGAATTCTAATTAGCCAAGAAGTTTGAAAAAGACTTTTCATCATACAATTTTACTATTACTTACCAATCATTCTATAACATATTGAAATATGAAAAAAAAATATTCCTGTGTAGTACTTATATTAGGTTGAAAGAGAGTTGAGTTGTAATAAATATAGAACCCAATAAGTAAGACGGATTTAAAACTGAAGCAAGAATGAGATTTACCTCAGAGCCATCCAAATTTAGAGATTGAGATAATACCATCCTGAACTTGTCCCCACACAAGTTGGGTATAGTTCTGTGTTCACATCTAGTAGCACGTGCATGTCATACTCCTCACTCCGCGCTTGAATGCGAGAAACTGAAGAACAAGTTTATCAAGTTTTTTGGCTAAAGGACCAATATGATACTAGAGCTTAAAAAATGAAAATGCACGGGATTATTTATTTTCAAGTACTGGCAGCGTTTGATGGTATTTAACTTTCTGTAGAATCAATTTCCGCATTACAACTTGTTTTAACATAAATTTTGCATTTTCCATGGGAACCAATTAAGATATATCAAATTGATGTCTGATGGAAGGCTCACAATAGATTTAATAGCAAAAGCAATTATTTCATCAATGGTGGAAGAAATTACAAGCATTATTAAGAACTTCACAATAAAAAAGAAAATTCAAGATAAAATCGAGCAGATGAACAATCATACGTACCTTTATCGTATTTTTTACCATCTGGATCCAACCGATCAACCTTAATAGTATCATCAAAGTGAAAATGAACCATCCTCACAGCAACCCTATATCTCGAAAGCAAATGTTAAGCTGCAAATATCGAAGGCAACTTGCAAACAAATACATTAGAAATAAACAAAGAACGACAAACATTTGGAGTGCAATGAAACATCAGCTGTGGGCACAGAAACCACAAATCCCAAAATTAAGATATGAAAACACACAAACATATTTGTGTTGTCAGATAAACTGCTCTTTTGAGTTTGAATGTGTGGCTCCAAAACCCAACACAATCGCGTCTCAACTCAATCAACAACCTTGAGTTGGTGGTTTAATGCTCAAACTGACAATAGCTTCGCATGAAATGCTTTGTTGACTTCGTTCTCCATCCAGCAATCTATGTCCTGTGAGACTTGGTGCTTGTATGAAGTTATATTTCGGGCTATATCTAACCGCCTCCTTTCATCTGGCTAAATGATTTTCTTTGCATTTCCTCTATCTTCGGCTTCACACAAAAAATTCCTCTTCATTTATTTCTTGGGCCTTTTAAAAACAGGGAGAACCTTCCTTGAGATTGTTCAATCTTTTTCCATAAAAAATTTCTGAGCTGTGATCAGGATGCAAAAGAGCTTGTAATTGATCTAGCTAGAAGGCTCCAAAGTATTTTTCACGCCTGCAAAATCGCAAGATGAGCATAAGTAATGTGATTCATTTTTACTATCTTTTTGCTATATATTAAGACAAATACAGATATGATGAACTAGGAAAAAAAAAAAAAAAGGTACCCTCCCAATTTTCTTTCCTTACCTCTCCCCACCAAACAACAGAGAAAAAAATTCATCTTTCCCTGCACATGTTCATCTTTTCACTTCCTTCCCTCCACCTTGTACTAAAGAGAGTACTAATGAAAGGGGGACATTTTTTTCCATTTCAGTACAATCGATTCAACTCTCTCTATCTACGTATGAAAATGGATAAGTTGGAGTACTGGCACTCTCCGGATGAGCATTGGACCATTACCCGATACGGCTGCTGAAGTCACTCAAGGAACAAACTCTACAAGCCCAACAATACCTCTCCCAGTCAAACCTAGACCTTTCAACAAGACCTCCCCCATTTTGTGTTTTTCAAAAAAGAATGCATCATCATTTATCATACCACATCATATATGAGAAAGTGAAGATGAAAGAGGAAAACGAACCTTTTTATGTATCCAAGCAGTAGAGAGAGTGTGTGTGTGCAAAGAATCAACCTCAAGTTCAGGAATTGAAAGAGTGAGTGAGTTTTGTAATGACGGCCGTTTGGGTCTCTATTTTGAGGGAAACTAGCAACTCTTGCCGCTCAAAAAAGGTAATTTGTGCCATACTGCCATTTGGCCAACGCCCACTAAACTATAATTTTTGTATCAATCAATCAATCAATTTAGCCCCCAAACTATCAGTTGCGTCAACTTGGCCCCTCAACTATTGGTTGTGAGTCAATGTAACCCTTGAACTATCAATTACATAGATTTAACCCTTATACTATTACATTTGCGTCACAGCTCTAAAATAATCTGTTACATTTATCTCCGCTTAAGTTTGTGATACCTCCTATAATTGAGATCCTATTTGCCCAATTATTAGAAATGAACCAATAAAATATTCTACCACCACAATAACATCCATGTGGGAGTCAGTTTACAATGATTGAAGCAGGTAAAGTGGAGTTAAAGGGCCTGTTTGTTTGGGAGATCCTAACCATAACAGGAATACACGGCCATTGAGTATCTACTACTGTTCCTCTCTCTCTCTCTCTCATGTGACCTCAATCCTAACCCCCCCCCCCCCACCTTCTTTCTTTCTTGGCTTCTTCTAAATCTAAATAATAATTGCAAAATTCACTCTCCCTCCTCAAAGCCCCTTTCATATCTCTCTTTTTATATCTATCCCTCTGCGGTACCGATACAAGACAACAACAACAAGTAGAAGAAGCAGAAGAATAATAAGATAATTGGTAATGGGCCAGATTTGTGAAAAATTCCATGGTAACTTCACCCATTCCTTCCTTCCTCTCCGTTTCTCCTTTTTCTTCATCTCAAATCTATCTATGTTTCATCTCTTTGTTTTTATTTCAAAGTCTATAGATGATTAGATATACTGATCTTGTTCCATGTTTTTTGCCTTTTTCCCATATTTGTTGTTTTAATGATGTTTGGATCTTCGTTTGATCACCAACAACAACGTTTATTAGCCCTTGAAAAAGCATTTTTAATCCCTCCTACATTTTTAGGATTGAAAAACCATTATTCCTTCTTAAATACTTGTTATATAGATTCATTTCATTCAAGTCAACGTGTAAATATGGACAAGTTTTCTAATTTCTGCATCTCTGTGGTACTGATGGTAAGTAAATTCAGGAGACAACTAAGCATCTGAACTCTTTAATTGCAATACAATCTTCGAGCATTTCCAATGGATGCGTATTATTTCTGGGTAAATCGTACGAGTAACTAGGTCTTTTGCTAAAGAATTGTGCTCTATTAGCAGATTTTTGTGAAGATATGATTGTCAAATGTAAACAAAGGAGACAAACGCATGTAAGTTAGTCAAAATTGAATATAATTTGATTTGGAATATAGGTTTGTTTGGTAGATCACAATTACGCATAAATGAAAGTTTGCAATTTTAAAGAGATCGATGGAATTTCCTTTCTTCAGAGAAAGGACGCATCTGCGCCCCCCCCAACCACCAAAAGAAAACAAAAAATACAAATGACAGGAATATATTTTTTATATCGCTCTTGAAACACTTTAACTTTTAAGAAGTGTATTACATTCTGTAGATACACAAATGCAAGCATTGATGTTGCTTGTGCATGGAAGAGTTTGTGATGTATTGATAAAGTCTTTGTAGAAGAAACTGTGGTGTTCCTGAGGAAATTCGCTTAAGTACTGAACTGGGCAAAATTTTGAACTATGTAATAAAAAAAATTGACTCTTGAGAAGAAATTGTCTCTTCGTGGAAGTCAATGAATGCGTTTCTCCTTGTACAAGTTATCAACTATCTTGCAAATGGGTGATAATCCTTCTCATTCCAATTTGATGGTCTAGAACAATTATCTAATTTATAGCATTAGAAACTTATCTAGTCGGCCAAGTTGTTATGTGAGGAATAATTCATTTCCATATATTCTTTTATAGCCAATGTTTCTTCGTATTGTTGGTCATATGTAGGCTTTATCAATTTACTTATTATATTACATATTTGTGGGGTATCATAATGTGCCTCATATCTGATGTTTATTTTTTTTGACCTATATAACTATCCTTAAAGCTCCGTTTGATTGCAAAGTGGAAAAGGAAAATAAATTGAGTTAGTTTTGATGAAAAGATGGAAAATAAGTTGAGTGATAGAGGTGATATCCTCTTGATTTTTAAGTTTTTCCATGAAGAAATTTTCTTTGCTTGGTGGTGAGTAAAAATTTTCCACCAAAAATATTGGAGGATGGAGGATATATACTCATAAGATGAGTAACATCTCTCACCTTATTTACTATCTTCTCACACAAACTAACTAAATTTATTTTCCTTTTCCATCTTTGCAATCAAACGGAGCCTAATTGTTTAATGTTGTCTACAACTCGAATATGATAATACCTTCCTGATTGGTGGCCTTCAATGCATTCTAATGCTAACAGTGTTCTAATAGAGGTGCCTTTCGCCTCACCTAGCTAGGTGTGCACCTAAGAAGTTTGGGTTGTTTTTTCATTCCTTTTTATTATGGCATTTTTTTGTGTTTGGGCTATGGGAAATTATTGGTTGGTGAACTGTTATACCCTTTTAAGAAATAAAGTTTGATTAATTTTCAGTATTATATTTAAAAGACAAAATAAGTAACCGTTATCTGCCCTTCCCTAGGTCTCCTAGGTGCTCAACGCCCTCTCACCTTCCACCTCCAGTATTTTAGAAGAACGGAAGCTAAAACTTTTGTACGCTGCAGTTCTGCCTGTTTTTAGTTCACCACCTCATAACATATATATCTATATGTATATAAATTCATTGGCTCATTCATTTATGTGGTCCAGCAACTTAATTAGTTAATTTTTAAATTTAAGTATTGAGACATAATTAACGAATAGAAGTAATTACTGAGACATGGAAATGCCTCGTGCATGTATCTGATAATTGTGATATGTGTACAGGCAAGCAATGGAGAGAGAAACAAATTAGAAAGATATCAGACAAGGTTTTTGACCATTTCAAGAATGCAACTGGAAGGGCTAATCTGACATTTGAAGATCTATACATTGCAGTGCTGCTTGTGTTCAAGTAACATTTTTACCATTTATGCACTACGTTTCTTTACATCCTAGAGGTGTGACACGGATGCTTATGTGGGATGCAATGATATAAATATTAGCAAATGGATATCACCTAATGCAGTCCTAGTAGCGCTAGGTTTCTCACTTTTTGTCATTTCAAGGTCATTATTTTTCTTGGGGAAAATGCAAGCTTTAGATATATCGCAAGATTATTAGCAAGTATGGAAATGCGCTCGAAGCACAAGTTGGAAATTTCTATTCTGTATTTATTGTTAATTTATATCATTCAGGACAATTGGAGATTTGTAATTCTTGGAGCATTTTAGCCAAGTTAGGGTAGTAGGATATTTTTGGGTTTTAAAGTATATTTAGTCTAGTCCTAGTAAAGTCATTATTTCCTGGTAAAGTATAGTTTTGGGTCTTATTGGCTTATCAATATTGATGTTGCTCCTTGCGAGGGTAAACTACTAAACCGTTTTCTTTGTATCTCTCTTCTTAGCTCTTCGTTCATTCTCTGTATCCATCCGCCGTTTATTATAGCCCTTTGTGTAGATGGTTATTTATTTTCAGTGATCTCCTTCGCCTCAAAACTCCTCAGTTATCTTGTTCTGTATTAGGCAATTAGTTAAGAGATTGTACCAAAAGTAATAATAAGAGTTTTACCAAACTCAAAAGTTGCCTTTTTAAGATAGTTTTAAGTTATTTATTTTCTCTTGTACTGTGGACAACTGGACATTCATGGTATTCTTTGAAACTAAATAGTTTTCTTCTTGTAGTGACATCAACAAGCGTTTGCCCGGGCCTCATTTTGATCCTCCTTCTAGAGAGCAAGTCAGGACCCTGATGCTGGTATGTTCTAAATTGTCTAATATATTTGTTGAACTTCACAAGATCCTGATGAGACTATGCTTGATTCTACTCGTTTATGAGCTCAATTTCGACCTTGGTTAATCAAGCTTGCCCATAAATGGTTAGTTTGAGCATAAACTAAGCCCCACTCAAGATTTTACTCCAATTAACATTTAACAAACAAGCTCACACTTTCATAGTTTGTGTCAGCTTGGTTGCATACTTTGCATCGGTACCAGTAATATTGGTGATCATTAAGGCTGCCTAAAAGTTGCTGCAACACCACACGAACTACTAATTGAACATGGTGTACAATCATTTTAAGCATGTAATACTTTGCGGCCATGATTGCAGCAGCCTGTTATACCATCCTTATGTTTTGTGACTTATAAATCCACCAAAATAAAGGACTGTTATTAAAGCAAAAATGGCTTCAGCAAAATCAAAGTACTATCATCAAAGCATGATGTACAACAACTGAATTGCATCATCTGCTTTGGCAAAAGCAATCCTCGTTGGGAAACGTGACAGTTTTTCTTTATGCAGGACTGCGATATCAACCTCGATGGAGAATTGGACCACGAAGAATTTGTGAAGTTCGTTAAACAACTAACGGCGGACACGTTCATAACTGTTAGTCAGGGACTGATTATTACTTTGGCAGTGGCACCAACAGTAGCAATGCTGACAAAAAAGACGACGGAGGGCATTCCGGTCATTGGGAAGACAGTGCAGAGGCTGCCCAATATGGTTTACGCGTCTCTTGTGACTCTTGCTATTGTGCTCTTCCAAAATGCAGGTCAGGAGGCTAAAAGCCTTTGATTTCTTCTGACCTTTGGGGTTCTTCACGTTGTATATATATTATAAAGATTTAGCTAATAATTGTTGCGTGCTAGTTGAATTGAATATGTGAACTATAGATAGCTATAAATGTTGTTGAATAAAGAAGATTTATATGTAAGGAGAAATAATTCTATGCTGATGTATATAGGGTCCGTTTTTGGTACGGACCAATCCGTAAAGATTGGTCTTTTTACGACAATTTTCCATCATAAAAACATTTGGAGGGTGTTTTGTCTGTCGCAAAACTGTCATAAAAAGGACCAGTCCGTACGGACTAGTCCGCACTTGAAATTTCCCGGATGTATATATATATATTTTTCTTTTTATCGATATACTATATTTCTAAAGTTGAGTTCATTTTTCTTGAAGCCTTTCTATTTTATAATTGGTTAAGCTGTATTATTACACAGTGGATTAAGATTAATAAGAGTAAGAATATGTAATCACATATTCACATCATTTACACTACATTAAGTTTAAATTACTATTTTTAGCAAAATTCATAAAGTTAACTCTACTTCAAAAAAAAAAAAAAAAAACAAGTGAATAAGAACATATGATAAATATTGTAATAGAAGTACGTAAAGTCCAGGAGCATTATAAGAATGAAAAGCAAAAGACAAAGAATAGTAAGTGTATTTTTTCAGTTCGATGATCCTACAACTGGAAATTGCCCTAGGTCTTCAATGGTTGGTGTGGCAGCAACATTCTCCACCACAGTTGAACGCCTCGGAACTCTCCTATTAAATTGTCCTCGGGTTGGGTTCAAAAACTCATTAATGCTCACCACCTTTCGGCCTTTCTCCTCCTTGTAACTGCTGCCTCTCTTAAGTTTGTCTTTCTCAGAGTCCGGCTTAATCAACACATTGTAGTCTTCTTTATTTTTGCGGACAACAGTCATCGACTTGAGCTCCTTGTCAAGGGTTACCTTCCTCTCCTCTGACTTTAGGGCTTCCAATGTTTTCCTCTTCTCAGCAAGTATCTTCTCATACTGTTCAAGAGTCGTCTTCTTCATTTCTTTCTCGTCTTTGTTTCTCTCTCTTCTCGTTCTTGTTCAGCCTTTTCTTGTTGATGTTTTCTCTCTTTATGCCCTGCATCTTTGGCCACTTCAGCACTACTTGCAGGAACACTCCCTTCACTCCCAGCACATCCGTTCTCATCATTGGCGGTATGGTCTTCATTACCATTATTGCTTCCTTCATGTCCACTGCAAGAGTGACTCATGGATGTGGATCTTCGGAAACCCCCACCGTTCTGCTGTCTCTTCCTGCCATAGTTCCAATATCCATTGATATACTTGCTCTGATTTCTGCTGATTCCACTCCACTTTCCGTCGCTACCACCAAAAGTCGCTTCTGTTCCATTGATCCCCAGTTGATCTTGATCAACCTTAACAACCAGAACTTGATTTACTCTACCTCTACCTTGTCCAGATGGATACTGGCCACGCCCCCGGCCTTGCCAGTTGCCTCCATAACTCCGCCGATAACCATCTGCATGAACAGTATGGTTGCTATAACCGCGTCCATTCTGAAACCGTCTATATCCCTGCTTATAACCACCCTGTCCATTATTACTTTGCTGCCCAATCGGCCTGCTGCCATTGCAGCTTACTTTATTCTCCACCTCATTAACACTGGTCATTGAGCCACGACCTTTGCCTCTTCTTCCTATTCCATCATCGGCTCTCCCATTCTGGCCTTTCTTCTTCTGCTTGTCCTTAGCCTTGGCCTTGACGAAGGGTACCGGAAGCTTTGAGACGTCGCCGCTATCTTCATCGTTCAAAAGAGCAAAAGAGTTTGCCTGTAGGTACCAGAAAAAGGACATGATACTAAAACTTGGGAAAATTTCAAGTAAGGTCTAGACCTTACGGATTGGGACTTTTTACGATGCTTTTGCGTCGTAAAAACGCACCCCCAAGTGTTTTTACGACATAAAAGTGTCGTAAAAAGTCCCGATCCGTAAGGTCTGGACCTTACCAGAAATGCTCTGATTAAAACTTCATAAGTTAGAATGGAACTTGAAATCCTTCCATGATTAGGATTAATTCTAGTTCTAATATTAATTCTAAAACTAATCAGATTTCTCTCTCACACTTTTTAAGTTTAAATTATATTCGGTTTATAATAAGATCCACGTAATGAGATTCTTTAAACACACCTTTCCTAATTAGAAGTTCACTTTCCTTTTTAAAATGCAATTAACATACTAAAATTAAGTTGGAAAACAATTTTTGTGTTCTTCCTTTGTCCCCCAAAATTAAGTGTGTTGCATTCCTTTTGTGATATTCCAAAGAATCTGGTATTCCTTTTTGTAATATACTAAATTAAGAGTCCAAATTTTTTAAGACATAATTAATGTCCAAGCTTTATTTTTAACTATTGATTATGATAAAATAAAAGTGCATTCCTTAATTAAGGGATTTTTGACTTTATCTTTTATATATGAGGTATTTCAAAGAATCAAGCCTCTTGACCCAGTGATATAAGACTGTCACTGGGACAACCTTAGGTCAATTGTAAATCAAAACAAATAAAAATAATGAAAACCAAAATTAACTCAAAATATCGAGCGGTTTTTACTGATATCAATTTGAAATACCGATTGATAAACCAATAAATTTAGTATTTAACTTCTTATTTTTGTTTTAACATTGGTAAGACCACCTCCATTGGTATGTTAAATTGGTAGTTTTAACATAAAGAATGCTCTACTGGAATGGGTAAAATGCCAAAAAGGTATCCTAAATAATTAAGGTAAGCTAAATGTTAGAAGGAGACAAGCAATTACCATAACTGATACACATTGTATCGGTTGAGGAAAATATACAGTGTGTATCGACTGACAATTTTATTTTATTTTTTTGAAAAAAGTCACAACCAATACATAGAATGTTGTTTGAGGGTGTGCAAGTATTATTAGACCACTATCAGCCGATACACAATGTTTGCTGAGATATTGTCTCTCATTTTATTTATTTTTATTCTTTACAGTGCAACTTCTCCTCAATTGTTAGGCTAAATATAACAATATAATATATATAGCTTTTTGACACGATAGGTGCAGATGGCCTAAGGGCGATTTACCGACTAATTTATCAAAAGAACACCTCGTGGGGAACCAAAAAAAAAAAAGAACACCTCTTTATCTAATAATCAAAATTAAACTAGCACTCGCTCGGGTAGAAAACTGGGAATGAAATAACGCCTCTCGCTTTCAATTGTAGGTTATATGGTTATATTAATAAAGAAAATACTTAAACCGCCTTCTTCGTTTTCCCCCTATTTTTTGTTTCTCTTTTCATTCTTTTAAAAGGAGGCAACGTATTATTAAGGGTGTCAATGACAATTTGCATGAAAAAGAAGTGAATTTTAAAAGAAAAACGGTGCTAAAATAAGTTGTACAGTAAAAAATGATTTGCATTAAGAATCCACTAAATATGACATGAATATTTAGCATTTTTCTTATGAAAGTAATGTAACCAAACATGGCCCAAGTGGTACCGTTTTGAGTAGGGGTGTTTTCGGTTTCGATCGGGATAGAAAGTAAGGTACTCTAAACCCAAATCAAATATAAAATTTTTGGTTTCGGTTCAAGTTCGGGTTCGGTTTCTAAATATTCGAAACCCAAACTCGAACCAAATTTTTCAGTTCGGTTTTATTTGGTTTTGAAATATATTTTTTTTAAATCAATTTAACATAAAAATGTAATACTAATAGTAATGTAAGAATGATTCATATTCAAATTAAAGTCATGGTTTTTTTAGAAACAAGGAGAAACATATAAATACCATATTTTCTATTTGATTACAATTTAATTTGTACATTTATAAGAATGAAACACATTAAATAAAATGATGAATTATCTTTCTATCATGTATGTGATAAAAAAATCTTAACATTGTATAGTTAATTAAATAATAAAGGCACGCGATAATGACTATTTTTTTAAGATTATCATAATATGCAATTAATAAGAAATATATTTTTATAAAAGGTTATATTTTTTGTATTATAGTATAATTAACGCGTGCCCTTAGAGTATATATTAACATTTTTTTATACATAATTCGGTTCAGTTCGATTTTAGACTAGCTTGTCCCAAACCCGAACCAAACTTTTAGGTTTCTGTTTCGGTTTGGTTTTCTTGTTTTTGATTTTTTTTTCAGTTTGGGGTTTTGCGGATCGATCAAGATCGGTTCAGTTCGATTCGTTCAGTCGGTTTTCAGATTGACTTTAACACCCCTAACTGTTTCGGTTTGGTTTTCTTGTTTTTGGTTTTTTTTTGGTTCAGTGTTTTGCGGATCGGTCCAGATCAGTTCAATTTGATTCGTTCAGTCGGTTTTCAGATTGACTTTAACACCCCTAGTTTTGAGGTGAAAGTGTTGGGTTCGTTCCACTATTGCAATGGGCGGATTTGGATGGGGTTTAAATCCAAATTTTAATCCGAAGGCATCAAAAAGCTTATGAGTGAAATGAATTGCATAACGATCATCTGATCTGTTTGCAGGCAAATAATATGTGCAAGTGCATCTACTGCGCCGAAATATAACATCCAAGAGCATTCATTCAATTCAAAGTGGTGAAAGTATTTTTGAAAGCAGCAAAGTAGTATATTTAACATTTACGTATACATTTCACCGTTGCTGAGGTCACTAGGCCTCATAAGATGTCAAAATGTGCATCTGAGTTTTAATTTTTCAAGAGCCGACCACATTGTATCTATTGCTTTCCATTAATTTTCTATTATTATTATTATTATTATTTAGTTATAAGAAAGTATTCAAGGCTTTTAAAATGAGACCAGTAATCGTTCCTAAAATTACATCTCATTTCAAAAAGCATAGAATAAGAAATATGAAATTGACACGAGGAAAAAAATGGGGAAGCATTTTATGGACATGATAACATTAATTGAAGATACACCGTGCATATGGCAATAAGCCAATAAATGTCAAAGAATTTCATATATATATATATATAAACCCTTAGTTGGATCTGGTTTTTGAATTACATAGAATGACAAAATTATGCTAAATTAAGTTTGTAGACAAGGAAATAATGCAGTCAAGCATCACCAAGTGAACTCCTTGTGATCATGAACTTGAATAGTCTCCTCCACAGATAATTTGATACAGGTAGTGCTGTAGACACGAGTAATTCAATGCTAATATTTATGATGTAACTAGAGAAACATCAACTGACAAAAATGTTCAATACACATTCCTAAAGTCGAGCTCTCCTTGACAATAACCCTATTCAGAGTTTAACCAATACCATGGCTATGAGAAACTAGCTAATCAACATGCTAAACCGCACACTAGACCTAGGCGTATCAAGGTGAATCCGGCTTTTGTAATTTGGCTTTGGCCATATCAAGTTGACCTGTCCAATGACCACCAAATAAATACTATAATTGGTAGAGAAAATAAAAGCAACAGCAGGTAAAACTTACCAACGAGAAATTTCTTACTCTGTTCAAATGCAGTCGCCTTTGGGACTGTCGTGCGGAAAAATAAATTCCCATTTTTCTGATAGATGGCCTGTTGCCAAAAAAAAAAAAAAGAAAAAAATAGAAGAAGAAAAATAAACACAGATTATTTCTCAGTGAACTGAAAAAGATGGTTCAATAGGGTAAAATATGATCAACTTTCAACAAAATTGTTGGAAGAAAACTATACTAAAGTTTGGAAACATGATACTCATATGATAAGAAAGATATCATGTAACTTCGAATTGCCCATTATCACATGACTGACTTGTGAGAGGGCCAAAGAGTCAAATGCACAATTCTCTTAGCAAAAAAGGCTCTGTAACAAGTGAGGGCTTTTTTATCAAAAAAAAAAAAAAAGTGAGGGTTTAGTGGTTGGGAAAAAAACAGCATCCTTACTGATTTCTCTTCACTCCTTGCCAAGCAGCTTATAGTAAACTTCTACCCGTTCATGCATACCAAATCATTAACTTGTGTGCACCAAACTCACCGTTTTTTTCTTTTTGAGCAAAAACTTATGAGTTTATGCCAAGCAACTTATACCCAATGTTATCTTAGTTCATGTGAGGTTTTAGCGCTTCGCATGGTTCAAAGACTCAGCTAAAACTAATTTGAATCGGTGAGTTGAATTGGTTTCACTAGAATACATACAAAAATCGTTAGCCAAACAAATATATTGACTAAACTAAAATCAGTATGACTGATCGGATGTTTGTTTGAACAGAGCAATATCTTGATGACTTGTCGAGTCAATTCTTTGAGTTGCCAAGTTAACCTGTTCTTCAATTATAATTTTACCTTTCTTCAGAAACAACTTTGACCCTTAAATAACCTATTGTTTCTCTCCACCAAACCACCACGTCACAGCTGAGAAGAACAATAAGAATGCCCAAAATAGTGCCTTTGAACCATCATAAAGTGGACTAAACACTTTTTTCCACGTCTCAACTGAGAAGAACAATAAGAATGCCCAAAATAGTGCCTTTGAACCATGATGGTTCATAAAGTGGACTAAACACTTTCCTTTTTTTTATGTAATTAACGGCAGACTTTTGTGGAAAATGAAATCACGTTAAGAAGAAGAACGAGAAGAATATCAAATATCGGTAATAAGAATGAAAACATGAAGATCCATGTTTGAGTCTTGTCAAGTTAAAGGGTCGTTTTAAGAGCTACCAGCTCTTAGTTGAAGTAATCATTTTTCCCGTCCCCTTCCCTTGCTTATGAACGTGTCTTTTTCCCTCACCACTATTGTATACATACTTTTTCCTCTTTAAGAGAAGGTGATAATATGCTTCACAACAATGGTAACACTTGCGCACACATATGAAACCCCTGACCGGGATTAAACTGGTATTTGATTCTAAACCTTTGTTATTATTACCAAGACGCTCAACCAGTTTTACTTGCTGAGAAGATCCTTATTAACGATCACTTATTATTCCATCTCTTCCAACAATTTGACTATCAATCCATTTGGATTGAGGGCAGGGAATGGAAAGGAAATGGTTAATTAGGAGGGAAAGGACTAGAAGGAAATGAAAAGGAAAAGGAGTAGTTCAATTTAATGTTGGTTGGATAGCTAAGGATGAAAAAAAGGGGGAAATGGAAATAACTCTTGTTTGGATAGAAAATATAAAAGAAAAGAAAATAATGTGATATAATATATTTTTAACAAATTAGGGTTAAATAGGGAATAGGGTAAATAATTTATATTAAAAAGTTTTCCTCTCCTTCCCAATCCTCCCAATATTGGAAGGAAACAAAATAGAGGAATAGAGAGGATTGGCAATCCCTCCCGTTTCCTTTCCTTTTCATTCCCCTTCATAAATCTATCCAAACAAGTGATTATAATCATTCATCCTCTTTTCCTTCCCATTCCCTCAATCCAAATGGATTGTATGTTGATTAAATCAAAATTGTAAATGTGGGGCAAAGTTTAGTTGTACAGACTACAGAGGGCACCATAAATTTGGCCAAATGTTACCTTTCCCCTAGTAAATAAGTGAAAAGGTGCAATATTGTTTGTGTTCTTTGTTTTGTATCATATTGGAGAAAGAGTACGATGACATACTCACAAACCACTTAAATGTTTCCCTTAAAGGAAATAGCCACCAGTTTAGGGGGTTATGGAGGATTGAAATTGTTGTAAGGGTTATAGCTACAGCAAGAGACATTTTTGTAACTAGAATGGTTATGACCAATATCCCTAATCATACCAATTTAATAGTCCCTCCTCTACCCCAAACCCCAAATTAGGAGTCTAGTACTAATTTTTAAGACTTCACGTCCCAAGCTTGGACATAATCAATCGACCTAAGAAATTGTGAAATCCGTTGAAAACAGAGAGTTGATAATCTTTAAGGTTAGCAAAATTAGGGCAAAACAAGAACTTAGAACTCCAATATGCAGTTATGCTTGTGGTGTGATTGTGTATAAATTACACACACAAATAATTATAAATATAAAGATAAATATGGTTGGAAGATGGAATGAAATTAGAGTTAGTGAACTGACCCTGGAGGAAGAAAGATGGGAGAGCTCGGCTATGGCGACCTCGTGGCTCCTTATCTGTGTTAATGCATATCAATTAATTAATAAATATGATTGATTATATTATATATATATACACATTTGATTTTATATTTTTGAAACATTAGTAGAGTTTAGACAGGGAAAGAGAGATAGTGGGGGAAATGAACCTGCTTGAGGAGATGGAGGTGGTTGTTGTTGAAGTCTGAAGGTGATGAAGACGAACCTCCTGCTGGTGCAGCCGCCATTCTTTCTCTCTCTCCCTCTCTACCAAGCCTTCCCCTTCGCCGCTCTTGCGTAGCAACTAAATGCTTTTCCTAAAAATTAAGGGGCTATTATTTACGTCCCTAATTTTATCGCTAATACCACCGTCTATAATTTAATAAAAAATTATATTCTATTGCTTTAACTAAAACGATAGAAAGAGAAGAGACTCACTTTTTTATTATTTGAACTCTCAAAATTAAGAAATTATAACCAAAATAAAGCACAAATATTATTGGTGGGAAGTTTGAAACTTGGATCATGATAAATAAGAAGGATCGTTCATGAGATAGTGAAAAAAGAAAAAGTTGGTAGTGAAATTTCACTCTAAAATGAAGTCAAAGATGTATTATAATTGTTATTATTGGTGTATTAATGTGTATATTAGCTTTCATACATCATTCTACGACATTTAAATTGAAACAAAGATGTAATCTCCAAAATAGAGTATAAAACGGATTCTCACCAAGTTTGACTCGTTTTATATAAGGAAAGTAATATAGTTATAACTCTCCTCAAATAAGGTGAGTGTGTACAAACACACTCATCCCATGTGAGATGAGTATGTGTTATTAGGAGTCACTTACAACACATTCACCTGATGTGAGGTGAGTGTCTGTGAATTCGTTCACCTGTCATTATGTGAGTCTAATTTATAAATACTCCAATATACTCCGCACTCCATTACCTTATATTAGGTGAGTGAGTCACTTATAATACATTTACATGATATGAAGTGAGTGTGTGTGAATCCACTCACTTGTCATTATGTGAGAGACGTAAATGACTTCTTTCTTTTTCAATGTTAAGTAGTTTTTATTTTTAATTAATATTTGTATTAACTTTTAATTGGGAGAAGAGTGTTAGTGACTAAAAATTGACATGATGGGGGTGTTTGTGACAAAGTTAGTGTTAGTGACAAAGTTGGGGAGTGTAAATAATAGCCCCCAAAATTAAGGGTTGATATATTTGACCAATGAATTTTATCAATTTTTTTTGGTAAAAAACACTGAACCCTCTCAAATTATCATTTTTTGGCACTAACACCCCCCTTCAATCTTCTAAAAGTGATACTAAACCCCCCCTAAAATATTAGATGTTATCACTTAACCCCCAAAATTACATAAATGCCCTTATACTATTAGATGTTATCACTTAACTTCTAAAATTACATAAATATCCTTGTACAAAGTTAGTTTTAATGTCACTTTTAGAAGATGTGGGGTTTAGTGCTAAAAAGTGATAGTTTAAGGGGGTTTAGTATTTTTTACCTAACTTTGTACAAGGGCATTTATGTAATTTTGAGGATTAAGTGATAACATTTAATAGTTTAGGGGGGTTTAGTGTCACTTTTAGAAGATTGGAGGGTTTAGTGCAAAAAAGTAATAATTTGAGTGAGTTTAGTGTTTTTTAACCTTTTTTTTAATTGAGTCCCTAAATTTTTTTTGTCTAACAATCCACTTAATTTTTAATAACGTTTTAATTTAACTCAATTATTTAATACTATTAACTAGAATAAACAAAAAATATGAGTTTGACATTAAGGAGTCCCGTTACATCTGCGTGGATAGATGAGATGACCAAAATTATCATGTGAGATGCACGTGTAAGGTTCTCCTACTTAGTTTATGCGCTCAGCGGTTACAATCGTAGAATTAGTGTTTTATATACAAACAGAAATTGAGAAAAAATTGTTGATTCTTCCTCAAAATTGATATGCATGATTGCTTCTATATGTTTTTTTGAATTTTATTGACGATCGTCTTCTTCAGCAAATTTTGAGTTAGGTGAGCCTAAGGTTTAAATTGAGAGAACGACGGTTGAGTTTTGTTGAAAAAAGTCCGCATATTTTTCTTTCATTAAAACAGAACTCTTTGTTTAAATAAGAATAACCTCACACGTGCGTCTTGCATAATGGTTTTTGCCATCTGATCTATCTACATGGATACCTTAATGTCCTACTCAATTTTTTCGTTAATTCTAATTAACAGTGCGAAATGGTTGGGTTAAATTGAAACGTTATTAGGAGTTCAGTGGGCTTTAGACAAAAAAATAATTAGTAACCAAATTGAAAAAAGAGATGAAGTTCGTTTGTCAAATTTATCACTAAGCCAAAAATTAAATAAAATTAAATTTCTACCGGTCTCATTTTTATTACTTTTTTTTTCTTTCTTGAGATCAATCCCTCTCCCACTGGCTTTCAGACTAATGCCTGGTCGTAATTCGTTGCTATAGCTGACAACTCTTCAAGAATTGACTCGGAAGCCAAACCCAGTCGACCTTGGACTTTTATAATAATAACCTTACACTATTTAATCAAGAGGTTTATCGCCATGTTAATCTTTGGGCTATTATTCAAATTATTAGTCTTAATTTATCCAATTTCAAATTAGATATATATTTTTTTGCAATTTTTTTTAAATATAAATTTGAGGTAAGTTACTTATTTTAATTATTTATTTATTTTCAAAAATATCTCTAAACGAGTCGATCATTAAAAACTTAAAAAAAAAAACTAAGAATACCTAAATATTAAGAAAAAAAATCTATGTTAATCCGTAATTATAAGTTATAATCCACAAACTTTTTTGTATTTACCCACCACGTTCCTCGTTAGTCCTTGATCAAATACACACCGAGTCTAATTTACAGCGAACTCTACCGGCACGAATTCCAGCCAAAATAACAACATGACCAGAGGGTCCAATCATTGAGCATTATTTGAACACCTTCCCGCACCCACATTCTAGGTAGATTCAAAAATTTCAGCCTATTCTTGATTCAAATAGAGTATCTATATATTATTCTATTTTGGTAATCAATATTGTTTACCAGTTAACTTTTATCGTATTTTACTATTTTTAATACTTTTGAGTGTATTGGGAAGTTTTGAAGAGATCTCAAGAATCCAAATTATCGATTAAAAAATGTTGATAGTTTGACAATTTTAAAATTTATCATGAATTTTAGAACTTTTGAAATAAATGAATTGGAGATCGAAAATTTTCTTTTCCTTATATATTCCTCTCGATCGAAGACTATAAGCACCACCTAAGAATGCATGAGTTTGCTTAAAAAATTTCCACAATTGGTCTCCTAGAATGATGTTTGTGGTATAACCAATGGGGCCAAAGGGCAACTAGGTCAACACATGTGAAATTGGTAGCTGTAAACTGGGCGCTAAACCTGTAAAATGTGAAACTTCGCGTACAAAAGTCTGGTTTAATTAATGGGGGCAAATGCCAAACAAGTTACACGATGAATATGATGTCGCAATAAATTTACACAAAACAAGGAGACCTACTCAAACCGAGGATCTCAGAAGACTTAAGTTATAATCCGAAAGTTAACTAGCAAGTTTTACACAGCATTTCAATTGATACTATAGTTACAATAATATAAGCATAAATCCACAATACAACAACTACTAGTAGTTTGCTAGAATTTAAATTTACAATAGACCCTACCTAAGAGGCGTGCTTGAAACTTGTCTAGGCCTAAGATGATCTCCCTTCAATATACTGCAAACAACAATAAATTGGTGAGGAGGTTCAGCCAGAGTGACCCAAGAGGATAACAGAGATAAATACATAATAACATCAAGCAATTTTCTTGTTTATTTCATTATTCCATCTTTCTTACCAACTAAAACCTTTGTTTAGAAGTCAAAGGAACCTTTGATACCATCCAGGCTCTCTCCCAGAGATACTCTGCAGAACATAGATAAAACTAAATACATGAACAAATATGGAGATAAATATTCAATGTTAAAACGAAACAAAAATATCGATAATAAATAGGTGAACAAATACGGAGATAAATATTCAATGTTAGATATTTGTTTGGGATAAATTTCTTGATCCTTTTGATTCTAATGCAGCACTTAACTTAGGGTCCATGTTATAAATATTACTTTTCGGGTTTACATGGTATGAGATTCTTTGGGGGTGGGAAGAAAATTAATTCATGAAAAAGAAGAAAAAGGTGGAGAATATATCCTCACCAAATCACTCATATTTTTTTCCAACTCCTCATAAAAATAAAATGTTCTCCTATCATTTTCCAACTTTGTTCTCAAACTGATCCTTAATATTTCCATATTTTATGACCAGCACTTCCTTAAAATATGTCTAAGATATCAGCAAAATATTTTTTTTTTCCTAACAAATTCTCTTCTCATATTCAATGAAAGGCACATCAACTCTTGCAAGACTCTAAACCACTGTAGGTTGGTATAACTTCATTGAAAGGAAAATGTGTAATGGCTTTATTCCATCTCAACAACTATCTGTTTTACGTCAAGCAATACAATACATAATGTAACTCCCAATATTTCAAAGGGAACTTGACGAGTCAATCCACATCTTACCATTGAAATAGGATCCACACAAGGAAAAGCACTTGCCACTCATTGGTAATTAGCTGAATCCCGAAAACGTCCGGGTCAAGATATGGCTTTCAAATTAATTTCCGAATTCGTGGATGCTACCAAAGTTAGTGGTGATGCCATAGGCATAAAGGAAGAGACTCAGAGAAATGGCAGAAGCAAATAGAGCTATGTCTTAATTATGTAATAGGTCTTTATATAGCCATCGATTCTTACTCTCATCTCAAAATCATATATTCTGCAGAATGCCATTCTATCTTTTTTCAGCCTACTCAAGTCCAACCCATTTGGACTTCTGGGGGCGCACATTTCACAAAAACCGCATAGTTTCTCCTCCAAAAATGACTTCTCCGGTTGGGAACGCATTAAATATTTACCAAAACCTGTCGGTGCTAAAGATTTTGGATTAGAATCGCTCTCGGGAGATTTTCAAGAATCAGTTACAAAACTCAGACCTGTCAGTGTCATTATACATCTTATTGTGATTTTCATTGTGGTGGATTTTCAGTCCAGTGGTTTTTCACATCTTTAAAGGTTTTGAAAATAAATCATTTATCTGCAATCCTTACATTCTAATCTTATTGTAGACTTATGCATGGGTTGGTATTTAAAAAAAGATGCATGTTATCACACTCACACCTAGTTTATTAATTATTATTGTTTTTGGTTACAGCTTTTACATACTAGCCACTAGCCGGGAGGGTCAATTTGACTTTTCGGGTTTGATATTTCTTTTAAGTATAAAAAGCTTGTCTATGTCATATTAAGACTTCCCTCTTTAGTTACAAGTATTGTAGTTGCGCAAATGGTACCAATGCTCCGTTGTCTGGTTGCCACTCGAAGCGAGAGGTGCTACTAGAAGCCTACACCTCTAAGAAAAGATGGGTCCTATAATCCTACTAGAACACGTACAACAACAAAAGGATGAAAAAGAAGCGCTTGGGACTCAAAAGCAGACATGGACCTTTACCCCCTAGTCTATTAACACTTACACATACAATACCTAAGATATATAACAAACTCAGATGCAAGCATTCACATAATATCTAATTTTGAACTAGAAACTGATAATTCTCATATCAATCCAAAACATGCTCCTATCTACAAGATATCTTAAATTAGATAAACCAATCATAAACCTTACCAATAAGCGAAATACTTTTTGTCCATGAGATGCAAAGAGTTGGCCAGAATGTTAGAGGGGTTAGAAAAACATACCCAGAAAAATAGATCAAATACAAAAAGAAAGACTAATATGATATGAAAGACTTCCTAGAAAGATTTCGAAGAATAAATATTTACTGGAAAGATTGGGCTATACACTATAGATAGTTAGCCACTGTTCCATTTGAAACACGGATTTAGAAAAGATTAAAAACATTGGCTATGATATTGAACATTCGCAAGAATCACACTCAAGGTTTACATAATTTTGAAGCTTATCAGCAACAACTCGTAGTGATAGAATTACAGAGCATTTATTATAGGAAGTACGAAAGTAATACTAATATCATATCTTTAAAGGGGTGAGATTTAACCTGTGCATACAGTACTTGTACTCTTGGCTCCTTGAGTAATCTTTCTCACCTTCTTCCAACTGGTAAACAAACACAACAAAAATAAATGAATGTTCAAATATTAATACAATATATCGTTTAGTACAAACAGAAGATTTATTTAGTCTGTATTCTAACCGGATCGCTCTCGTAAACAATCTCATAACAAGGAGGTGATAGGCATCTCAGTGCACAATTCTCCTTGGCTATCAAGGAAGCCTTGCAGTGTTGACCCCAATATCCACTGTTCAAAATATTTGTACCAATTATCTAACAACCAAACAGTAATTATACATGCAATTTCTACACATGAATAAAAATCAAAACCAAAAATTATGGCTATATTTGGTTCGTTCAAAACTCGCTGCAAACTGTATTCAATTTAAAGAGTTTTTCATGCAAACAAAATATTTTATGTCTATTTGGTTGCTAGGAGAAAGGATGATTTTTTTTGTACTACTTTACGGTGTGCATCAGAAAGAGGAAAACAATATAAAAGTATATTACAGTCTTTTCACTATCAGGGCCAATTAAACACACTATGTTATATTTTTCTGGCAAACCAAATCCAACAAAGCCTATGTCTGCCTAGCAGCAAAAAATCCCCAATTTAAGGATAATTTTCAAATCACATTTTTGTATGGTCTTTTCATACTGCAATGAAAATCGAAACTAAAATTACATTTAAATCTCTGAAAGCAAACAACAAAAAGAATGAAAAAATCGAATGTACCTCTCAATATCCCCATAACACTTGCTTTTCCTTTCTCGAATCTCCGTATCCTAAGTGAGCAACAAAAACAAAAATATTGAAGAGATAGATCTTGGAAACAATTGATGAACAAGAGTAAAACATTACCGTAATTGGATGACGAGACTTTGCAAAGACATTTTTCGAACACGCAATAATGGCCAAGGTGATGAATACTAGTAGGGTTTTTTTGTGATTATATGTCGAAGTATCCATTTGATATATCAATTGGTTCTTCTGTGAGTGTTTTTGTAGAATTTTCTCGCTCTCCTAAAACCTAATTGGACTGGATCACTGCTAGTCTGCTAGGTTCTCGAATTTCATGCTCATCTCCTAAAAACCATCTTAAAAGGGAAGGTTTTTCCTTTCAGTTAAATTGCACTTACTTCCCTTTTGGTTTCGATAAATAATATATTAGTCCCCTGAGGTTTGGATAAATAATACTAAAAGGGTATTAGTAAAAATATCCTTAAAAAATCACCCTTAACACCTATTTTTTAAACGCCCAAACATATACTTTGAAATTAAAAGATCACCCTAATATAATTAAGCATGCTCACAAAAATATACTTTTGTTACATAAGTCTACAATGACAGAAAAAGAGTATCGCAATCATACAAATGCAACAATTATTTGTCCCAGTTTAAGTACAATTTTGTGGCACTAAAATTACTACAAATGCAATTATCATCTCTTAGCAATTAACTAATGGCAACATTGCATGGCAGAAACAATTGTGCTATTTTGTTGAAGGAATATAATTTCAAATCTATTTATTTCATCATTTGTTTCCATAAAACCCAAAATAAATATTATTTATTAGCTTTTGTCATTGTAATATCAAAAGAATATGCCATCTCATTAATCAAAATTAGAGTGATGAAGCTCGTATTAAAAAACACATGCTATTCAGAATTAAAGTATCCACAAAATTGACCTTGTTATCTACGTGCTATATCATCATAAACTAATAATTAAGTTTAACATTTCCATTTTAATAGATAACTAAACCCAAGAACAAAGCCGCACACGTACAAGACATAAATCAAACATACACAACTTGTGTGTGTGTATGTGTATATATATAATTAACAACTTCCCCAATCTTTGAATCGCATATATGCAAGGTATAAATTTCACAAATTAAATATATGGAGCACATGTATGTATAATATACATATACATACATACATAAATATATATATATATATATATATATTATGCATGTGTGTAAATAAATGCATGTAAATCAACATAGTAGTAGGAGAAATTAATGGCAAGGGAGGAAAAGTGGTCAACAAACAGGAAGGCAAGAAGAAGTTGTGAGGATAAATAGAAATGATGATTAAAAGCTAGAGCGCCTTGAGAGTGAATTGTGATTAAGTGAATTTTAAAAAAGAAAAATAGGTCTTAAATCAGCACTCGTACTAAAATACTAGTTTTCTAACTCGTGCGATACACGAGCGCATTTATAAATTTATATATTTTTTTTCTACTTTTTATAAATATTGATAATTTTCCCAATAATTTTTTCTTTTTATTAGATGTTCTATAAGTTTCACACCTATAATATAATCAGTCATTAAGTATGGGAGTGTCATAATTTTCATATCTATCCATAACTAATTAAGTACTCAACAATAAATTTTGCTCAAGATACAATTTAAGAATTTAGTATAATAGTGAGTTGAAAAACCCCAATTTAATTGAACTGAACTTCCCAAGTTTTCTCTTAACTTTTCACAACAAATTTAACCTATATTAAAAAAATAAAAACAACTCTAGAAAATGAAACTTAATTATAACTTATAATTTGGAAACATACTATTAAATCTTAATTAAGCTAATAGTTTCAACATAACAACATCCGACATTTCTTAAGAATAATAATTAAAACTTTTATAATTAACGCACAAACAAATTAAAAAGAGCAAGTAAAACCCATAAATATATAAATATAATTGCTAATTTAACTCAAGAAATATGGTGAACAACTCAAGCAATAATTGCAAAAATATATATATAAACAGTTTATGTTGCTGGACTTGTTTCAACATCCTTTTTACATAGTCTCGTGGAACAAAAATATGCAGTTATATAGTGTGTGGGAATTATAATGTTTTACTTTAGAAGATGAAGGAGAAGAAACCATTGAGAAATCCAAAAGATTGGTAGAATAATCTATGTTATTATTAAACTATTAACAAAAATGTAGGTTATATTATTTATTTTTTTAAAAAGCAATACTTTAATTAAATTTAATAAATACTCTCAAATGTTAGAACTTCCTCCGTAATTAATGCTTACTAATGAACATAATTAATAAGAGCTAGAAGATTTTATCTATAATATTATTATAGTATAATATATGATATGATATATGATGTGGCGCAAGCACTATTAATATATTCTATGTATCTTTTCTTTTTTACTTATATTTTAAAATTTTCAATTATATAAATGTATTTGATCTAGTAATGATAAAAAAAAATACACATGAAATCATTAATTCAAGTTTAAATATTAACATTTTTTTTATTAAACAACTAATAATTTGCAAAATAACCTTCAAGAGCAAAACGAAAAAACATTTATCTAAGAGAATAGTTATGTAATTATATAAGCTCGTTAATAAAATGTCTCTTGTTTAATATATGGTAAAGCGTCCGGCCTTTAATATATAGTAAACTTATCCCACCTTTGTTTTCATATTCTCTCAATTATTATTGAGTAATGACCAGAAGATCATCATCATCATCATATATATATATATATATATAATTGACCTAACATTTTCAAATTTACATTTTGTCCAAAAGAGGGCAAAAGCCCAAATGACTCTTACAACGGAGAGTCCAAAAACAAAATAATAATAATAATAATATCTACTAATTAACTAAGTGGTGCCCTATCTTACCAACATGTTCCACGGTGCAAGTCCAACACATGCGAAGATAGACTTATACCCCTTATATTATCTCCAACGATCTTGTATAAATTTTGTGTAGATCCTACGTGTCAAAGTGAGATTTATATAAAAATAATAAATAATTCGTTTTGAACTCCAACAGTATATTTTAGACTTTTGTATAAATATTAAACTACTAATTAAATATGCATAAGTGAAACTTATCTTATATTTATTTTCTTAATTTTTAAATTCATTTATTTCTAGATATGGAATGAGGGAAAATAGATGCGAGATTATTTGATGTGGTTGTGTAAATTGAGTTTGTATTTTACACAATATTTTTACATAAATCTTGTCAAAGTTTCTTAAAACACTGGAGGCCTTTTTTTTTTACAAAACGTGTAAATTTTACACAGGCTAAAATTATACACTACGGTTAGAGATACTTGTAGTGCAGCCAACGAAAACCTCTCTCATTTGGCCAATAATGTACGTTCTCAAAAGATGGAATGTCGAGGAATTTGGTAATTTCTTTCGCAATAAACAGAAGCTCCTAGCTAGCAAGACTCGGAAGGCATTCAAAATACACGAGATTACTATAATAATCCATTTCTAGTCAACCTTGAAAGCGGACTGCTAACTGATTACTCCTGTATTTTATACTAAGAAGAGACTTCTGGTTCCAAAAATCTCGAACACAGTGGATCGTTTCGAGAGACCGCAATACGAGTTTTTATCATTTAACTACTCTCAATCGAAGGCAGCTCAATAAAATTCTAGCCTTCCTTGAAAAACCATGCGCTCGAATATTTCAAGAATTATATTTATTTACCAAAGATCCGATGGTTTTGGAGGACAACACCACGCACGGCTACGCCATCACAGCACATGTTAAGTGCCGAAGATCAATTCCAACTCATGCGTCAGGTTGAATTTTGGGAGACTACGGCAATAATGAAATCCATGAAACCTCACAAGGCTCCAGGTCCCGACGAATTCCAAAAACTATTCAATCGTCAGTACTGGCATGTGGTCGGTCCGACTGTTCATAATCTGGTGGCACAAGTTTTTCGTACGGTTACGTTTGTTCCAACCTTAAATGATACATTTTTGGTGCTCATACCAAAGGTAGATCATCCTACTTCGATAACTCAATTTCGACCTGTTGTGCCCATCGGTACATGGGTCGAGCCCGGGGCACCAACCGGGCCCGCCGGTCCGTACACATAGTAATGATACTGTCCCCAACTTAAACACTTTTGGGTCACAGGTGTGGGGTTTTACCTTAAAAGGCCTCGTTACTAGATAGAGACTCTCCCCCACTTATATACCTACGTTGAGTTCTACAATTTTTCCATGTGGGATCAATGGTTTGAGCCAACAATTCTCAACAATTTTCACCTTGGATCAAACCAGTCCACATTGGCTTCACCTTGGACTAACACCGGTCCGGCTCCACCTAGACCTATACCATAGTCCACCATGAATTCACCTTTGAACTATCCATGTACATCACCACTCAATAATGTCCATCCACAAGATCATCCATCTTTGGTCAATGCACACATCTCGAGGTACACCCTATTTCACCTTACTCGAGGAACCTGCATAACCACCTTGACAACAGCACTCTGGGTGTACGTAGGCTATAGCGACTCCACCCCCGACTTCTCCAAGTCTAACTTTACTATAGGCTCTACCAAGTCCAGCTACCGGAACGCTTTTTTGTAGCGACTTATCACCTTAGGTTCAACCGAGTTCTTCCGACTCTACCGAGTCTAGCTACGGGTACTGCTTCATAAGTCCGTGGATCCACCATTTCCTCTGATACCAATTGTTGTGCCCGTCGGCACTCGGGTCGGGCCCGGGGCATCAGTCGGACTCGTCGGTTCGCGCACATAGTAACGATATTGTTCCCAACTTAAACACCTTTTGAGCCACATGTGTGGAGTTTTATCTTAAAAGGTCTCGTTATTATGTGGAGACTATCCCCCACTTATATACATATGTTGAGTTATACAATTTTTCCATGTGGGATCAATGGTTTGAGCCAACCATTTTCAACAATCTCCATATTGGATCAAACCAGTCCACCTTGGCTCTACCTTGGACTAACACCGGTCCGGCTCCACCTAGACCTATACCATAGTCCACCACGAATCCACCTTTGAACTGTCCATGTAGATCACCACTCAACAATGTTCATCCACAAGATCGTCCACCTTTGGTCAATGCACACATCTCGAGGTACACCCTATTTCACCTTACTCGACGAACTTGTACAACCACCTTGATAGCAACACCCTGGGTGTACGTAGGCTATAGTGACTCCACCTTCGGCTTCTTCGAGTCTAACTCCACCACAGGCTCCACCAAGTCCAGCTACCGGGACGCTTTTTTGTAGTGACTTATCACTTTAGGCTCAACCGAGTTCTTCCGACTCCACCGAGTCTAGCCACCAGTACTGCTTCACAAGTTCGTGGATCCACCATTTCCTCTGATACCAAATTATTGTGCCCATCGGTACTCAGGTCGGGCCCGCCGGTCCGTACACAAAGTAACGATACTGTCCCCAACTTAAACACTTTTGGGCCACAGGTGTGGGGTTTTACCTTAAAAGGCCTCGTTACTATGTGAAGACTCTCCCCCACTTATATACCCATGTTGAGTTCTACAATTTTTCCATGTGGGATTAATAATTTGAGCCAACCATTTTCTACAATCTCCACCTTGGATCAAACCAGTCCACCTTAGACTAACACCGGTCCAGCGCCACCTAGACCTATACCATAATCCACTATGAATACCACATGGAAAAATTGTAAATCTCAATATGGGTATATAAGTGGGGGAGAGTCTCCACATAGTAACGAGGCCTTTTAAGATAAAACCCCACACCTGTGGCCCAAAGGTGTTTAAGTTGGGGATAGTATCGTTATTATGTGCGTGGACCGACGGGCCCGGCTGGTGCCCTGGGCCCGACCCAAGTGTCGGCAGGCACAACAATTGGTATAAGAGGAAATGGTGGATCTACGGACTTGTGAAGCAGTACCGGTAGCTAGACTCGGTAGAGTCGGAAAAACTCGGTTGAGCCTAAGGTGATAAGTCGCTACACGACCAATATCTTTATGTAATGTACTTTACAAGATTATTACCAAGGTTTTTGGTGAACCATTTATGCAAAGTTTCACCCACTCCAATCAAGCTTAATTTGTCCCTGGTTAGCATGCACTGGATAATGTAATTATTGCCCAGGAAAGAATTCACAGTGTTAAGCGATCAAAATCAAAGACTAGAGGTATATTGTTCAAGGTTGACCTTGAAAAAGCATATGTAACGTAGACCGGCGATTTTAATTTACTCCATACACTTGAATTATATATATGATTTTCCACCGTCTGCTATTAGACTCATTGTGACGTGTATTGGGTCTTCCACTATCTAGGTTTTATGAAACGATGATAAAATAGCAAAGTTTACGCCGTCACAGGGAATACCACAGAGTGATCTTTTATCTCTCTTTTTGTTCGTTCTTTTTCTCGAGCGGCTTTCTATTTTAGTTGCCAATGTCGTCTCTCGGAAAAAGTGGCAGCCTTTAAAGCTATGCAGGGGGTCCTCAAGTTCCGCATATTTTATTCGCCAGCAATCTCCCCTTCTTTGCTTAAACAATGACACAGCAAGCTGCTCAAATAATATATAATGTTATGACTCAGTTTAGATTGATGTCCAGCCAATCCATAAGCATCCGGAAATTAATTACTTATGGAGGGCCCAATGTTGCTCAAGCAACAAAATTACAAATGCTACCGGAATTTCATTCACATAATCATTAAGCCACTACCTCGGTATCCCACTTATACATGAGCATATTTCTCGGTGCACCTTCAATTTTAATGTAGAAAAAGTTAACAAGTGGCTCTCAGGGTGGAAATCTAAACACCTTTATATGGCTAGCAGGTGTACCTTAGTTCAATCAATGCTCACCAAAATTCTGATGTATACGGTGCCATCGGCCTGGCTACCTTAATCAACATGTGACGTCCTTAACCAATTGAACCGTAATTTCTTATGGGGCTCCACTACTGTAAAAAGAAGGCTGCACATGCTTAACTGGGATCAGGTAACCTCTACAAAAAAGAACAGAGGTCTGGCTATTCGTGAGGCTCGAAAGGAAAATATAGCTCAATTGGCGAAGCACGGGAGCAATTTGGCAACTGGTTCTAACGCAATTTGGGCGTAACTTTTGTGCTCAAAATACATTAAGCAACATGATATTATAGAATGCAAAGTAAAAGGTGGCAACTCGAGCAGGTGGAAAGGAATCGTCCGTAGCTTTAACATGATCAAAGGCGGACTCACGTGGCAAATAGGAAAAGGGGAGAGAGCGTCACTTTGGTTTGATATATATATGGTTGAAAAATGATCATTTTTATCTAATCGTTGAGAACATTCATCCGTTAGAGATTTGTTGGAGCAAATATGTATTTGAGAAAAAACTTAGACAAGGCAAAGTAGAGTTTTCCCAAGTTCCACATAGGAGAAAGAAAAAACCTTTCATAGGTTTTTATATGGGGAAATTGGCTTAAGGGCTTGAGCCCTTTGGGCATTAGACTTTTGTGCTATTGGGTGAGGACTTGGATGAATGTGATTCACCACACACGCGCGCGCCGACCGACCGACCCAACCCGGTCCAGGCTCGGGCTCGGGCCGGGGCTTGTCTTGAGCAATGTATAAATTTTTTATACAAAATGGTTTTAGAAAATTTTATTTGTTAAAATAAAATTTATTTCAAAATTTAATTTTTTAAATTTCAAAAGTGGTCAAACCATTTCCGAACTGCTCCCTCTTTTCTCTCCACGTCGCCGTGCATTTTTCCAACGAAACGGATTTTTAATTATCTTCCTACCGTTTTAATTTTTTCTAGATATACTGAAAGGATTTTTATTTTTCTTAAATCGAAATCTTCTTTAACAAAAACGAAACCAAAAAATATTCAAAAGAACCCTAGAAATTTTTTTTGCCTCCGGCAAGGAAATTTTTCGCCTCCGGCGGTAAAAGATTTACCGTTTTCGAGCAATTAAAGGAATGTTATTGTTGAGCGATCAAAAAATTGCAAATCGATCGTACAAAGGGTATTTACCCTGTTTCATCCTGGGGACGGCGTGGCGATAATCGAACTGCTAGCACAATTCCGGGCAGAGCCGCGAAAACGTCTTAAAGAGAGCAACCTAGTTCGCGACTCAACCCGGTGTACTTTCTCTCCATCTTTTATTTTACGTTTTGCAGTTCATATTTCTCAAGAAGATTACGTGGACCGTCTCTGATATCATTGTCAATGGTCACTGGCATTTGCAGCAACTTCGAACATTTTTACCGGATAAGGTACGGCAGCAAATTGAGGCTATCCCGCTGGAAAATGACACGGACATGCTCGTATGGAAAGGCAATACTGATGGAGTTCCAACCGTTTACTTATTTTTTCGATTTCTATCACATACTGAGCAACGAGACAATTATGGCCAATGGCAATGGATCTAGCATATCAAATGCCCACAAAAACTCAGGCTCTTCGTATAGTTAACAGCTCATGACTGCCTCGTCACAAATGCATACGGGGTATCCATTGGTATATATATATCTCCATTTTTGATCTATGCCCACGGTGTACTACTCAAACAGATACTATATTGCATTTATTACGGGACTGTGATAGGTCTAAAACTATCTGGGAATCCATTTTACCAAGCTCAAAGGTCTCATGGTTTGTCGGTGCTCCCCTACAACAATGACTCAAGGACAACATTGAAGACAAGGGCCGTCTGGGAACTTATTTACGTTTGGACTGGATTTCAATGTTTTTGGCAGTACTGTGGAACATTTGGACAAGTAGAAATGAAGCTGTTTTTCAAGGAAAGGATTTCACCATCACTAGAGTGGTTCGCCAAGCCTCCACTTTCGCCATTGATATACAGCTTTCTATGGACCAAATTAAGCCTTCTCCACTGGCCGGGTCCAATCAATAATCGTTGGTCTAACTCGCCACCAGGATATCTGAAGTTAAATGTGGATGGTGGGTTTAACATGGTATTGGTTCTTATGGGGTATCCTTCGTGATAATGCTGGACATTAGGTATGGGGGTTTACGGGTCAATGCTCCTCTTTAGACCTGTTGCGTGCTGAACTAGAAGCTATCAAGGAATGGTTACAAGCATTGCTTAATAGACGTTTATACCGAGTCATGATTGAATTAAATTCCTCGCAGGCAGTCAACCTCATACACGGGTACATACCCCGGCGAATTTTATCCTCATTTGCAAACTATCTTACACTATAAGCAGCTCCGTATTCAGTAATTGGAGCTCCCTCATCGGTTTTGTATCTTGTCTTTGTAATGCAGTAGCACACACCATGGCTGCCCTTGGTACTTACTTTTGTAATACGCCGGCGCTACTTTTGTTATTCAAAACTGTTGTAAATGATCTATGCGAATAGAGAGCCCCATTTTGCAACATCAACAAAAAAAAAAGGGCTTATACACTCGTCAATAAGCTGCCCAAGAAAATTATATATGGTCACTATATATCAAAATTAGAATTTTATAAAAGTAATTTTCGTTTTTTATACATTTAAAGAGCTTGTCTTTCATGACTGATAATATATATATATATATATATATTCAAATTACAATGGCATGAATAAAACTCCTTATCCCTCGCTCTTCGATCTTTATGCTAGTCATCCTTACCGATATGCTATAAGGATATTGGCTAGCTAGCTAAGAATATTTTAGAAATGCAAAATGAAGTAAAAGATACTCTTGGTATATTAGAAAATGGGTAATGAAGGATATATTTACACGGAAATATATTTTTGTTAACTAGTTATTTTTGTAATTTTTTTAGAAAACAAAAATCATGTTTTTTTTTTGTATTGGGTCTAAACATGGTTTATGTAAATTTTCCTCATTTATTATGTTCCAAAAATATCCTCACGTGTTTATTCGAATCTCTCTCTCTAAATATATATATATATGTATATTTACACAAACATTTTTATACATACGAACACACATATTTGCCCTGTCATTCTGTCAGCTAAACATAAACTACCTCCCCTTTAAATGCGCTCCTATATTTTCTCTGTCTTAAAATCCATTTGAATATGTTTACCATACATGTTTTCTTCTAACTAAACCCAGGAAGAGAGAGAATTTAGACAGAAATGCTTGAATCCTAAAATCTTAAACCATCAAGAAATCAAACCATCAAACCATCAAACAAGAAGAAGGATAGTTGAAAAAAATAAAAATATTATATATATAGAGAGAGAGAGAGAGAGAGAGAAAACATCAAGAACTAGAGATAAAAAAAAGATAGGGAAGCCAAGCTTTCGCGCGCAAAAAGGAGAAAAAACAATGGAGGATGAGAGGGCTAGAGATATCAGGGTCCCTCTCGTCTTTTTCCTCTTCAGCATTTTCTTGCTAGCTGGTGGCGTATTCCTTATCCTGTACGTTTTCGTTCCAGATTCTTCCCAGCCTTGGTATCCCACCGCCGCGTTCGTGTTGATCGGTGCGCCGTGGGTATTTTGGCTCATGACGTATATATATACGTGCATTAAAGCTTGTTGCAGGCGGAATCGGGTGGAGGACCGCCAGCTCTCGCAGCGCAGCCGCCCTTCCATCCCTAGATCCACCACCGATGCCTCCGCCAAAATGGCTTCCCAGAAGAGCAACGCCGAAGGCCGTTCATCCGCGTCTTCTAGTGAATGTGAAAAGCCATTAGCGTTGTCCGTCGCGTCTTGAGGATACTAGATATACTGCTCCCTCCGTCTGGTTTTAACCTTCTCTCTCTTCTATGGGTACACTGGCTTCTACGTGATCAGTTAGATTTTGTACGTTGATTATGTGTTTCAAAAGTAAACATAAATTTTAATTTGGAACATCCAGAAGAAAACAATTAACTCTTAATTTGAGAGGGTGAGAAGTATTGGTGGGATATTTCTTCACTTTTTTCTTGTTATGAGGCCAATTGTTGATCTCAATCGATCTCCCAATTCTTGTAGAGGGAGAAAATGAAAAAACCAATGAATACGAAAAAGGGCAAGATTTGAGAAATATAGCATCTGTGTATGATGATGAATGGTGATACATGAAATTTGAAACATTTATGTTATGTTCGAATATAAAAAATATAGATAGGAAAATGCGAAGCAAACTATACAAAATATATGGTAAATCTGCTTATGAATTACCATTACTATTTCCGTTTTTCACCCTCTGCCAAAGGAAAATGCTAGGCGTATCTAAATTTTGTACAAATTTTTTGTGTAAATTGACATTGCATTATTTCAATAAATTGTTGGAACCCCATATTGAATGTGTTGTTAATTTGCCTTTTTTCATATCTGATTGGTGCAGCAACCATTAGTATAAAAAAAATTGTACAACTGGATCGAGATATGGCTTTCAAATTATGTTCCAAATTCATGGATGCTTCCATATGAAGTGGCGATGCCATACGCAAAAAGGAATAGACTCGTATAATGGCAGAATCAAATTAATAAAACTTTTATACATTTTAGTTAATCCATGAACATGATCTATATGTATAGACGCATATATATATATATATACCCATGGAATTAATAGACATATAGTTCCATGTATCTATCCATCTCGATCAAAAAACAATATGTTATATATGGCCAGAGCTAGTCCTACTCATGGCGACCTGGTTGAGTACGTTGGGAGAAGCTGTAACTATATGTCGATCTATTGTTTTTTGCTAAGAAAAAACAATAAGGATATAAATATCTAGTTCCTTATATATATAAATATCTATTGAAAAACCGGGTAATATGCATGAATTAGTTCCTTATATATATAAATATCTAGTTCCATATATAATTTTAATTGCTAAGAAACGGATTAAGGCCATAAGCCCATAAGGATGAAAAACTTCATATTTGTTTTTGTTTCTTCAATCTGTAACTTGGACATATTTAATAATAAAAAAAAAATTAAATAAAAGTGATAAATGATCTAGTGATTAATTAACTGTAACTTAATTTTATTTAAGAGTTGTTTCATTTAAACCTTACTGAAAGTGTATATTTTCTTATGTATAAAGATACTATAAGGATAAAATAGGAAATTCAAAATTACAACATATATAACTTCATTGACAGTTAAAAAACCTTTTAACTATATATATAATTAAAGATGCGAAAAACTTACTTCATTGATATCACGTACTCACAATATGTACATAAAACGTTAATTTTTTGACATACATTGGTGTGAATCAAATCCTGATCGACGCTGCGGCCTCCCTTTCAATCTCCGGCCATGCATGTCAGCTAGAATTATCAATATGCAAGCTATAACACTATCAGCTAAACGTATGTTGTCTCTAATTAATCAGATTGCACTAAGAAACTCGATAGAGGTAAACTAATACAGCTAGTGCAAAAGAGAATAAGTTTAATTTTCGTGTATTTGTAAAACAACTCCAAATTATTAATTAACTAATGTTGCGTTCCAAACAGTACTAAAAATCCTATCAAGCTAGGTTTCTTTTAATATTTAATTACCAAGTTCCTGAACAAATGCTATCAAATTTGAGAGTTTAATTTCTTGCTTTGCTCAATTTAATATGGAGTAAAAGTATAAAATTCATACGAATATGTACTAGTAGTATGAACAAATTTATGTTCCTTAATTTGTTTCAATTTTTTGTAGTTTTTTTAAATTTAAAGTGGTAAATTTATATGTAAAGTTTGAGTCTTATTGTTTTATAATTATAAATTATGCATATCAATTATAAGAGACTTGTGTGAATTTACTGATTCAAAGATATATGTAAATATATATGGGTAGGGCTATTGCACTCCAAGTGAACTGAGTAGTTCTCTAGCACTCCAGTGTCATATTTAATAATTTTTTTATTTTTTTTAAGAACACTTTATTTACATTTGTAATATATTTTGGAGTGTTGGAGGAGATGACTTACTTGCAATACTAATAGCCATACCATATATAAATATAATCTAATATTATAATTTCATAAAAAAATATGCTTGCAACAAAATTCCAATATTGTTATTGAGAAAGTTAAACTTGCATCTAACTACTAACCGGCCGCCGGACCACTTATCATTTTTGTTTAACTCTTTTGTTTTAATTAAATATATACAAGTCACACATGCATCACTTGCGTAGTAAACTAATACATATTTACAATATTAAAGTTCATAGTAGGGGTGCAAATTTGTACGGTAAAAACCCGAACCAATTAACTAAATAAAATCGATCCAAAAAAATGGATTTGGGTTTCACATATTTAGATACTAAAAACCGAAAATATCGAAACCAAAAATGCTAACTTTCTTTGGGTTGGTTTTAGTTTTAATGATTCAAAAACCAAAATACCAAAATTTATAATACCGAAAATACTGAACCAAAAATACCAAAAATAAGGGTAAATAAATTATTTTAAGACAATGTATATATTATTATATATAGTATAGAATATCTTTGACTTTATATATTATGTGTATAATTTCAAAATTTATTCATACAATGTTACATGTGTTATAATATATATAAACTTATCGATCTAAAGAGACATACGAAATATTATAAGATTATTAATAAACTTATAATCTAATTATTAAAAATTGTATCTCTTTTGGTTCAAAATTTTTGTATATTTTGTAACTTTTATGTTAGTGAACTCATAGATATGAAATAATATTATCGTATTTTTTGCATTGAGAAAAAACATGTTAAAAATAAAATTAACTATGTAAATACGAAAAATTATGAAAACATGTTAAAAATAAAATTAATTATATGTACCAAAAAATCAAGATAGGTAAATACCAAAAATATACCCAAAAAACCTGAAAATTTTGAATAATTGCATGGTTTTTGGTTTTGGTTTCATGTTCTGAAAAGCTGAAACCAAAATACCAAAAATCAAAATTACCAAACATCATGGTTTTGGTATGGGCCAATTACCAAACCAAGCTGACCAATTCCCACCCCTAGGTAAAGTAGCCAATCCAAATATGTTATATATTGCTTTATGAGATTTCAATTTTATGATATGTGATTTATAGTCTTAACACATGGTGTAATTTTGAGCCTAACATGTGGAGTAATTATATTGGGTAACGTGGAAACCGTGTGGCTGTTAAACCTTAACACAGTGAATAATCATTTCTTCTAATACCATATTAAAGTTTAGGTGCTAGTATCCAACCCAAAACCAATTTACAATAGGTGGAGTAACCTTTAGATTTTAATTATATATTTATTTGCGATAATATAATTTTCTAATGTGAGATTTATAGTTTTAACATGGAAGGGTATCCATACTAGTAGAAGAATTTGAAGCCAAAATCCTAAGTTTTGACATGAATGTTTTAGTAAGGAGTGATGGTCATTTCTCGAGACAAACTCAAATAAATACGATGTTATGCTATCTATATTATCTTGTGTTTGAAAAGTGAATACTACTTGCAATACTGGGATGAGATCAAAAGACATAGCGGATATCTATCATCAACATAACTGAAATTACCATATTACCCTTTATAGATCTGAAAAGTAAATATATATATTATGATACTTGAATCAAAACACGCAAGTGATTTACTCATTCAAGAAAACTTTATCACATATTATTAATATTATACGCTGGCCACATGTGTGATAAATTTTAGTATATATTTTTTTGAACTTCCAAAAATCTTTAATTTCATATTTCCACATATATATATATATATATATCCCACTCTCTGGAACTTCTACTATCAAAGCCTGACAAATTCTAGTATATACTAACAGATATTGTTAGGGAAATTACAAAATTAGTATTACAAAAAGATTATTTCATTAGTTTAAAATAATAATAATTAAAACTACAAAGTAATAATTCGAAAAAGACAAATTTATGTATTGTTTTGGTTATTACCCAAAACAATTTTACCACAAATACACCACAAATGAGGAATGGAATGAATAGATGTCAAACTCAAGTCGACGAATTTCTTGGATTGAGTCGCGGACTATGTCACCCTCTTTAAGGTGTTTCATGACTCTACCCTCTTTGTTCAAGTAGTTTAACATGTCACGCCGCTTCCAGGATAAAACAACTCATAAATTGAATTTATGTCTCAAACTTTTTTATACCAAAGATAGGCCCGTAATACACATATAGATTCAAATACTTGCCTGAAACACATACATAAATGTAAGGGTTCTTGTAATAAAACAAGTAGAAAAGAGATATTCTTTCATGGGAAAGTTCATACAAGAAAATTTTTAGTATCATATAGTTAAAGGTAAGGAAATTTGTTTTTTATCTTTTAAAATGAAGAGTTGATATTGAGATTACTAGTCTCATCTTCAAAGCTAATTTTTCTAAGAATGAAGTGAAAGCATATTAGATATAGAAAAACTCTCTGAAAGGAAAATAATTTCTTTGTTTGAGAGGAAGATATAATCATTTTGTAAAAGATAATAGCACATTCTTTTTTTTTTCATCTCCCAACAGATATATATATATATATATATATATATAAAACATATATCACCATTAAACCATTCATTAAATATATCAAAATAAAAATTCACTCCATTAATCTCCATGAAATCAAAATAAATGAATCATTAAAACAATGGTTATAAAACATTAATATTGTTTTAATATGAGATAAAAAGAAATAATTTAATATTTTAAAACCGTCACGTAATGAAAGCATAAATAAAATAATAAATATTTTATTTTTTCAAATCTTTCAATAAAATATATTTGTAATTTTTAAAAAAATACACACAAATTCTAATAAATATATATAATCCGTTTTTAGTAAGAATTGGTACATACTTATATATAAACACCAAGAGGTTAAGATATGCCAATTAGGGAAAAAAACATAAAAATAAAAATAAAAAGAGGAGCATCAATTCGTATGTGGCCAACCACTCCCCCAACAAATATTTATTTATTCAATATTCGTCGATCAACCTTTTGAAACAACTCCCTCACTGCCTTTATTGCTTATTCCATCTCGATCTATAAAGTTATCACAAGAATGCACAAAGAAAAGTCTGAGGAGACCACCTCACTTTTTGTCTCATATATACGTACAAACAAACTTAGATGAAGAACACAAGTACAAAATCGCCCCCTTGTTGCTAAAGTAGTTCTTTTGGAAATTAATTAATTGGTCTCCAAACAAAAACTTTTTGACATACTTCATGCGTGACATTAATTATTTTTTATTCTCATAATGCATATATTTTGGCATTTAGCCTACTTTTATGGAGTTGTTGCATTATTATCCATTCGATCACATTATTATAATATCCCAATGAGGTCATAGTATATAATCAACTTACAAAAGTAAACAAAAGAAAATTTTGATCTATATATATATACATATATAAATGGTCAATATATATGATCGATCTAAGACATCCTCCAACGATTTAAAATATAAAGGTCCTGTTCGGTGGATTTTTCGATCGAGTTTTTGAATTTTTTTATTACAAAGTATGAAAGTATGTTGAAAATTTGAATTTGATTTTTGTTAGAATTTTTTTCAATCAATTCAAAAAAAATTATAAAAAATCTCAAAACATAGTTACAGTGGGTCTTATTTTATCATACTATTTTGATATCTTAATGCGTAAGAAATATTAAATATTTATATATGTTGTTTTTTAAATTTATCATTTTTTCTAATATTATCAAATTAAAAATTATTTTATCTTTATACTAAGTTAAAATCATCGTCATAATTAAACGCACTAATTTTTTTATGAAACTTTGTGAATATAATCACTATAATAAGTAAATCATTTCCATCAAATTTCATAAAAAAAAAGTTTAATTTAGAAGTTGGTAAATGTGATCATATAATATTTCAAGACAAAAATAAAACTTAATTATATATATATATCATATTTTTATTACACTCACTTATTGTTAAAATTTTTTGAAAAAATGACTTAATCATTATAGAGATCATATCTACCAATTTTATGAGAAAAAAAATCATGTGATCTTTAATTTTGAGTTCCGGCCGCGCCTTTGTCCGGTCATCAAAAGCTATGTAAAAAGATTAAATTAAGGCCACTTTTGTTATATATATATATATATATATTATATATATGGTACATTAGCAAGTTTGTTTCGAGCTTATAGGCCACGCTTATGACGCATATGACATATTCTTTCGTGTTAAATTGGTAATTTTATTTTGATTTGACACTTTATTTTTAAATAAATAGTAAAGCAATTCACTTTTTTATCATAAGATTTCAAACTTTGAAAATTTCAAAAGAAAAATAAAATTATCAATTTAAAAAATCGTAAAAAAGAAATTCAATTTGAAATAAGGAGTATTCGGTACTTCAAGTATTACAAGATACTTTATACAGAGTAAAACTATATTTTGCTTTGAAAGTAAAACTACATACTTCCTCAATATATTCCCTTTTTTTTAAAGGGCATGTCACATTTAATTAATTCATTTTATTAGTGTAATATATGCTAATTGCAAATCATTTTTCAATAAATTAATTTGACACCATTCAAATGAATAGAGTCAAATAGATATAATAGTGTTGCTATTTGCACGTACTATATATATATATGTTGTTTTTCTCTTTATTTACTTTGTTCGACAAATAAACTAAAGATAATCTATATTATAAAATATCATCTTTGATTAAAATTTTCACCAAAAAATATAAGAATCTAATGGTTAAAAATACACATGTTATGGTGTGCAGTAGTTATATACTATTGGATATTTGGATGAGTTTTATACACACATCAAGATGTCACACCAAAGTTAAAACACTCATACCAATAAAATACACACAATAAACTCTCACATACTAATAATTTTGTCTACATTAAAAATGCCATAACTTAAAATAAAAAAATCAAAATTTAATAAAAATTTAATATTTAAAATCTACTAATCAAGATCAATTAAACAAGATCCATCATGACTATATAATTACGCAAAAAAAAAATAAGAAAAATTATTGTATAACTTTTATGGACGTACGTTATGTGTTCGTACATTATTGGTCATCTCAATCTGTCAGGACGTACATTACGTGATTAGATTATGATTAAAAGACTCTTTAAAAAATTAAAAACAAATAGGTCCAATCCGATATATTTTTAGTTTTTTCAGCATGAAGATATATTAAACTTACGTTTTAGTTGTTCACAATGTTAGACTAGAGTGGACAATGAGCTCAAAATAGGCTGATTTATTTTGTCATTATGTGGTTGGATTATGATTAAAAGACTCTTTAAAAAATTTAAAATAAGTCAGTTCAATTCGGTATACTTTTAGTTTTTTCAGCGCGAAGATATATTAAACTTACGTTTCAGTTATTCACAACATTAAACTAGACTAGATAATGGGCTCAAAATAGACTGATTGATTTTGTCGATTTATATTTGTCACACGTTAAATTCTTTTTATCTTATTATTAGATTTTTTTTATTTTACCATGCAGGATGATGTGGGTATACCCTCGTTTAGAATAATTAATATATATATAACACTCGAATTGTCCAGAAATATTATGAGTAGGTACGTTTCATTCCAAGTGCACTAGCAAGAAAAGATTTATATTGAAAACCACACCAACAAATTAAGTAAAAGAAAAAGAAAGACTATTAGTCCAAGGGAAGTGGCTGGCAACCGTAAAGCTAAAGCCCCTCCTTGTCCATTTTAGCTAGAGCCATTTCCACCACCACCACCACAACTACTACAACAACCGTATACCACCACAAGCAAAAATCTCCTACTACCACTACCACTACCACTACCAATACCACCACCACTCAATGAACTACTCAAACGAAGAATCTACAGTAATGCTAGTTCCAGGATTACCGAACGAACTTGCGGAGCTCTGTCTTTTAAAACTGGACCCTGCTTTGCTCTCTTCCGTCTGCCGTTCGTGGCGCCGCCTCATCTATTCCCCCTCCTTCCCTCCCTTCTTCTCTCTTTATGCCCTCCTCTCTCCTCTCTCCACCCACCAACCATCAAACTTGATTCAATTCTTCTCTTTAGATCCCATCTCATCAAAATGGATACCACTCCCACCATCACCACCACTCCACCTCCTCCACCGCCACCCTGCCTTCATATCCCGCAAACTCCCCATCCAATCCCTCACCATTTCAGGCCACTTAGTCCTCATCGCCGCCACCACCCATCACTTCGTCCCCGCCCTCCCATGTCCATTGCTCTTCGACCCACTCTCCAAGAACTGGTTCTTCGGGCCCCCGTTTCCCACTCCCCGCCGGTGGTGCGCCACCGGCGTTGCCCAAGGGGCCGTATACGTGGCGAGTGGGATCGGGTCCCACTACAATAGTGACGTGGCACAGTCTATGGAGAAATGGGACATGAAGAAAAGGATGACAGAGTGGTGTTGGGAAAAAATGGCAAAGCTAAAGGATGTTAAATTTAGCAGAGAAGCAGCCGAGGCAATTGTGTACAAGGGCAAACTTTATATGGTCAATGTCAAAGGCAATGCATGTAAGAATATTTGGGGTTTCCTACGAATAAATGTTAGTTTAAACATGATATGGATAATAATAAATTAGTGTTAGTTTTTAACTTTATAAAATTTAAGAGTGATTTTATTTCCACCTTTAATAATATTTGGTTTTACATGTACTTTTTATTGAGTCCTTGGACATTGAGTAAATATTTGTTTTTCGGTTCTTGAGGGCCGAGTATAAGTTTGAAAATATATTATTTGATTCCTAAGTACTGAATAACATGCTTATACTTGATTCTCAAAAACGGAAAACACGCTCTTATTCGGCACTTAAGGAACGAATGAAGGGTAAAAGTAAAACCTAGCATTGTTGGGGTGAAAATAAAATCACCCAAATTTAAGGGTGCATTTTTTTTTACCTCTGATATTAGTAAAGAGTGAATGCTGAAGTCTAAACAATTAGCTGAAAATAAAGTTTTGAAAAATATGTTTGATTTTATTTACTTGGTTAGATTTTATTTTACAATTTTAATCTAACTTGATATTAAGACTTAAAATAAACACCGCCTAAAATATTTTATTCTGGTTAAACTATTGTTAAAACTTTTAGTGGATGGGTTATGGAGTCACTTTTTATCTACCTATAATATGGAGTCCACCCGTACTCACAAAGTATTAGTTGAATGCAGCTTAATATAATCCCATTAAAAGGCTTATGGTATTTAAAATTTTTTTACATTAATGCTGCAGGGAAAGAAGGGGCTCTATATGACATTTCATCGAACAGTTGGGGGCCAATGCCGGCGGGGATGCTCGCCGGGTGGAATGGGCCGGCTGCAGCCGACGGGGATGAAATGTATGTGGTGGATGAAGCGATGGGTGGACTGAGAAAGTATGATTCGGAAAGTGATCGCTGGGAAGCGGTGATTGAGAGCATGGAGGATTTGAAAAGGGCAGAACAAATGGCAGTGGGCAGAGGGAGAGTTTGTATTGTTTGTGCAAATGGGCGGCGGATTGCGGTGGTTGATGTGGTGGCAAGGCCAGTGAGGGTTTGGATGGTCGATCCACCGCCGGCGATGGAAGTTGTCGCCGTTCATATATTGCCCAGGATGAGCCTGCCGTAATTTTAACGTCTCGGTAACTGATTTTTTTTTTGAGTTACATTGTGTACTACATATATATGGCTTCAGTTTCAAAATGAAATAGAAGATTTCATGAAAAAAAAAAAAGTGACAAAATATTTAGTGATAATCCTAAAAGGATAACAGTTTCTGAATTTGGGAGTCTCTCTTTCTGGACTCTAGTGAAATTGGAAAGATTTTTATTTTATTTATTTAGGTGGGCCGACAAAGTTTAAATTTTTTCTTCTATAGACGGATATGTTTTTTAACTGTCCGTTTAAGTCCTCATTCAGTTCACGAATTTTAGTACTCTAAAAAGAAAAATTATTTTTTTTATTTGTTAAGCATAAATTCCGGAAACACTTTCTCGAAAGAGGAAAAAGTAGGGAGTAAAATCATTCATCTCAAAACATATGGGATTAATTTTTTCATGTGATTTACAAGCATTTATTACAAAAAATTTAAACAATAATACCTTTATCTAAATACTTTACGTGTTTTACCAAATATAAGAAAAAAAATTTAATAGGAAATTTAGTTTTCCACCTCTGTGAGAAAGGTAGATGAATTGATTTCCTTTCTATGAACCAAACGAGGCCCAAAGGAAATTGAACGGAAATGACAAGGAGTGATTTGTAGTCATTTATTTAGATACATTCGTGAGGGAGATTGAAAAGAAAATAGTGGAAAAGATATAGAGATTTTTTTTTCCTGGTTAATATTGAGAAGTTGGAGATGGAAATAAAATACTTTAAATGAATTATATACTATATTTTAAATTTGACCATCATTCGTTAAACTTATATTAATTGTATTTTCCCCCACTTTTTTTTCTCTTTTCTATTTAAGTAAGGGTTATTTGCATTCAAATTTGTTTTTTATCACTAGCTACTTAATAACAAAATTAAAGTTATCTTTTTCATCCCATTCTTTACCCTTTTAAGTCCTGTTTGATAACAACGTGAAAAAAGAAAATAAAAATAGTTGATTTTTATGAAAAGTTGAAAAATAAATTAAAACATGTGGTGATAAGTCTTCTTACTTTGTGTCATTTTTCATGAAAAAAATTTCTTTGGTAGTTAAGGAAATTTTTTTTTACAAAAATAGAAGACATCTACTCATAAAATGAGCGCAAAATAGAAAACATCTTTATCACATGCCTTAACTTATTTTTCAACGTTTTACCAAATCAAGTGTTTTTTTTTCCATGTTGTTATCAAACAGAGTTTTAATAAACTATTTTGTTTTTATTTTTTTCTTTGGATCAAAATAAACCGTAAGTTTTTTGAGAAAGAGTATTGTTATACTTGTCAAGAATTCTTATTATGTACATATTTTGATCGGCATGTTTTGTATCTGTCAAGAGTATTATAACCGTGAATCATCATTTTCGAGTATACTTTTACCTATTTTGATTTAGTGTGTTTGATTGGGAGTATTTTCTAAATGTACAACTTAAGGTGTTTGATTGGCTTTTTTTTGTAGGCAATTGTTACTTTTTGCTCAAATAATCATGGTGGCACGTACACAAAAAGGAAAAAACAAGATGTTTGATATAAAATTATGTAAAAAAAAATACATAAAATGATACAACCAATATTTTTCGTCAAAACTATTATATTTTCTAGGCAATCAATAATTATTTTCTTTCCAATAACTTCAGTAGGAAAGTTAAAATAATCAGTTCGTAAATTAATATTATATTTGTCAATAATTAAATAACTTCAGCAGTTCGTAAATTAATCTCTTTGATTAAGCAATTGTTGTATGTATTCTTTTCTTTTTCTTTTTTCAAGAACAATCGTAGATAGATTCGGTGAATTCGATGAGAGAAAGGAGATTCAAATTATAATATCTTGTGTGAATACACATATTTTATTATTTAGGCTAAACCCAATTTTATATACTCCTTTTTATATATAAGGGTAATGCTATACAAAAATAATATATATATATATATCAAAAATACTTTTCAACCAATTAGGCAATTACTATTATTTATCCTTTTTTTCCTTTTCAAATTTCAATACAAGTGTGTGATTCAATTTTTTAAAAATTATAATTTTTAATACACTTTTTAGACTAGATGTTATTTCTCAATCTATAATTACATTACTTGAATGAAAAGGCATTAAGCGCCAATAATCTACATCGTATTTAATGCTAAAAACAAACTTTGTTATCTAGTGAAAAATAAATATATGTCCTATTAGGAGATATTTTGTATAGAGTTGTAGAGAAGATGTTAGATGTTCGCTACGCTACACCTCCCCGATATTTTTGTGATTCCAAACTTCAATGCCTCAACTTTATAAATGTAACACGCCATCATTCACAATCACATTCACTAAATGTGTTATAGTAAACTCGAAATTCGAATAATTAAACTATATTTAGTTGAATTAATCTGTTAAATATCAAATTGATAAAAAATCAAAATTGAACCAAAACAGAAAATTTTTGATTGGGGTTTGGGGGTCACTTTGTAAAACTGAATTGAACAAAATCATTGAATATGTAACTCAAAATAATATTATTTCACTATTTAAAATTTTATGTTTCTAAAATTTACAAAATCTAGAGAGAAATCGACTATTTGGATTATCATGAATATTGAAATTATATTATAATTGTAAAAATTAATATTTTTCTAACAAAAATAAGTATTGTCTTATAATTTATTTAGTTTTAAAAAAAATATGTGAAAACCGAAATAACTGAACCGAAAAGTTTGGTTCGAGTTCAGGTTTGTAAGATTTAGAAATCAAAACCAAAACCGAACTTTCAAACTCGGTTTAAGTTTAGGTCTTCTAATTTTTACTCCGAGCAAAACCAGAAACACCCCTAACAACTAGTTTACTCTTTCTCGTTTTCATTTATTTTTTCTTTTAAACATATACCCAACCAATTTTATGTAACCCTCAATTTCTTATCAGTGAAAAATACTAGTCATGCGTATTAAAATTATATATTTTTTATAATATAAAATTAATTAATAGTTTAATCTATTTTTGTTTTTATCAATCTCTCATAAAAACTAACACAAGTTTTATTTTTAACTAATAACTTTATAATTTACATATTGTTAAAAAAAATCTAAAGAACTTTTTATTTAGAAAAAAAATATATTAATTAAAGTTCTTTTATAAGGTATTTATGTCCAACTCTCTTTGCTAGATGAATTGGGGTGGAAAATTATCTAGCACGACCCCAAAATGAGACAGAAAGTAAGCTACAAAAAACTAAATTCTTTTTCTTCTTCTTCTTTTTTTAATATGAATTTTTCTCTATTGAGTTATGCAAGAGTGAAGAGCCTATTATGCTAGACTATGTACGAATAGAATTCAATCCGACAAATTTTTGACCTGATTCGATTCGAATGGAATTTTTTTGAATTTTAAAGTAAAAAAAATTGCGAATTTGATTTTGTACAAATTCAACCTGTTTGTCCAGCCTTATTGTGTAAGGGGCGAACAAGACCTTCCTCTCAGAAAAACATTACAAGCCTTTTTCTTTTACCTACAACAACCGGCTTATAAAAGAAGAGGAATCCATTGTCGCAGAGATGCAGAGCGTACCTGGGCCAATCTTTTGATCACTCCCGGCCATACCTCACAGCTCCCTAGCTCCTTCAGGATGCGTAGCTCCTTTGAGAATTCTACTAGCATAGTACGTTTTTGCCTTTTTTTTAACCATTTTGATCATCCTACTTGATTCAAATATAATGTTTTTACTTTAAATATTTTGAAGAAATATGTATATATACAATTATTAGGGGGTCGATACGAGTCAACCGGAATAAGATGGCTTTAAGTTCACACATATGTTATACATGGCGGATTCTAATTTTCTATTATAAAACCAGCACCAATTTAATTCAACTTCAAATCAATCGAATTTACAAATAAATTGAGTTTTAATTTGGCCAAACTCTCTCCAAATTCGCTCATTGCCATCCCTATGCCAGACCAATTCGGACTTGGCTCATCTCCATTACTCATCCGGTCCAATTCTATCTAATGTGGTTTAGTTCGAGGGTTAATCATGAAACTTGGCGAAGATGATCTTTACATTAAGTAGATCACCTCCAAAAAATTTTATTAAGAAATTCAAACTTGAATTGGGACGTAATAAAAAGTTGATATATATATATATATATATATATTCATTTTCGACCATTAAAATTTTAAATGATATTCTCATCAACTTTTAAATTGAATTTTTCAATGAAATTTTGTGAAGATGAATTGCTCATCATAGAGATTATCTTTACCAAGTTTTATGAAAAAATTCATCCATTTAATACCTGAATTAAATCTTATTAAATAAAATTAAACTAAAAAATAATGAAGATAGTTGTCCATGCACCAATAAGGGATGTATGGATTCTCAAGAAGATAGGAGCCATGGTGGTCCCCTCGGACTACCTAGATCCCACGAGTGAATCAAAAGTTAGATCTACATTAAATCTCATTTAAATCGTCCCATCTATTTTTTTGAAGAGAAGTTTAGTTTTAAACCCGGGTTAATTAAAGTTACGACCCCCAGAAGGCATTGAGATTTCATAGCAATTAATATATATGATGCGGGGTGTCATAATTACCAAAAGTGTGAAGTGTCTGAAGTTAGAATTTGAAACCACCAAGCTCATTCATCATTAAATCTTGCCTAGCTTCCTTCCGAAGAGAGTAAAAAGGAACATCATACATGCATGTGCTAATAATAAATGGAAGTTGATTATGTACTTCAACTATTGTACTCAATGTTTGCATGTGCTGTGGTTAGGGGCGTATTCAAAAATCTTTTGAGCGGTGGATTTATATCAATCTTCTTTTATTATTATTATTATTATTATTATTATTATTATTATTATAAACATTAGTGAATTTTTTAAAATTTTCCTCTAAGCTGAAGCTCACCTTATTCCCCTTGAATCCCCCCTAGTTGTGATCTAAATTACGGAGCTGAATTCCAATTTTTTATTAAAAATAATTTATGTTTGATTTTTATAATTTCAAAAAATGCAACAAAAAGTTAAAAACAAATCGTATAAATTATAGTAAGATTTAATATACTGATTATATCTACTAAATAAAAATCAACTCTTAATTCAATCTCTTAAAAAATAATAAATAAATTCTTAATTAAGGATGAAGTATCAAATTTTTTGAAAGCATTTCAGTCCGGCCTGGATTCTATGCTAGCTAGCTAGGGTGCTCTCTGACCCTATTCCATGGTAATTGGTCAGCCTGAAAGAGAAATGATTCTTACGAGATTGTATTCTTCTAAATACATATTTAACTAAGGAAAATGGTAACACGTGATCTTAGGGCACATGTTAAAATTATTATAAATAAAAATAATAAAATTTCGTATGAGAATTTGTGTTATATTTAATATATGTTAAGAGTTAATTATTTTTAAAAACAATTAAATATTTAACATGACCATTTAAGTATTTATACCCTAACTATTGAAGTACACAAGTTAATGCGAGGAAAAATGAAGATGCCCATATATACAACATTAATTAATTAATTAAGAATATCATGAGTCAACTTTCTGGCATTTGATTCCTTCTCTCTTTTTCTGTTAGGGTGTATTTGATTGTAAGTATGAAATTTATATGGAAAGAAAATAAGTTATAGGGAATTGAATTGCCTAGAATTGAGTTGCATAAAAAATGTCAATTAAATGTGTTTGATTGCCTTAATTTTATATCCAGAAAATATTAGATGTATTATGGCATTTTTAATGTAGAAAAAATTATTAGTATTTTTTTTACATAATTTTATAGTCATGATGGATCTTGATTAGTAGATTTTAAATATTAAATTTTTATTAAATTTTAAATTTTTTATTTTAAGTTATAACATTTTTAATGTAAAAAAATGAGTAAAATTTTGTCTTGAAATTTGTGCAATTTCCTAGGAAACAAAAAATGACCCCCCATAAGAAAACATTTTCATGGTTTTGGTGGAAAATAAGTAATGATTGCCATAAAGATAGAATTTGATTACCTGAAAAATTTTGGCAATCAAATATACCAAAAGTGACAAGTTTGGTAAAAAAATCTCTATTTTCCATGCAAAATTATGCCAATCAAACACACCCTTAATGTTCATTTGATCACATAATAAAGAGATTCATAAAACATTACTTATAATTAGTTATCAAAGATTATAAACTTGAAGTCTATATTTTATGAAACACTTATTATATATGATTTAAACTTACCACCGTAAATTAATGTGAGGCAAAAATAAGGTGCATACAAATTGAGTACTTTATTTTTATTTTTAATTACAACTGTAAAGATAGCACAATAAATTAAGTTTCTTCAGATTTAATTAAAGATAAGTCATTTATAGTAAAATCAAAGAATTTACAAAATATATATTACTTATCCTAGAAGCTGGATCAAAGATTTACTTTATATAAAAAATTGAAGCCAAACCTAAATATATATATATATATATATAGTACAGCACCTAGCAAAGCTCAAGTAAGCAATCCTTGAGGGTTCCGATAAGTTTAGGATTCCCACGTTGGGGTACTTAATTTTTGCATCTTGCAGAAAAGTAAAAGAGAACAAGCGCAAGAGGTTAAGAATTTCAGTAAAAAAAAAAAAAAAAAGGCTCATTCATGATTTAACCAATCAACGCAGACCTAACCTAGCTATCTCCACCTGCAGCTCCCAACTGTACTTTTTCATTTATTTTCGTAAATAAAAGTTTATATCATTTATTTCGATACATAAAAGTGTATGAGGCCGGAGAGATTAATTAAGTTCAGGATATATAGACATCTTACATGCATGGTTCAACAAACACTTGGTTATAGTTATTTTTACGGATCATTCATAAAGAAGGATTGATAGCGGTGGGATTTAAATTTAAACCTTTTAAAAGAAGTATTTAAATCTTATCAATTCAACCAACTCTTGTTAATACTTATTTATTCAATTTTTTTGGTACTTTTTCATCTTTATTATAGTTGCGTACCTCTTTATTGCCTCATGTGATTCATGCAATAAATGATTTTGAAAGTCACACAATCACATATTATGGCATATTTATTCAACTTTTGTTACATTCAATGCGCGTAGAATTTATATGTAAAATTAATAATTCTTAGCATCAAGTAGCTTTTTAAACACATAAAAGTAACGTAATAGAGTTTAATGAAGAGGTTAGTGTATGTGTTGTCGTAACTAAGAAGGGTAATGGGTTTGAATATTGTTTATATATGTAAACTTAACTTAATAAATTAACCAAGGGAAATTTTGTAATACTGAAATATAATTGTCAACTCGTGCTGGCGCTTAATTAAGGTTATAACGTAACTCTTCAAAGTTTAACAAACAAGAACAGAATGAGTTGGTCCAAATGGTTAAAAAATCTTTGATTCGTATGTAGAAGCTTCTCAAATGTAAGGTACTAATTTCACGTGCTGTATTTCCAGTTTGCCTTGGTCTAATCGAAGTACAGACGTTCATGTTTTAGAAAATTAAAGGGAAAAAAAAAAGAATCTTATAAATTTGGCATTGATTGGTCAAAACTTCCTGCCCCATCAAATAGTACGAAAGAAAATTGTTAAAAAGTTGAAAACAACCGTGGCATTTTTCCAAGTTGTCATAATTAAAACAATAGCACTTCTCGGAATGAACTTATCAAACAAAGGCGAACAGTACGTATAAGGCCTTCAATAGTTAACGATTCCAAGTCGTCATAATTATAACAATTTGGTGATCGTTAGGATAAATGCATTGCTTGAAATTCTGTAACCTTGTTTCTTACCGGAACAAGTTACCTCGTCTTAATTTAGTATTTTTAAAATGAAATAAAATTGCTCCACTATATATAGAATATAATTATTGGTTTTGCATAATATCTCTTAAAATAAATCTCAAAGGTGCATTTTTGGTTGCGTGAACCGTTTAAATGACATGTTCATTCCAAATTTATGAATTATAAAATTTTCAATTTACAATATATTTCTGCAACTTTTCCGATTTAACAACACAAATTCTATGTAGTTAGATTATATTACTTTTTAAAGAAGTTGTGTAATCAGTGGCGTATTCAAAACTTCAAAATTTGAAGAATGTTGAGTAAAAGATACATGACGTTTTGGTTTACCTCTCTTGATTTTAAAGAACAAATGCATAATTTTGTGAGCTCGGTTTTGATGAAAAAAAATATGCATTATAAGTTAAAGTGAAGGTAAAAGATACCATGTGTCTCATTGTATTTTTATTTATTTTTTGCATGAAAAAACACTCTAAATTTCACCTTTTTTATATAAATTATATTTGATTGTGTTAATTTTTCAATGACAAATTTTACATTATGAATCAAAGATGAAAGCAAAATTTACCCATAAAAGCTACATTGTTGTAAGCGGTAGTAGCATAAAAGCCGGGCGATAATACAAAATAAAGACACTGCCAAAAATTATTTAAATAATACTCCCTCCATTTTAAATTAGATGACTTTTCTTTTCCGACTGTTTTCAAACAAATAATCTAATTTTTTTGAAACATATAGATGTTTCAAATTTCATAATAGAATATAAATTATCCTTTGAACCATTTATTAAGATACAGGGCAGGACTTGAGAATTGAAGCCCTGAAGCAAAATTTATCAATGAGACACTCTGTCCTTAAATTTTTAAATTTTTTTTTTGTAAGCATCCGAATTAAAAAAAAAAAGTAAATTATTTTACATAAATGATTGATACTTGTTTTTTGATCAATGACAACATATAAGATTTTTTAATCAATGAACTTCCCCAACTTCAAACTTTAAAAAAATTTAAAACCTTCAAAATTTTGAAGTCCAATATTTGTTGTTTGATCTGTGATATTTCGCTGAAAGCGTGTATAAGTCAAAGTAAACTAATTAATGTAGAGAGGGCCCATAAAACTATTGTGTAGTGGACACATACAAAAGTGTACGACGATAAAAGGCCTGGACTAAATATTGGATTGGGCTCAAATATGACGCTACTTTTTTTCCAAATTTGATCGTCTCTCTGGCTGTTTCTATTTTGGGCGCTTAGGATGTGTTTAACTGTAAATATGGAATCGGGGTAAAAAATATTTATGTTATAGATAATTTTATTCTAGACAATTCAATTTTAGAGAAAAATATTTAAAGGTATTTGATTATATTTATTTTCTATGCGGAAAATGTGTACTTTTTTTCTTGCAATGATAACATATTTTTTAATTTTTGATGTTTGATTACTTACATTTTACTTAGAATTAGGCTTTTTGATTTTTGAGCCATTTTATGCCTTACCTAAAACTTATTTTCTTTGAGATAGGCTAAAAAAATAAGTTCCTACTTTTATGCATCATATACTTGTACCAAATAATTAGATGGAACTTATAATGCCTAGTAAATTAGGCAATCAAACATCAACCGAAGATATTTTTCATGGAAAATTTTAGCAATCAAACACACCTTTAATGTACCTCATAAAAAAAATTGCATAAAAAATGGTAAAATTATGTATAAAAAGACTCAATTTTTTTAATATCAAATTAATTCCTTTACAAAACTCAAAATTTGTATGTGAACAAACACTTACATTAAACAACTGAAGAAGACTAAAGTTTCACGGCTGATAAGAACATTTAAAATGGCTTGTTTGCATAAATATGATAAGAACATTCACGGGAAACTGCAAGAGGAAGATTAAGTGATAGTCATGGAAAACTTGAAATTCGTAAAGGAACAGCTGAAAGGAAAGAAATTCTTCGGAGGAGGGAAAATCGGGTACATAGATGTCGCGTTTGACTGGTTGAATTTGGCTAGTATCATAGAAGAGGTAGCTGGAGTAAAACTGATAGATGACGATAATTTTCCATGGTTAAAGGCATGGATGGAATTGTTTTCCGACGTTCCAGTGATCAAACAAAGCTGGCCAGATCAAGAAAAACTAATAATTATCAAGTACCAATTTGTGCTGAAACTTGAGTGTTAGCAGAATGGAAAGAATAAAGATCTAAGCATCATTTCATGTTTGATCAAAAATCAGTTTTTTCTCTTTTAGAATTGTTTATAAATGAACTTATTTTTACCTCTAAACACTGAATGAAAGTCTATTTAATATTAAAAGGTAAAAATGTTGTTTAATTTTTCACCTCTTAGTGCTGAATTCAATTAAAATTCAGCACTTAGCATCAAAATGCAAGTCTTGTGCTAAATGCATAGCTTAACTATAAACCCCAATTCAGTAGTCAGAGCTAAGTCTAATCAAACATATTTTTTTAGAATTTTCGTTTAGCATTAAGCATATATAATTCAATATTCAGCGTTCAAAATTCAGAGATTAAAAAATTAGACGGATCTTAATAAATTGATAGCATTTACAAAGCTATATATACAGCACGTGTAAAAGAAGGGAGGGGGTTACAAAAGCCCCACCCCCGAAGTCTAAATGGAATCTATCCATATATGAATTAGGAGGCCACTAGCGTAGCAAAATTAACTAAGACAAGCCAATTATAGAGCCCAAGTAGAGGATTCCAATTGGCATCGTTAAAGACTAAAGTAATGGACTGACCTAAAAAGTACACAATCCATCAAAGAACATTGTCTCAATAAAGGCAGCTAGCATATCCCACCACTCCCCAAAACCAAAAAAATTACATATATAGAAAAAGTTTGTGATACTTGCCATTGCATTCATAACAATTTCACGTTTTGGCTTAAAACTCCCAGATACATTGTTTCTAGACCCTTGACTGCTTTCCCTAGAGGAATTCTTATTAGTTAGGTTCTCATTGCGAATTTTTTTAATGAATTTTAATAATTTCTTGAACTTTTTAGCGAAAAAGGGCTAAAACCCGCAGAATCACCTGACTTTTGATTTTTGTAGGATTTAAAAGCAATGTATTTGGGAAGAGGACTTATTAAGCTCAACTACTTCAAAGGTTTGTAAGGATCTAATTAATCAATTCAGTCTCTTTATTCAAGTTATTAAGATCTTACTTTCCTCAATAACTGTAATGTTACAGACAAATCTTTCATGTAGGAAATTAAGAATTTTATTGATAACCCTGTTAGCAGGAATTCTTTCTTCCAAGTTGTAAAGTGGATTCACTTTATCTTTCTTCCAAGTATATATAATAAATTTCTCACTATTGAAAATTTTAAATAAATAAAACAACCGTCTTAATTAATTATTATCATATTTTCCTAAAAAAGGAAGCCAATTTGAAATTTGATTGAGCTCTTTGGGTCCCATTCAAAATCATGAAATGGACACACATCAATTAGGACGACACTTGCCCTCATTTTAATACCCCATGGGAGGAAATCAAATAATTATTGTTTTTCACCAAGGACGTACACATACAAACAACACATAATAGTCCACATTCATCAGTCCATACTGCACACCCTTCCTTTTATTATTTATTATTCTCTTCCTTCCGAATTAAAAGTCTACATTTAATTTTAATATTTTCTAAAAATACACTAAAGCATGTTTGTTTTTTTTAACCTTTAATTGCTGAATGCTGAGTACTAAATGTTGAATCATTAAAATAAATAGTCGTTGATCTCTTAATGATTTAAAAAAACAAACACCATATGGCATCTTTGAATACTTAAAACTTTCTCATTAAGCATTCAAAGGTAAAAACAAACACCCATAACTTTTTGCAAATTTTAGTATCTTTTAATTTTAATATAACTTGAATACCCAAATCATACATTTCCAAAAATTTGAGCGTAATATCACTCTTAAATCACTAAATCAACATAAGAAATATAGCAATTTTAGTATATTTGGACTCTAAACTGGAGTAGCCTTCAGTCTGTAACCTAAAAAATGAAAAAGAAATTGCACAATCTCGCCTCTCACAAGTTTTATTCACTAAATTGTTTATCCCACTTGCTCCTTGTTATCGCCGCCCTAACCTGACGCAATGCATTACGTAGAAGAAGCTTCCATAGTTCCATTTATAGTCTTTAACGGGATAGAAAGTTCACAAATTCAAAACAATTTTAAGCCTAAATAACATATGTTATTTTATTAAATACTATTTAATGTGTTTATTTTATTATAAAAATTAGTATATTATGTCAAAAATCCTAAATATTATCTTGCACATACGAATAGAGCACTCCAAGATTAGTTTATATATATATATATATGTTGATGATTTTTTTTTGTATAAGATACAGAAAGAGAAATTTGTGAATGTTATCAATTACCAGCTAATCAAACCAGTATGAGGCCGGCACAAGAAGAAGTGAAGCTCTTTAGGAACTGGTCAAGTGCATATGCTCTAAGGATTGTTTGGGCGCTGAAGATCAAAGGAATTGAATTCCATACCGTATTCGAGGATCTCGAAAACAAGAGCCCATCGCTCCTCCACTACAATCCTGTTCACAAAAAGGTTCCGGTGCTCGTCCACAATGGAAAACCCATCTGTGAATCACTTGTAGTTCTTGAGTACATCGAAGAAACATGGAAACAAAATCCTCTGTTACCTGAAGATCCTCTTGATAAAGCCACTGCACGTTTCTGGGCGAAATTCAATGACGATAAGGTATTTAAATAACCTGAACAAATTATATACCAGCAAACACTTATGATGAGAAGTTGCCAAACAGCACTTTGGGGCGCATTTTTCCTTTCTTTATGAACTTGATTTTTTTTTTTTTCTATCTGATGTCTGAATGCAACAACTCAATATGTAGATATGTGGTATTTGGATTATTTTGCCTAGAACTTCAAGAAAACAACACTCTTGCACATAACCGTGGTTTGAAAATATACTATTTACACCTGAAATCTAAATGCATTCAGAATAGATTGTAATCCTTCGCTTTGTAGAACGGAAGGAAAAGTTAAAGGAAAGAAAAGTAGGAAGGATGAACGAACTTTCCATCCCCGAAGGAAGGAAACCTATTTTCTCTCTTGTTTGGTAGGAGGGATGGAAACTATTCTCTCTTGTTTGATATGCTAGGAAAAATAAAGGAAGGAAAACTCAAAGTAGCATTGCTCTTTTGGTTATTCCTTCCACTTTTCCTCCCACTTTTGGAGGGATGAGTAAGGATTTGGAATGAGCATCCCTCAGCTTTATTTTCCTTCAACTTGTCCTCCTTAAACCAAAGAGAAAAATACATATATAAAGAATGAATGTGTGCATATGTGCACTCATTTATTGGGTATTTGGGTCCAAGGTACGGCTACACGTGGTACTCCATGAGAACTAAATATCTTCTCAAGAAAAGTGGATCCTTTTCCTACTCTTTCCTTACTTCCAATTTTCTCTCCAACCAAATGGAGCATTAAGGTGTCAAATCAGAAATCCCCAAACAGAGCAGCTTCTAAACAAACACTAACAACTTATTTTTCTTTCTTACTAAAATGCAGCTTTTGCCATCAATGGCTGTCGTTTTCACCACGCAAGGGAAGGAGCAAGAGGAAGTTAAAGTCCCAGTCATGGAAAACCTGAAATTTGTAGACGAACAGCTGAAAGGAAAGAAATACTTTGGAGGAGAGAAAATCGGGTTCCTAGATATTGTGTTTGGCTGGTTGGCTAATATGGCTAGTGTCGTAGAAGAGGTAGCTGGTGTACAATTGATAGATGAAGAGAATTTTCCACTCTTAAAGGCATGGATGGAACTGTTTTCCGACACTCCAGTGATCAAAGAAAGCTGGCCAGATCGAGAAAAGCTAATTATCAAGTACCAACTACGTCGTGAGGGGTACCTTGCATCCTCTGTAGCTAAATGAGCAATTTGTGCTGAAACTTGAGTGTGTTAGCAGAATCCCATGAATAAAGATCCAAGTAAACTTGTGCGCACTGTGGTTCATAATTTGTCTGTAATTACCAAAATAGAGGGTTCTACTTACATTTTACCGAAGAAGAAAACTTTTCACGTGTGATCATAAATCTGAACTGTGATATGTCGACTCGTGAAACAAAATACTGCCTCCATCCATAATTAAGAGTCAATGTTTAACTTTTCGCAATTTTTACAAATGTTGTAATTTCATCACAATCAATGGTTTAGAGCAAAACTTGTTTTATGTTATGAGTTTTGGTACATTGATCATGTTCTGAAAAGAAAAATGGACTCTTAATTTTGAACATAGCAAAAAAGAACAGTGCACTCTTAATTTGGGACATCCCAAAAACGAATAAGTAGACTCTAAATTTAAGACGGAAGGAGTAACTAAGACTATTGTAGAGCCGAAGTAAAGGATCAAAGGTGGTAGAAGTATATGCCAATTGGCATTGTTAAGGGAAGGGCAAAGTCCAAATAAGAATGTTTTAATAGAGGCAGTAGTAGTACAACCCAAAATTGAAAAAACAAGACCACTTTACGTGAAGGACGTGGGACCAAAAATTTACATAACAAGGGTCTGGTCCATTTCTAGAAGTAGCTCTAAATAAAATTGCACCAATGAAAAACCCAATTTGCAGGTAAAAGCCGGACTTCCTTGGTGTGAAGACTTTGTAGAGCTTGAGGGTTCTAATCGCTAGGGCACAATACCTAACCCTAGAAAATTGATCTGAAAAGAGCAGCATTCCATGTCACAGGGAGTAGAAGGCACGAAATAAAGACAAAATGGACAGCAAGTGAACCAAGAATACCATATAAAAGGGTTGCCTACAAGGCAAAAATATTAGAAATAAAGGGGACTCATTGTATTTTTGTATGTAGAGAGGGATTACATTTATGTGTATAGAAACACATTAAATCTTGTATTTAATGTTATTAAATTTGAGAGCCAAAAAATCGTCTACAAGTGGAGACACAGAACACTGCAGATATGACGCTTTCCACGCTTTCCATAGTCCTCTGTTTCATCTGCAGGATAAAAAGTTCAAGAAACCAGCATTTACCATCAATGCTTTCACTTGCAATTCAAGTGAAGTTTGTTATATGCCCTTGATTGCTAGGGCATATTTTGGCGGGATTGAATACAAATTAAGTCCCTGTTTTCCGTGTAGGATACAATCCTTGTTCTTTTTCTTTTTTCTTTTTTTTTTTCATAGTAAAAATGAGTAGTTTGACCCATCTTTATTTTTTATTTTTATTTTAAAATTGCACAAACCAATTTTAATCTAAAATATTTTTGTAGAGACCAATTTTTATATTTTTTTCACACAGACTACAAATACAAACAAACACATAATAGTCAACATTCATCAGCAACCCATGGTTTATCCCTGCTTTTATCTATCATGCACCTATCCTGCCTGACGTGCACATGCAGTTAGATATAGAGATATTTAAACAGTATTTGGAGAGGAAAAAGAAAATGCTTATATAAAGAACCTCACAGTTAAGCAACAAAAAAGCTATGGCACATTAAGAAGTGAAGCTACTCAGGCCATGGTCAAGTCCCTTTGCTCTAAGGATTATTTGGCACTAAAGATCAAAGGAATTGAATTCCATACCATATTCAAGGATCTCAAAAGCAAGAGTCCATCACTCCTCCAGTATAATCTGGTTCACAAAAAGGTTCCGGTGTTCATCCACAATGGAAAACGCATCTGTGAATCACTTGTCGTTCTCGAGTACATCAAGAAATGTCTAAGGAAAACCCTTTGTTAACTGAAGATCCTCATGAGAAGTCCGCTGCACATTTTTGGGCTGAATTCAACGATGATAGGGTATGAACATATATATATATATCAGCAAACGTCATATGAAAAGTTGTTAAACAATACCATAGTGTAAAGGCGTAGTGGGCTTATCTATTCATTTTTTATCTTAATCTGAAAATCAGTCTATTTTCTATCTCAATGCAAATGTTATTTGGACCATTCTTCTCTTGTCATTTGTTCTATTCTTTTGACTTCCGAAAAGAAAACCTATAGCTGATAACACAAGGATAGTTTTGAAATGTTATTTTCCATTCAGATGGACTTTGAATATACTCAAAACCATATGACCATTAAGCTCTTAAATGTTTTCTTTTTAACAAAAAACAAACAACAGATTATACCTCTGGATAAATAGCAGCATATAAACTAACCATAGGGTCCGCTTGAGAAAAAAAAAAGAAGCTAGAAAATGATTGGAAAACAATCAAGTGTTAAAAAGAAGTGTTTTTTTTTGTGAAATATTCTCCATTTGTTCCTGTCTTTTCATGTAAAATTTTTCTTACCCATCCCTCAAAGAATTGAATTCCATGGAAAAATGAAAATGTTATAGAACATCTCAATAAATCACTTGCATCTTTTTCCAACTTCTCATGAAAATTAGTAATGTTTTCAATCATTTTCCAATTTTTTTATCAAATGCACCCTAACAAACATCTCTTTTCCTTTCTCAAATGCAGCTTTTACCATCCATGGTAGTTGTTTTCTCTAAACAAGGCGAGAAGCAAGAAGTAAGCTAAAGTTTCAGCCGTGGAAAACCTGAAATTCGTAGAGGAACAGCTGACAGGAAAGAAATTCTTAGGAAGAGAGTTCCTAGATATTGCATTTGTCTGGCTGGCTAATTTGGTGAGTATCATAGAAGAGGAGCTGATTTAAAATTGAACAATGAAGAGAAATTTCCGTTGTTATCAGCATGGACAGAGGCATTTCCCCATGCTCCTGTGATAAAAGAATGCTGGCCAGATCAAGAAAAGCTACTTATCAAGTACCAACTACAGCATGTACCTTAATGCCACTAAAGATAAGTGAGCCATTTATGCTGGAAGTCGAGAGTATCTGTAGAAGTCTGCAACTAAAGATTAATGATCTCAAGTCAAGAATATGTTTCCCCTGTATGCACTTGCCTTAAATAGCTTGCTATAATTAGTGAAACAGAGAGTTATATCTTTCATGCATGATCATAAATAAAAGCATTATTTCTATTGAATTGTGAGCCTGCCCTTATTTAAATAAACTCTAGTCTAAGTGGGTTAGCACTAGAGAGTTATATACAAAACAGATGTAAAACAAGACGGGTTACAGAAACTAACCTGGTGATCAGCTCCCCAACATGGCATGCTAACATGAAATCTCTTTTAGTGACACTAAGTAAGAGACTTTTGTGACACTTTGGATGGTTATTGTGACAATTGAGTGCCAAAAACCATAGAATTTTATTAAACACAAACTGAAACTGAATTTCAAGGGACCAAATATCCCTAATACAACCAAATCTTGGCACAAATTGTGCAACTTGTGATCTGTGATCTTTTCAGGTGCTACACATTAATTAATTGATTAATTAGTTTACTATGTACAAACCAAGATCCAGGTGAACCATTGACATAAGAGAAAAGAATACATGTATATTCTTTACTAAAAAGAACAACAATAATACCATTCCTCATCGCTGCTACATTGAGCCAAATTCCTCAATGATTACAGAGAGACTCTCCAACTCTTTGTATATATCCTCCTTGTGGGGATGAGATTTGTCATTGTACATAAATTGACAGATCTGACCCTTCATTTCAATCCAACTACACGCAGATTCTTTCTTCAAACCACGATGTTTTAGTAATGCTCTAATATTTGCTGCATCATTCCACATTTCTCTTGAAGCATATATATTCGATACAAGCACACCCATTCCTACATTTAAAGGTTGAATACTAAGAATCTTTTGCGCCACAAGTTCGCCTATTTCAAAATTTCCGTGGACTCTACAAGCACTTAGTAAAGTTTCCCAAGTATATGCAGGGAGATCCACAGGCAATTGTTTAACTAATTCATAAGCTTCAGTGAGCAATCCTGATCTACCAAGAAGATCAATCATGCAAGCACAGTGTTCCGGCTTCGGATTTAGATTCCAATACTTCTCCATAGACCGTAAGTATTTCCAGCTCTCTTCAACCAAACCTGAATGAGCACAAGCAGTTAATAAACCTAGGAAAGTTACATGATCCGGTTTTAACCCTGCTTGAATCATGCAAGGGAAGAGCTTCATGGATTCCAATGCAGACCCATGATATGCTTGTGCCACAATCATGGCATTCCAAGCTATCGTATCCTTATTTATCATACTTGTAAACACTAAAGTGGCATCTTTCATAAACCCACATTTGGAATACATAGGTATCAATGAACTTATTACGACAGAGTTATTTTCATAACCACTTTTGATCACAGACATATGCATTGTTCTTCCCCATCCATGCAAAGCAAGTGCGCCACATACTGAGAGTACATATGTAAATGACCCTTGATTGGGCTTAAGTCCAGTTTGCAACATCTTGACATACAAAACCAAAGCTTCCTCAGTCTGATATCCAGAAATCATTGTATTCCATGACGTTTCATCTTTTTTAGGCATCTCGTCAAACAAGTAGTAGGCACTGACCATATCATTTTGTTGCACATATCCCAGCAATATCGAGTTCCATGACACTGTATCTCGCTTTGGCATCTTCCTGAAAAGCTCAATTGCATATTCCAACCTTCCATTTTGAACATACCCACCAATCATTGAGTTCCATGCAATAATATCTAGGTGAGGCATTTCATTAAATAATTTTTGAGCTTCTTCAATCTGAGCATTACGCATATAACCCCGAATCATCACAGTCCAAGCCACTACATCCTTTCTGGGCATCTTCTCAAACAAGCCTCTAGCTTCCTCCATCTTCCCAGCTTTTGAGAGACAATTTATCATATTTGTCCATGTAGCCACATCACGCTGAGGCATTCCCATAAACAATTCATACGCCGCTTCAAAATGTCCCATTTCAGCATAACCGGCCAATATAGTATTGTAAAGCGAAACACACTTTCTAAGTGCTTGATTGAACAACACCTCAGCCTCACTCACAAGCCCTTGATGGAAATACCCTTCAATAATTGTTGCCCATGATACCGAATTCTTCACTGGCATTTCATCAAACAGTTTCCTAGCTTCATGTATCTGTCCATTACTTACGTACCCAGATATCATCGAGTTCCAACAAACCACATTTTTGTCACTAATTGCATCAAACAAACTCCGTGCCTCTTCTAACCTTCCATTTCTTGCATACCCACTTAACATAGCCGTAAAAGACACAACATTCCTATTTGGCATAGCCTCAAACACCTCATGTGCCTCAAGAATCCTCCCATTCTTGATATACCCAGAGATCATACAATTCCAAGTCACCACATTCTTGTGGGGCATTTCATCGAACAAGTGGAGTGCAGTTTCAATATCACCTAGCTTAAAACAGTTAGTGATTTTGGTGTTCCACTGAAACAATGAATTTGCATTTGTAATTGTATAATGGCACAAGAAGCGATTACTAAGGAATGACAAACATGAATTGACATTGCACTTCACAAACATAACATGAATAATGAGGTGTTTACTACCTTCTGATTTCTAAGAAAGAATCTATGTATTAGAAGTATTGTATGGTCATCTACAACTTCATGTTGTGAAACTACTGCAATTTCAGTGAAGAAAGAAATACCTATAGTCTGTAGATTATTTCTGAGTTCGTTTGATTCACGAGAAAAACAGATGGATGACGACGATAAATATAAGTTTAGCTCCAAAACAAAGATTAAGGCGGCCTTTAGTCAAAAAAAACTGAAAACCGAAAAAGCGATTTGTTTAGTTTTAAAATTTGTATAATGTTATTTGTTTAAATATAATATATCTAAAAGTTAAATTTTATTTTAATATAACAATTTTACTTTTATTATTTTATTTTGATTACATGATTTTAAATGAAAATAAGAAAGATCATATAATTTAAATTAAATTCGTGAATCAAGTATAATAGTTTTATACGTTCAAATACTAGGAAAATATCAATTACATATGATAATTTGTAATGTTATCTTTAATTGGCTTACCAAAATTCAGTAATTAGTAAAAGCAATTGGAGGAAACAAAATTGAAAAAATGGTAAAATTGCGGTTGGTGATTGTGGAGGAGAAGGAGGAGGTGGTGGTGGTGGATGCAATGGCTGTGGAGGCGGTTGTGGTGGTGTAGGCAGTGGTTGTGGTAGTGGTGGTGTAGGCGGTGGTTGTGGTAGTGGTGGCAGCAGCGATGGCGGCTGTGGCAGCGGCGGTGGTTGTGGGGGCGCTATGTAATTTTGTTAAAAGAAAGAGGATAAAATGAATATTTTACACATTTTAAAATTAAGTTTCAAAATTAAGTAGCAGTGTTGTCACTTAAATTTTTGAATGAAAATTTTAAGTTTTAAGTGGTAAAAATTAAGTGACCACTTAATTTTTTAAATTACTAAACAAATTTTTTAGGTGGTTTTTGATAAAGAAACGGAAAGAAAATTAAAAATGAAAAAAAAAATTATTTATTTAGTTCTGAAAATTGAATTATTTTTTTTAGTATGATAATTTTGCCTTTATTAAAATGGTGCTAATATAGTATTTATACTTGAGTAATTTATTTAAATGTAAGCGGATAAAATAAATAATTTATACTCTTTAAAATTAAATTTTTAATTTTAAATAGGAAATTTACCACTTAAAACCTTGTATGAAAATTTCCAATTTTAAAACTATTTGAAACTTTAAGCGGTGTTATCACATAACAACTAAGTTTTTAAAAGCCCCTTCAACTTTTTGAATGTTTCAATTTGGTCCCTCTTTTGCCTTTTGTCTATTTATGCATCCTATCAACGGGTGGATTCATTCGCTTTTATAACAGATCTTAACAAATGAGAGTAATTTTTAACTCCATCTAAATACGACTTGATAAGCTATAGTTTTTAAATTTGTATAAGACTTGATTTGTTATCGGGTGATGGACACAAGTGCCCATTACAGTGGCGAAGCCAGAAAATTGAGCAACATGGGGCGAAATTTAATCGAAAATCAACACACACTATATCATATTTAAAGCCATAAAATTTGAATGCAAACATAACACTATTAATAATAAAAGTTCATACAACTTAAATAACAAATGCAAACAATTATGATAAATTACAATAACATTCTATGATTTTTCATATTTTGAAAGTATTGGTGAATGGTGGTAGTAAAAAAATGGTGTAGATAGTTAATTAATTAGGTTTAATATTAACAAATTGTTCTTTAAGATTTTGTATCTTACAGTTAGGTCCCCTCAAGTTTATTTTTATGCACATAAGTCCCTAAAAAGTTTTTTTTTTTACAAAAAAGCCCCAACCCAAGGAGGGGCAGCTGCCCCCCCCCCCCCCTTCCCCTACATAGCTTCGCCCCTGGCCCATTAAGAAAACAATTTTTTTAAATAACTCTCTATATTTTTTCACTAGAATAAGAATTAAAATTAGTAAAATAGTACAAATAAACATCTTTATATACCAAAATAAATACAAATCCTTTCGTGATTTAATAAACATTAGTTACCATTTGTATTTATCCTCTTACATTACACAATGTTTATTAAACCACGAAAGGGTTTGTATTTATTTTGGTATATACATATGTTTGTTACCATTTTCATCAAACGGGACAATTTGATAACCACCCGAGTTTGTTAGGATCCACTTATTAACTTATAATTACGTGTTGATTTATGCCTTGTGTAATGTATGATTCTGACATATCGCAATTAAAGAATAAATTGAAATTTTAATGATAAGCTAAGGGCTAAGTTGATGATTTATTCTTGATAATAAAAAAGTGAAAAATCATTTGAATTTTTTGACTATGTACATATAGATAGTAGATATGAAATTTCAAGTCAAGTAACCAGCCACTTTAATGTTGCCTATTTAGAGAATCTGAATGTGAAGTGGAAATCTTTTTAGTGTGCTAGTGATATGCCACAAAAAACAGCATTTGTTTTGTCAAAATAATGTTACAAATAAACAATCATTTTCTTCCTAAGGTTTTTCTTTTTCAAAATTTTTAGATATTATATATTTTAGTTATCTAATTATCTCGATTTTCTTAAAATATCATTTAAGTTGATCACATGATTTTTTTTTCTCTCTCCTGTATACATGATATATAACATTCACCTTAAACTTTTCCATTGACTCTAATACATGTGGTAAGTGTATTATCTTCTACTCAAAAGTGTCACTAACTATATGTTTAATTTCAATAAAGTGGTGATGATGTTTATTTAAGTAGGAATACCTTCTAAATTCTTGGAACAGAAATATAATACTATATATTCAGTTTAAAAATATCACAAAATATATTTGAAATGCATTGTTTGGACTTTAAATAATGTCTATCAATGCTGGTGGCTATCTTGGTTTTTCAATTAGAACTATTGGGCGTCCTGGCAGAATTTTGGGGAAGCAACGTTATTCATTACTTATGTAGTTAATTTGTGATCCAGCAAAATTCATTTTATTACTGTTACATCATTTCGTAATAATAATAATAATAATAAAATAGAATAGCCTTGTCCATTTTATGGGAGTAGTAATGGTATCACGGTATCACAATGGGCATTTCACTTAGGAGGTTGTAGGTAGGCGTGACAATTTTAGAAATGGAACAAAATTGGCACAAAATTGATATGAGAATTCGCATTTTTGTTGTTTCCGCGTGACTATGATTTTTACACAAGATGTCATATTCATGTCCAAATTTTACAACAACGAAATTGAAATTATGTTGTATTAATCGTGTCCAGTCATGTGACTCGTGTCTTGTTGTGTTTTTAAATCAGAGAAAAATATTTGTCATATCGTATCTTGTTTATATTAACTAAAAATAACATGATATCATGCAATGTCTTATTTGTGTTTTCGATTTTTCTATTGTGCTGAATCGTGTCAAACAAAAACATCTCAAAAACACAAATCGTCACTCCTATTATAAATTTCATTCCTCTTCCCATAAAATTTATAATATTTTCAAAGAAGAAAATTTGCTTTCAAAACAAATATAAATGGTATCGCAATGGGGAATTTCGGTGGGTCAATGAGTTGTGCGAGGTGCCTAGGAGCTGGAGGGAGGCGTTGATAAAGAGACAGAAATGATTAAATGAAAAGAAAATTATAAATGAAATAAATAAAAGAGCATTTTAAAATTAGAGAAAAATAAGGACAACTTGATTAACATCCGTCATATTTGAAGTTTATCCGGGGCCATAATTTTAGGTGGCTTTTTCATTAGAGCATCCACTCCGGAATTGGAAAAATTTAGGCCAAATTTATGGTATAACTTTTTAAGTTTTAAAGCAGGATACAACAAAAATGGTAAAAAAAAATAGTGATACAAAACTGCTTCACTTGTATAATTTTTGTGCTTAAAAAAAAATAAAAAATACCCATACAAGGCTCCTATACTCGTATGGGTTTAAAAAAAATTGAGAAAAGCCATACAAGGCACATAGAGCTATATGGGTTGAGAAAACAAAAAATATATATAATCATGAAATAACCATACGAGATTGCCACCCTCGTATGGGGTAACTTTTAAAAAAAGAAAAAGAAATGATCAATACGAGTGTTCCAGACTTGATGGGTTTTTTTTTTTCAGTTTGATACGAGTCTACCACACCCGCATGAACCATACGAGTGAACTAAACCCTTATAGACTAAAATTTAAGGAAATGGTAAGTTTAGTCATTCACTATCCTACAAGTCAAATTTTACTTATCTAAATTTCTCCGCTGTGAAGAGGGGTAGGACAAAGTTATCAATTTATCCTACCCGATGTAAATGCTCTTAGAAGTTTAGAACTAAAATAAAACTGTGACTATTGTTTAGTAAAATGGTATTGTCGTAATAATGTATAGCTAATATGTATGGTTTGATTTTTTAAAGTGGTACTGTACTTGAAAAAAGACATAATAACTTTAATAATATATATCGAACAATGATCTCACCATAATTCATATCGGTAGGTCAAAACAAAAATGTTATCATAAAATTTGTTTGTTTAACTAATGGTAGCTTAGTTGAAAATATCTCTTGTTTTTTAGCAAGACGTGGCATGTTCGATTTTAGATGCCTAATCTATTTAGGTTTGTTTCATGTATTAAAAAAATAAATGACTCTTAACATAGAAGGTTGAATAATAATAATAAAGCTAACACTTTTAGAAAAATTCATTTGATTTTATTTGATTATGAATAGAGAATAGTTGGTCTTCTACAATTTTACATTGATTTTTATGATATATATAAAAATAACTAATGAACAAAAAGTATTTAACACAAGATATTTCTTTTAACGTTGAATCCTAAACTTTAATCTAATACAATATTAAAATGTAAAAAAACAAACACTTTTTTTTATTTTTTTTAAATACAGAACATACTTCCATTCGACGTTAAAAAGTAAAAATAGGGTACATATTTTTCTAAATTCTTCCTTTCCCAGAGTGTGAACTGGAGCCTCAGCCTAATGGGAAAAAAAAAAAAACCTTTCAAAATTTATGATTGTCCACATCTAACAATCCAACTCTGGACTATTTGGCCTAAAAGCCGTCCTCTCCAATAGTAGAGACCAAAACATCTGTCCAAAATACTATACTACAAACAGAATCAAACAACTCTTTCTATTCTAAGTTCAAATGTCTGATAGTCACGTCATGATTCCATGGCCTGCTTCCATTGGAAAATTATACGTGTCCTAAAACTTGGGACCTGCGTACCCAACCTGTGTTCACCGTGCATTGAAGCCTTGTACCGCAAAATGTTATGCATATCCAGATTAGTCCCACTTACATTACTTTAGCACATAAGGCTTCAATGCAAACACACATCCGTTGTCAAGACTTAAAGCTTGGACCTACATTCAGCATGCACTGAAGCCTTGATCCAAATAACGTTATCGTCCTGCTTAGATACTCTAGGGCTCAGGCTTCCATATGCAAACAACACCCCGTGCCAAGAGTTTAAATCTGGTACTTGCGTTTAGCATGCATTGAAGCGTTGTACTAAATTATGTTATGTGCCGTAACCCGTGGCACTATTTCCACTTACACTACTCTAAGGTACAAGGCTTCAATGCAAACAACACTAGGTGTCAGGGCACACAACATGTAATGTTAAATGAACAACACTTCGACAAGTGCCGGATATTATATAGATACCAAGGAAAAAGAAAAGTCCTTACGTAATTGTTAATGGGTGTGTATAAAATGCTGCTAGACATCGGGATACACCACGATATTTTAGGAGAAAGAGAAAAAAAGACTCCTATATAAAGGGCCTTACATATAACAGTTTAGAAATCAAAAAAACATGGCAGAAGAAGTGAAGCTTATAAGGACATGGTCAAGTCCATTTGCTTTGAGGATTGTTTGGGCACTGAAGCTTAAAGGGATAGAATTCGAAACTGTATTAGAAGATCTAGCGAGCAAGAGTCCGTTGCTGCTCCAGTCTAATCCGGTTCACAAAAAGGTCCCCGTGCTTGTTCATAATGGAAAACCAGTATCTGAATCACTTGTAATTCTTGAGTATATTGAAGAGACGTGGAAGGAAAAACCCTTGCTACCCGAAGATCCTTATGAGAAAGCCAGTGCACGTTTCTGGGCCAAATTCAGCGACGAGAAGGTAAATTAGTTACCTGTCTTGTACATATATCGATAAAAATAACTTGAATAGAGGAAAAAAATTGAAAACTCATTAAAAGCACTATCAACAATACTTTAAGCCTTTGTTTGTTTCAAGTTCATATGCTTTACAAGGGAAGTAGATTATTTCACGAGCTTTTGACATATGTGTCCTAGTACTACTTACCTATAGAAGGGTGTGTTTGATTAGAAAAAAAGACATTGAAAATGATTGAAAACACTAATAAATTTATAAGAAGTTGGAAAAAGATGTGATTTGGTCTACTATTATTCCGTTTTCTCAATGGAATTTTCTTTGGGCGATGGGTAAGAAATTTTTAAATGAAAAAGGAAAGTAGGATGGATAACATCTCACCAAAATCACTCAGCCCTTTTTCCAATTCCTTATAATTTTCTAATTTTTTTTTTATCAAATACACCCAAAATAAATATCAATCAAGATCCCCCTTAGCAAGATATGAAAATTTTTCTTCCCCTTATATTCTACTTGATCCCTCTTTCATGTTTCATGGCTACGTATATTTCAAACAGAGGAATATGAAATATTTCTCCTGTTCCATGTGATAAATTGATGAAAGATATTATTTTTTATATTACAATTCATTGAAGATTTAAAAAGAAATTGGAATTGACATCCTATGAATCTGTGATTCAAAGTCCTTAGATGAATTACAAACTCTACATGTCAATTTACTGATTTAAAATCCCTGGAAAGCCCATAAACTTGAACCAAACAAGCAATAATAACTAAACGGTAAACATTTCTAGTTTTAAACTAAGTAAAAAAAAAAATTCATAACTCTCTCTTTTGTACCTCAATGTAGCTTTTGCCATCAGTATGGACAGTTTTCATCAGTCAAGGGAATAAGCAAGAAGAAGCCCTTGTTCCAGCCCTGGAAAACTTGCAATTCATTGAAGAGCAACTAGAAGGAAAGAAATTCTTCGGGGGAGAAAAAATTGGGTTACTTGATCTTGCAATCGGGTGGATGGCCGATATGGTCAGTGTCTTAGAAGAGGTTACTGGCCTCAAATTGATCCAAGAAGATAAATTCCCCTTGTTGTCGGCTTGGATTGAGATTTTTGCCGATGTTCCGGAGGTCAAAGAAAGTGGCGCACCCCGAGAGAAGCTAATCTCCAAGTTCCAAGCCATTCGTGATGCATATGCTGCAACCAAATGAACCAGTGACAGTTTGTGAAAGTCAATAAAAATCGCGTGTGAATAAAGATCCAATCATCAGCTTGGAGTTTGGTTGTCTCAAACAATTTGTCTCTTTCTAGAATCGAGTTTAGAACATGTTTACATGAATATTTTGAAATTTTACGAATTTTGACTATTTTTGCGAATTACATTCACAATAGTTTTACAGATATATCTAGTACATATACAATCAATGCATTTTGCCATTTTCCAGACACAACCAAGCACCGACTTAAAAGAAGAGGAGGAGGAGGAGAGAAACGGGAGAGAGGGGGGTGTAAAGGGTTTCTGCCTTTCATTCTCTCAGCAAATAGAAACCTTGTATGCAATTTTTGGAACACCAACTTCTACATAAAACAGCCAACATCAAAATTCGAACAATTTTCAACATCTGCATTTTTAACTGTTTTGCCTCTTATGATCAGTATCAGAAGCAGGGTAGAGTAATATATCCACCATTGATTATATACTTTAAATTAATAATGCTGATTCCACATCGAAGATAAAATATTAATTTAGTTGTGCATAGCTTGAAATACATAAATATATTTTGGCATTAGCAAGGTTTAAGCATGAATAAATTATGCACTTCTGAATCACTAGAGCCTCTTGATAAATTGCCAAGGTCCATCTGAAATGAGACCAATACAAGAAAATGCACCAAAAACAGAATCAAATGAGAAACAGAATCTTTCGGAAAAATTAAAAAGAAAATAAATCAGACGGATTCCTTTCTTTTAGATATTATAAACTTCAAAAGCAAAAAAATTAGATCATGGTATTCCATCATTAAAAAAGGTGTAAGCACTATAGGGCTGGCGAAAGCTTATGTTAGAATCCCTTTTTTTTTTTTTTGATAACCATGGGTATCGGGGCCCCACTCCCACTAAAGGACTTGATTTGTTTTGGCAATATATCATTAGCCTTCAAAAATAAAGACAGTATAACTTAAGGTTTTGCTAAAAGCCAAAGATACTTTGGAAATACCATTAACTAATGGACTTGGAGATATTATATTGGCCCCGTTCTAAAGGGGATGGTCCTTCTTTTAGAAAAAGGGACTGTCCATTTGGATGGGTAAATGCATAAATATTTTCATCAAAGGTCTCTATGAAGAGTAGATCATCTCCAGAAAATTTCATCAAAAATTTCAATCTAGAAGTGGGTGTATTGAAAAACTGATATATATGTGCATTTCAGCTGATGAAATCTTTGATGATCATCTCATCCACTTCTAGATTGAATTTTTTGATGGAATTTGGTAGAGATGATCTACTCATCATAGATATCATCTCTACTAAATTTCATGAAAAAATTCATCCATTACAGGCCATAGCTACTTTGGGAATGCCAGTAGCATTAGAATATGGAGATAATAGAGAGCATCACCGTGCCAGATGATTCAAGAGGGAGTTGCTGGCTCACCAGAATATGGCATCTCCAAAACTTACTGGCCACTTCATTTCCTTGAAATAACGCGCCCCTAGTGCCAAGATCATAAACCTGTTTGGTACCTAAACCATCAATTCGAAGGCCCATGTACAACACAATGATACTTTAATTCTTCCACCATGGAAGATCTTCTTTGGTCCATTAAGCATGAGAATAATTACCAGTAATCACCACAGGTACATATTCCATCCTTGAACAAATGAAATCTATTGGCATCTCTAACTAATAATTCTCGTTGCACAATCTTCGATACGTACTTAGTGAAAGTGTGGCAATCCCCACAAACCCGCAAATTCTTCATTACTTGTAAAGAGGTACCCGGTTTTGTATTCAACAACCCAAATGCAATTGCAAGCCTTTCACTATGCCCACAAAGCATATCTCTCTTCTCATCCTCCTCAACATCATGTAAAGCAAATTCCAAATTTGCAACATACCCTTCCTTGGCCATTAAACTGGAAAGTTTCTTTAGTAACTTGTGTACCTCTTCATATTGTTCGAAGAATCTGTTGCCACTACCAAAAACATAAACCCTATTTTGTATCTCCAACCAGCTAAATCCCTGATCCTTTACCAGTCCTCTAGTTTTCAAAGATTTTCTTATCGTTCTCACCTGATCCCACTTCCCCAAAGTTGCATATACATTTGACACCAGAACATAATATCCAGTATCATTTGAGTTCAATTCAATAATACGTTTTGACACGCGTTCGGCTAATTTGATGTCTCCACTTCCTCGGCAAACACTAAGTAAAGCTCCCCATATACTTGTATCAGGCTTCATTGGCATCGAGTGGATAAATTCCTCTGCTTCGGCTAAAAGCCCAGATCGGGATAGCAAATCAACCACGCATGCATAATGTTCAATCTTTGGCTCAATGTTATAGTCTTTCTTCATCTGGTCAAAGCAAGCCCGGCCTTCTTCCACCAAACCTGAATGGCTACATGAATATATGATGGCAACAAATGCAATATGATCAGGAAAAATACCTATTCGCTTCATCTCCTCAAAAGCTCGTAGAGCTTTCTTGCCTTCACCATGCAATCCGTATGCAGAGATCAAAGCGGTCCATGTCACTACATCTTTGCTTTTCATATGATCAAATACTAACAGAGAGTGCTTTAAACTACCACATTTTGAGTACAGTTCGATTAGTGCATTCCCAATTGGAACGTCAGATTCAAATCCCATCTTGAAAATGTATCCATGAATCTCTTTCCCTTGTCGTTTGGCTGAAAGTTGGGAACATATAGGCAATGTACCTAAAATGGTCGCCCCATCTGGCATTAGTCCCTCCATTCTCATTCGACAGATCATTTTAAATCCTAGATCACATTCCTCAGAATTAACACAAGCAGCAATTATGGTATTCCATGTTATGATATCACGAGATTTCATTTCCTCAAATTGCTTCAATGAATCTGCAATTTTGCCGCATTTAGCATACATGTCCACAAGAGCATTACATACAACTAGACTTGAATCAACTCCTAGTTTCATTATATCGCAATGGAGTTCCTTTGCATGATCTACTTTTATCAGTTGAGCACACATAGAAAGGAGTGTCAAATAAGTGACAAAATCAGGTTTCAAATCCATCTTCATCATATTAAAGATCTTCATTGCTTCCTCACAAGAACCATTTCGAATATAACCATTGATTAAGGAATTCCACGACACCAAATCCCTACATTTCATTTGGTCAAAAGTTTCCCTTGCGACCAACAGATTACCGCACTTTGCATACATATTAATTAGAATATTACTAGCTGTAGTATCACATTCGTATCCATTTCTCATCATGTATTCATGAACATATCTTCCGTATTTCAAGTCCTCAACGTGACCACAAGCACACAGAACAGATGTGATTGTTAACAGGTCTGGTTTGAATTCAGGCAGCATTTCCATAAACAACTTGATTGACTCTTCATACAAACCCGACTGCGAATACCCACATATCAATGTGTTCCATGTAATTGTGTCTCTAGCTAACATCTCATCAAAAACCTTATCACAATCCGTCAATCTGTCAAATTTGAAGTACATAGAAAGAAGACCATTGCTCACAATTGTATCTCCCTTGAACCCAAACTTTTCAACCAACCCATGAACTACTTGACCCTCTCCAATGGCGACCAAGCTACCACATGCAGGTAGAACACTTGACACTGTAAAACAATCCGGTATAATACTAGCCATTCTTAATTTGTGAAAAAATTCCAATGCTTCCTCACAATACCAATTTGAACTATACCCCGAAATAAGACTATTCCAAGAAACAACATCTTTATCAGGCATTTCATCGAACACCTTACGTGCACATACCAAGTCATTGAATCTTGAATACATGTCAATTAAAGCATTACTAATATACAAATCAGAGGCAAAACCCATCTCTATAACATCATCATGTACAAGTTTACCCATTTCAAAATTTAACAAGCCAGCACATGCATTGATAACCGTAGGGAAAGTATATGCATCAGGTTTAACCATCAAGATTTTCATCTGAGAGTAAAAACCCAATGCTTGAGAGAATAACCCATTATGGGTCATTGCCCTTATGATTGTATTCCATTGATAAACACTGCTAGTAGGTGAAACTCGCTGAAAAACAGACAAAGATGCAAGTGGGTCTTTGAATTTGGCGTATTTAGTTATAAGTTTGCCTGAGAAAAAGACAGATTTAGCGAGTCCTAAAGTGATTAAAAGTGAATGGATCTTGTGGAGTTCTTTAGAGTTTGTTGCTGAAGATAAAGCTTTGGCGATTGAGACAGAAGAAATAAGTTGTTGGCCCAAAGGACAGAACCCTCCTCTAGTTCTCATCAAAACTAGTTTCTCTGTGATTTGTGAGGTGAGTTCATGAAGATGCGTCTTAGTGGATTTGTGGTGTTGCCGTTATAAAATTAAAAATAAACACCAACAAAACAAGCCCCTAATGTCACCAAACTCGTGGCTTGTGAGTCATTAATGCTTTTGGCTTCTTTTCAAATTATATTTCTATCAAAATCAGATATAAGCTCATTCTTTACCAAAAATACTAATTCTTTACGTATATAAGAAATTAAATGGCAAACTATAATTTATTTTAAATTATGAAATTTCCTGCATTTAAAAAAGAAAAAGAAAAAGAGTTTCCTTATCCCAAATCCCAATCCTAGTTAAGATAGGAATTAATGGGTCAATTAGATCGGTGCAACTAATATATATATATATATATATTAACCGATTAATCAAATGCGTCCTAAACTATTGACGTTATCTCATTTTGACACTCAAACAAAAATTTATTTCATTTAAATACTTGAATTATTTACTGAATTTTAAATCGGCCCTTTCATCCAATTTGAACATTAACTTTTACGGAATCAAGGATAAAATTGTCTTTTCAATTAGACATTTTCAAAAACTAATTTTAATTATATTAAAAAATATTATGTAAGAGAAAAAAAAAGAGGAAAAAGGAAAGAACAGGAAGAGAGAGAGAGAGAGAGAGAGAGAGAGAGAGAGAGAGAGAGACCCCCCCCCCCCCCTCCTCCACGCCTTCATTCCTGGTGGCAATAAGCCAGCCTTAATCCGACCCCTTTCTGTCACCACCACCCCTTCCCTCCCACTCCTACCATTCACTATAAAACCATAATCCCCAATTATCTCTCTAAAAAATTTATGTATATATGTGTGTGTGTTAAATTTGGTGGTGGTGTTTGATTCACCATAAAACTCTAACCCTCAATATATATATATATATATAGTTAGGCTATAAAGAGGGATTCTCTCTCTTTAATTAAAAGAATGGATGATCATTTTGAAGGGTAATTGGATGAATTTTTTCATAAGATTTTGTAGAGATGATCTATATTATAAGTAGATCATTTCCACCAAATTTCATAAAAAAATTCAACCTAAAAGTGGGTGAGATGATCATCAAAAATTTTAACGGCCGGAAGTGTACATATATATCAATTTTTCAAAACACTCACTTCTAGGTTGAATTTTTTCTACGAATTTTTGTGGAAGTGATCTACTCACTATATAGATCATCTTTACAAATTTTCATAAAAAAATTCATCGATTTACTCCTCTAAATGATCATCACTTCTTTTTGTTAAAGTGAGGAAATCCCTCTTTCTAGCCTAACTGTATATGTATATATATATATATACATACTATGTGTTGTATATATATATGCCCCAATCAAAGCCGATCTCCTCCATTTCGGCGCCGGTCTCCTCCACACACACGGCGCCGGCTAGTTATTCTCTGGCTTGCAACAATTTAAAGAACTTGCTAGTAATTTGCTCTCGAGATTGATTGGGGAAAGAGGCGAAGGTGAAGTCTCCGAAAGATTCATCATCCTCGTCCTCTGCTTTCGTTTTCGCCATTAAATCGAAATTTTTTCTCTCTCTATGAAGTTTGGTTTTGGGATTGCGGAGGTTTCTTGAGCAAAGCTTGGTACATTGGCGACTGTGTTGCTAGAGAAAGGAAAGCCTTGGAATGGATCCCAAATATCGAGTGAGAATGGATCGAAGACATTGCTTCATTGGCCACTGAAAAAGCTTGGAATTAGCGCCATTGCTTGATTGTGTATATGATCGAATTGGGGAATTAGGGTATTTGTTAACAAGTGTGTTTTGCTTTAGGTTGTTGATTTTTGGATAATGAAAGCAATTGTGATGAGGAAGATGCTAATCTAATTAAAATTAGTTTTTAAAAATATCTAATTGAAAAGATAATTTTGCCCTTGATTTCGTCCAAGTTAACGCTCAAATTGGATTTTTGCCCTTGATTCCGTTCGAGTTAACTCTCAAATTGGACGGAAGGGCAGATTTGAAACTCGATAAATAATTCAAATATTTAAGTGAGACAAATTTTTATTTAAGGATGGAACAATGTCAATAGTTTAAAAGCCATTTGCATAATTTAGTATTTAAGATAACTTACTTACACTACAAGTAGTGCATTATATTTATATTTATATATATAACATACATCACACACTAAACTTCATTTCCCTACGTACGTACTAAATCACTAGTCATCCTCCGGCCCATAAATTAAGTTCTTCTTCTTCAACTCTCTAATTAATTGTATTCTCTCTATATATATCTCCAATCTCAAAATTTGACTACAGCCATTGAACCACCACTACCAGATTTCACATTCGGAGACTCGGTTACTGAGGAAGACGACCAAGGATTCATGTTCGCTAAAGAAATAGGCTTAAAGATGGTCACGGGTTCATTCCACGTACCAAAAAGAAACCCGTCAAGGCCGCTAGGAGACGATGCTCACTTCATCTGTTCCAAATCTCAATCCATCGGTATCGCAGACGGGGTGTAGACGCAGGCAAATATGCGCGTGAACTCATCCCGTCTTGCCATTGTCTCTCAACCCAAAGGACCCTTTAATCCAAAGCGCATATTAACTCGATCAGCATTTTTGAATACCAAGGCCAAAGGTGCCTCCACCTCTCTCATGTATTATAACCCTAGACTGTGATCGCTTACACGCCGTGGATGTCAGTGACAGTGGGTTCGTGTTCGAGTCCGTTTGAGAGTGCTGCTAAGAAAGCCGGGCATGCACATAGAGGAGGAGCGAAATATGATCGATGATATAACAGTGGTTGTTGCTTACATCCTACCATCAATGTTTTTGGTATGAATAATTTTGGGTTGTAATTAATTTAGCTTACATGCATCAATACTTACATATTATATAATATAGAAAAGCTACATACCCTGTATTATATATTTTAAGTTTTTCAAATCATTAATTTAGCACTGATATATATATATATACACCCCAATGGTACGTTTTATAACACAATGATAAGCTGGTTGGCATCGGAATTTGGAAGTGAAACAATCAAAGATTCAATTTATACAAGGTAACTCACAAAATATTTGGTATTGATATAGAAGAACTAGCCCAGTGGCGTAGCCAAAAATTTTCAGTCGGGGGTGCGCAAATATTTTTTTTATACATATACGAACAAACACAAACTCTAAATTTCTTGTCAACATAAGAATATGAATAACCCTAAATTGACACCTTTTCCGTTTCATGTGCGTGGCCCACGGTACTTTGGACAGCCGGACGGGGTAACCAGTCAAGGAAAGCCGGAGAGGAGATCGGTGGCTCAGTGCAGTGGAGACGTGGAGTGAAACGGAAAATGTTTGATACTTTGAGCACTTGCAAAAAATAATATAACATGGGAGAAGAGAATGGAAAAAGAAAAGGGGGAGAGACTCGGATCTCCCTCTTTACTTAAGTGTATTTCAATTATCCATATAGCCTTCCACTTTTATTTCTTCAAATTATATACTTTCAACTATAAATTTATACATATAAATCCTTATATTATTTTAAAAAAAAATTATATATTTTTTTTAAAAAAATTACCGAAATCGTCGGGAGTGCACCCGCACCCCCTCGTCACAATGTGGCTACGCCACTGAACTAGCCTATATTATTTCACGTTCTTCAAGCGGCACCGTTAATTTTGAATCATCATTTAATTTTGGTTATAATGTATAAAGGAAATCGGAAGAAGAAGAAAAAGAAGAAAGAAGAATTTCGAAAGAAGATGGAGGGAGGAAAGGAAAAAAGAGGAGTAAAAATACTTAAATGTCCCTAGCATATCACATAATAATCATATAACATGGTTCCCACTAAAAACTAATAGGGATATATGACAAAGTAACCATTAGCATCACTTTTTCAAAATTTAATGAGTCGGTTGTAACAAATTAAAGTATAGTGGTCACTATTAAAATTTATCAATAGTTTAGTGACTATTGATAATATTTACTCTTGAATAATCCTACCATCTCAAATTTGTAATCCCACTTTAGACTTTAATATTCTCTAATAAAAAACTAATTTCAACCTTAGCAACCAAACCTTTTTTCTTATTAAAAAAAAAAGAAAGAAAAAGTTTGGAAAATACAACTTATTTTTATTAAAATTTCGTATATTTTTGTCTGAAAATAACAACTATCAAATTAAAATACATTAAAAATGAATAGCATAACTATTAACTATTAGAGGCTCTAATCGATCGATCGAGTCCCCTATGTGTATCTTAATACTTTAAAATAATTTTTGTTAGTGTTTTGTATAATATTTATATCGTACCGTACGGTGAACCGAATAAAAATAGACAATCGAACAACATATAATCACACAAAAAACTTAAGGATCAAAGTGTGTATTTTATTATGATGTAAAAAATATATCAAACTATAAATGTTGAACGCCCCTTTTCTTTTGGCTGCTAATATATATACATATATATACTAATCTAAATTCAACACTCAAAAGTATCGCAAGAGTGTGGCTATTATACTCCACGTATGTATTTAATGATTTAATTTAGCACTTCAAGATGTTTTTTAGTGACAACTTTTTTAAAAAAAAAAACAATAAAAAATCAAACACTTATTTTGGAGTGCACTAAAATATTTAAGTGAAGCTATATACGGCGGTCCATCATAAGCAGTCACTCGTTATACCATATGTAGTAGTACCGTATTTTTTCATTTTTAATTACAATAATAAAGTAGTCCAGTGACTAGTTATTATGGGTTCAAAAAATCCAGTTCAAGTCCCGACAATTATAAAATCTTTGATAGCCAGCGGTTGACACCCTCAATAAAAACGATTAGTCGAGCGGCGCAAAAGTCAAAACACTCTTGACATTAACTAAAAAAAATATTAATAATAGTCCATACCAGTAAATATTTGGTGGCGGGATTTGAACGCATAGTCACAGTTGTTCATGAGCTCACACGCGTATTCATCTACATCTACATCTTCACCTTCTGCTACAGTGAGGGTTTGGTAATTAAGGGCATGAATGGAGTCATACATTTTTTTAAGAGAGAGCAAAGCTTAATACTATTGTTACTTCTTATAAATTGAAGGAGAAAATTTGAAAATTAATATTATTTTTGTTCAAGATTAGAGGGAAAAGATTAATAATATTAGTAAATTTTTAAAAAATAAGGGCGAGGGGATTGGGGGGTTATTTTAACTAATAGGCATATATTCACAATTTTTAAAAAATAATTGTGAAGGTAAAATTATAGAAATTTAGGGGGGCCAATTCTTAGACTGTGGGTCTGCCACTGGTGCAACAGGAGATGAAATGGGCGTCATTGCCTGGGGGTTTGAGACTTTGAGGGGTAGGTAGAAGGATGAGGTCACCATCTTCGGTGTACGATTTATTAGTTAGGTATTAGTAAAACGTTGAATCTTTTTCAGCGCAGAATCTTTTCGTTAAACTATGAGTTTTTTTTCCTACTATGCTGATTTTAAAACTTATTTAAAAAAATAGGGTTTTTTTATCATATTTATGTAAAAAGAGTTGTTTTAAAAATGCTAGAATTAATGGCGATTTTACACCAAAAAATGCCATGATATGCAGCGATTTTATTGATTGAAGCATGCTGTAAAAACGCCAGTTGTGGTAGCTGTTTTTTTTTTTAAAAAACGCCATGTATGATGGCCATTTTAAGCCTAGCACAAATACGCCATTATTGGTGGCATTTTTAACCGTAAAACCAATACCCAATGTGGCGTTTTTATGCCCAGTAAATTCGCCTCCAATTTATGCTAGCTGGCTGAAGTAAAACCTAATTTGAAAAGGCAGCCGCAATTCTTCATTTTACAAGCTCTCACTTATTCTTTACTTTGCTGCTACTTCTTCATTTCTCCTTGCTGCTACTTCTTCATTTTTCCTTGCTGTTGTTACTTCTTCATTTTTTTTTGCTGCTACTGCTTCTTCATCTTAGCTTGTTGTTCATCTTCATAACAAAAGAAGGTATGTATGTTTATTTATACAATTTTTGTTATAATATATTGTTATATTTCACATATTATCAACTTATAAAAAGAATAAAAGATGTTTGATTATTTATAGTGTGAGATCAATTGTATATATGTAGATCTACGTATGCAAAATGTATATATTTATAGTTATATGTTAAATTTATGCATAATATTTATATGTTATTTTATGATATAGATTTATAATATGCAAATTTTTCGTACGTGTGTTCATGTATTTATTATAATATTTTTTAAGATACAAAAATAGATTACAATAAAATAATTTTTTTTTAATTTTAAAAATGCAAATTTTAATAATGTAGATGTTTGTATGTGTGTTCATGGAGATTTAAAAAAATGCAAATTTTAATAAATTTTAACTTTTGTATTTAAAATGAACGTATTTTAAATTTTAAAAATATGTTAATGAGAGAGAAAAGTGGGAGTGGGAGAGAGAGAGATTGGTATAATGGTATATTGTGTTTATCGTTATCATATTTTTGAAGATACAAAAATCAGTTACAATACAAAAAAATTATTTAATTTTAAAAATGCAAATTTTAATAATGTAGATGTTTGTATGTGTGTTCATGTAGATTTAAAAAAATGCAAATTTTAATAATTTATAACTTTTGGATTTAAAGTGAACGAGAGAGAAAAGTTGGAGTGTGAGAGAAAATTTTAATGTAGATGTTTGTATTAAATTTTAATAATTTTTGTATTTTAAATTTAAAAAATATGTTAACGTGGCTTGAAAAGTGGGAGTGGGGGAGAGAGAGAGAGAGAGAGAGAGAGAGATTGGTATAATGGTATATTGTGTTTATCATCATCATAAATTGCAGGGCTTGGCAATTTTAAAGAAATTATTTATAATTAGTTAACTTATAAGATTGATTAATTGTGTTGAAGGTGAATAATTACAAGCAGACAAGTTTATATGCTTATATATTGAGGTGGCAATATTATTAATGAAGAGCATGGTTAGAGTTATGATATGCAACATAAAGAAGGCATTGTGCTAAAAGAAGGTTTTATATACTCGGAATTAGTATGAATGATTTATTCTGTTATGGATGTTGACTGCTCGCCATCTACCTTAAAGATTTTATGTATATGTCCAATATTTATAACCACAAATACATGCAGTTACTTCCTTCACGAAATTAACGAAGACGGAACTTTACAATTTGCAATGGGTACAATTTTGAATGCTCCCTGTGTCAACGTAGTCGAGTCGTTTATAGAAAAAATTGACTTGAATTATGATGTCCTCCCAATTGGGAAAATATTCCATTGTCTGGGTTGTACAGCACTCCACCATCGACACATTGCACTCCTGTTTGTAATTTGCCTTCCAATTCACGACCATCACGAAGTGTCAAATTTAGTAGGAGTAACAGAAATATTTCTAATTTATCTCAACCCAGCCCTGAACCCATGTATGGGTGCACAGATGGTATATAATCTGATGGTGGCAATGGAGATGACACGGACATGGACTCAGAATCTAACAGTTTCACAGAATTCAGCGACACTGACAGCGATGAATAGGAAGAATCAAATCAAATTGAGCAGGTTGAAGAAAATGTACTTCCGTTATACATACAATTTAATGTTACGTATGTAGACCAGGATGTGACGATGAATGAGCAATTAGTAGATGAAAATGAATTGCGGAAGGGGCTAATTTATGAGACTAAAGATAAGTTGAAGATTGCTGTGAAACAGTTTGTAATTAAAAATTTAAATGAATTTATTGTCGATGAATCAAAGGCAGATACATGGGCAATTAGGTGTAAATTGCAAGAAAGATGGTGTAAATGGAAACTTCGAGCTTGTAAAAAGAGGAAGAAACGCGGGCAATTTGAAATAACTAAGTACGATGATCCCCACACATGCATATTTGACCGTTTGAAACTAAATCACAAACATTTGGACTGCAAATTTATTGCCAGCAAAGTAAAACACTTAGTTGGGGTTGATCCTAGTCTTAAGATTTGTGTTATCGTCACATTTGTTAAGGATCAATATGGTTACAAGATTTCGTATTGGAAGGCATGGAATACGAAACAGAAGGCTATTGAAAAAATATTTGGCAATTGAAAAGAGTCTTATGCTATTATGTCAAGATATTTAGCCGTCGTTAAGTATAATAACCCACACACGATCCACGAGTGTAAATCCAAGCAGTATGATGGGCATTATAGAATTTTTGACGAGAACTTTTGGACCTTTAGTGCGTCCATTGAAGGCTTTATGCATTGTCGGCCTGTTATAAGTATAGACGCGACACATCTACGTGGCAAGTACAATGGAAAATTATTCGTTGCAATAGCCATGGATGGGAGCGAAGGCATATTCCCGCTTGCATTTGGATACGGCGATGAGGAATCCCATGACACATGGCATTATTTTCTCACCAGGCTTTGGCATTACGTCGTGAGGGGATGAGATGGCGTTTGCTTGATAATTAAACGTAAAGTTAATTAATAATTTTTCAAAAATTCGGCAGAGTTTCCTTTGTTTCTATACCAATCCAATATTTTTATATTCACCTGTCTAAAATTTTTATTACAATAGACCAAACAAGTTCATATCCCAATTAATGAAAATTAAATTATATAACACAGGTCCCTAACATAATCAATATATCAACTCCCCTCGAACACATATTAATTGATAGTAATTATGATGACCATTAATTGAAATAACCTGCTCAGCTTGCATACGATCTAGTTTATCCCCATAGTAAGTCAACACATGTATCGGAGTTCAGTCCAAGAAAAATCTCGTCCGCCACCTGTATTAAGTAAATAAAAGGTGTGAAACAGAAAGCATACCATATATATATACAACATAGTTGTTATATATCATCAAACCTCGCTCCGTGTGGTGGTCTATCGATATAAACGACATCCTCATCCCCTTCCTCAATAACTACACTAACCCGTCGGGGGTGAATATGCGACAAGCGCTCTCAACACCATAACTAACAAAAAAATAAAACTCCTAATTGCCAACCAATATCCTCAAAATATAAGATTGTCATAAATTATGTAATATAAATTAATGTATACCTGCAACAATGTCAGTGGACCTGCAATTTATTTTGATCTAATACAACTGCCACGGCACATTTTCCTGTACAACACCGCAAGTGCCGTGGCCCCCCAACTATAATTGCCAACCATATTTAAATCATTAAGTAATGGAAATAAAGATACTTTGACAAATGTTGATGACTTGTCAGCCAAAATAGATCCACCTAGGGATTGAATAATCCACTCGCGTGCGTACCACTCGACAACTAAGTCATTTGCATTCTCGGCAGGTATCTCCTAAAAAGTATGAGCTATCCAAGAAAGTTTTAATTTCGAATTCCTTAGAGCATGGACGGGTGGGCGGATACCAAGTACACGCTCACAAATGTCGGCCGGAGGGGTATTCAATGGAGGGGCGGTAACTGCAACACCATCAATTTGCAATCCAAGCAATACCACCACATCCTGAAGTGTGATACTGCACTCCCCAATAAGTAAATGAAATGTATGCGTTTCTTGCTGCCAACGCTCGACCATAGTGATAATCAACGCATGGTCGTATTAAATGTCGCCTAGACGGTATACTCCATAGAATCCCGTTCGTAGTAATATACGCTGTACCCGCTCAAGCAGAATAATATTTTGTCCATCGGGTCGATGAAACTCACTATCGTTCCTATGTGGATCCAATAAACCAGGGTCATTCTAGACCTATGCTAGGGCTGTAAGTATAACACACGGCGGTCCTCAGGACCTGGATCCATTTACAAATACCTATTTCATGAACGTTTTCATTAGATACATATTAGTAAACAATGCATTAGCTAATTTAAATGGATGACAATGTACCATTACACATTCTGAGGAAAATAACAAAAACTAAATATATACATATTCAAAAAAGAAGTTCTAGACACATTCAAATAGACCTAACAAACTGTAATGTGTTCCACATAAATATAAACTACTTAATAAAACAAATTACATAAAACTGATAAAGCAAGGAGCAACATAAGCAAATACACCCTACTTCTGGCATACTTAAGTGATTTATTGCATTGGTTATACTTTCTTTGTAGTTCGTCTCTTTTTTCTCTCTCGGTTTTCATACGCTTCAACAAATGGGAGTTCAATTCCTTCACCCCTTCGGCAACTGCTCTCCAATCTTCTTTCCGGCGATATATGAACCTCATTTTATTAGCGATGTCTTGCATCTCTTCGTCCACTGTTTTCTCTGTGTCAACCCAGTGAAAAAAATTGCATCAATTATTACCAAAATTTTGGCAACCAAGGAATCTTTTACCTGGATTTTTCGCCGTCCATGAAACTCTCATAGGAGCCACTTCTCCATAGAAGCAAGTAAAACCGGTGTTTGAAGACATTTCGGCGCAAAATGATGCAAATAAAGTAGAGGGTACTATAAAAATTGGCATCATAATATTTTAGTTATAATTAGTTCTAATAAGATTAAAGAACTAATACTATATATTTAATGGTTTTAGTTATGATTAGTTCTAATAAGATTAAATATATATTTAATTTAATAAGGAACGATTTTTCACATAGATTGTTAATATTCGGTTTTAATAATGTTTTTAAAGGCATAGATATACTTGAGGTAACATATTTTTCTTAAAATATGTACACTATATAATTGACACCTAAAGTCATCGATATTTTCATCAATTTTAAGGTACACCTGACAAATTTACTAAACCAAGTTAACTTAATAAATTATTTATAGGTACACAGAGCATATAGTTTATAGGAAATGTAAATTTATGACCGTTCCTATTTGGTCCAAATTAAATCAAAATACCATATTATTTGCAATACAAATATTTTCAATTTCTTAAATAAAAAGTATAAAACGGGAGCATTAGATTTTCAAATTGATACTTCAACCATATTACATTTTCAAATTGCTAATCAAGATCGACTTTAAGAAATAATAAACAACATATTTAGAAATAATAAATAAGTTTAATTATTTGACTACATTCTAGTTAAATACATTTGTTCTAACATGTAATCTTTAGTAAAAAGTTCAAAGCTAGCATAAATTTTATCAAATTACTCTCTAGATCAGTAAACATAACATGACCTAGAACATTAACCAATACAATTAATTTGGAGTAAATATGCAAGCCTCGGGTGCAATATCAAAATTAGAAGAGAAAAGATGTATATTAAGCAAAATTAAAGGTTATCATTCTCAAGTACAGTTCTTTCCAAGAGTTTTTACTCCTGTCAAAATTTGGTTACTCTAAATCCTCTTTACAGGCATCGGAGACCTCAAAATTCATTGTGCTTTACTTTACGATAACCCACTATAATATTCTCCTCTTTGCTCTTCCTTTTGCCCAAGAAAGAAAAAAAATACTACTTAGTTACTTTGGATTACAAGTTCAATGGTTGTGGAAGGGCCAAAGATTTACCAAATATGTATATGGGATCAAAAGAAGTATATAGGATCAAACCCACAACACCACAAGCTCTACCATCTGAGTTACATCCCATCTCTACAACAAGTATGTATATGGGATCAAAAGAAATATTTATATCTATATATGTGTATGTGATTTGCTTCTACGTCATGGATTCAGTCAAAAAAAAATTTCCAACCGTCCAACCCACTAACCCACAACCATGAACACACGAACCCCACATGCCCCACAACTATGAAACCCACAAACCCCCACCCTACAAACCCCACAACCGTGAATCCCACAAATCTTGCCAACCATTTTTTTGTCACAAAATTCATGCAAATCTCAACATATACCATCACAACAACTTGCAAAAAAAATATTTTGGTAAGCCTCTATGTACCTGGTGGAGTGGGCGGAGGAGAAGAAGCTGGCGATGGACTGAGCACGCTCGGACCTACGATGCAGAAACCCCGCCGATGAGAAGGAGGAAAAAGGAGAGAGGTGCAGCTAGAGGGAAGACGAAGGTGAGCTGAGGTGATTTGCAGCGAGAGGGAGAAGATCGTGAGAGGTGCAGCGAGAGATACAATGATGGAGCTCTGATTTTGAATTTTTTCCCTTCAATGAGAGTGACGGTAGAGAATTTGAGTGGGAATTTAGGTACCTTAAAAACGCCGGAGGGAATGGCCTTTTTTTGGTTAAAAACGCTGCCATGAATGGCGATTTTTAATAGGCCCAAATTTTACTTTGCTTAAAATCGCTGCATATTATGGCGTTTTTTGGTGTAAAATCGCCATTAATTCTGGCATTTTTAAAAGAACCCCTTTTCCCCAAATAAGATGAAAAGAACCCTATTTTCTTAAATAAGTGTTAAAATAATCATAATTGGAAAAAAAAAAAACTCTTAAACTACGTTGATTTGTAGCGGTCTTGGTATTTGCGACAACATACTGACGAAACGCTTTTGATGACACAATATTTTGCAAGAACAAATATTTTAATCGGATATATGATGATTTTGAGAAAGTTGAAATTAAATCACAAGAAAATTCAGCCAAAAATGTGCCAAAGGAAAAAAGAAAAAGCCAATTTCAGCAAAAAATTTAAATATTCTATTTTACGGCCACTTGTTCACGTGAATATGTTCACATATAAAGTTAAACAGTTTTCTAAAATTTATTGAATATTTTAAAATTATGGAAGATCATAATATAACACCTATGAGTTTATTCGATTTTGCCCCCGAAAGTCATGAAGAAAAAACTTAAGAAAGCTTGAACAAATTGATTTGATTGGTATCAACAAATTGATCACTCCTCTCCATTCCCAAGTTTTGCAATCCGTTGACAAGGAAAAGCAAGGTTCTAGAAAAGCTAGTTTCGAGAAAAAATTTCGCATGAAAATGAAGTGTTATAAAAGTTTCAAGTATCTAAATCAGTGGCATGGAAGACATCAATTATCCACATTAAATTCAAGTGCGGTTTTGTTTGAATAATGAACGAATGATGCAATCAGAGTGAAGATAGTTTAATTATTTAATTATTTTTTGTATTATCATTTTTATTTTTATTAATTAAGAGAAATAGTTCCCATATTTATAGATTTTTGAATTGGATATTAGTTAACTTAATTACAAAAGATTTGATTTTGAATTCCAAGTCAAATCTTAGTAATTAAGGTATGTTTAGGATTTTAGATTATAAATAAGCGGTTATTTTATGTTCCGGTAGCCAAATAACCAATCAATGATTTTAGAAGAATATTAGAGAAATTTCTATGTTCTTCAAAAATTCTAAGAACTTTTGTTCTTTCTTGTAAATTCAAGAACCTAAGGTCGAAGATAGCATTCTTTCACCTTTTCACCCACTCCGGTTCTTTGTTATTAATTAACTTGTGTGTTTCATTATTTGTAATTAAAAAGAAAGACTTTAGCCCTCTTTCTTACCTTTTTTTTTCTTTTTTCTTTTTTTTTTCAAAAAATGATTCTTGTTTAGGATTCCAATTTTATTTAGGATCCAGGTTAATTTAAACTTTGTTTTTCTTATATATATACATATAGTTAGATCTTTTCTTCTTAATTCTCCCCTCATTCACTTTTAATTAACTCTTCTATCAACCTGCTTTTCCTTCGAATTCTTCTCTCTTTCTCCATTAACTTCGATATCAACAACATGACCACCACTCAAATTTTGCCAGAGATCAATTCAGGAACTAGACCTCATCAAGATGGAGGCATTAGCGGAACAGAGAGAGCCTTGAAGATGGTCACGGGTTCATTCTACATACCAAAGAGAACTAACCCATTAAGGCCGCTAGGAGAGGACGCTCACTTTATCTCTACCATACCCCAAGCCATCGGCATAGCTGATGGTGTCGGCAGTTGGTCCACAAAAGGCGTAGACGCAGGCCTATACGCGCGTGAACTCATGGCCAAATCCCACCTCGCCATTCTCTCTCAAGGTGGACCACCCACTAATCCAAAGCACGTATTAACCAAAGCCTTTTTGAATACCAAGGCCAAAGGCTCATCCACCGCGTGCATTGTAACCCTAGACCACGATTGCTTACACGCGGTGAACGTCGGTGATAGTGGGTTCATGTTGATCCGAGGAGGGGAAGTAGTGTACCGATCCCCAGTCCAACAACATTATTTTGACTGTCCGTTTCAACTGGGAAGCAATTCTATGGATAGTCCGAGTTCAGGTGATGAGATGTCAGTTAGTGTTGAACCAGGAGATGTAATAGTAGCAGGGACAGATGGTCTCTTTGATAATGTTTTCGAGAACGAAATCGAGAAGCTAGTGAATGCGGGACTCGAAGAAGGATATACCCCCAAGAGTTTGGCAAGGATAATAGCAAATGTTGCATTGCTTAAGTCACTGGATCCATCCTGTTCGAGTCCGTTCACAACTGCTGCGAAGAAAGCCGGTCATGGACACAAAGTAGGAGGGAAATATGACGATATAACCGTGGTTGTTGCTTACATCGTACCATCATGAATATGGGTGTGATTATATATTATCAAATATTTTTCAGCTTGTTTTACTGGAGTATTGAAATCCTATTAATTAATTGTTCAATTTGAGTTTAAGACTTGAGCTTATAAATAGCTAGTAATTTATTTTATGTTATCTGTTTCCCTTATATAAATTTCGATATGTACGTCTGGAAAGACTGATTATATATATATTTTGTACTCCCAATTTCCAAACTTAAAAGGGTCCATGTCTAATTTTTATCTTCCTTCATACCATGGTAAAAGTAATTCTTAATAGTAATTCATGATTAAGAATCATGTTTCATTGATTTGATATTTTTAATCAAATTTCATACACTGGTTATTTAATTCCTATATATATATAATTTTTGTTTAAATGGCCGGTTTGAGTAAATTGGTCTAGTCTGCGCACACAAGCGCAGTGGCCCTTGGGTTTCAAACAGCTGTTTTTAAGTAATTTAGATCAGCTTGCTATATATATCACTACATAATTGCACAAAAATATCATTAACATATACGAATTGATAATTAGTATGCGATGGTAATTAAGCAATCAAATACATACATAATTTCAATATCCAAAATTAATATAAATAATAATATATCCAATTAAGTACCCTCTCGATCAGTACATTAATTCATCCAAGTTGAATTTATAAAAATAATTACTTTAATTCACATGCAATTCTCAACTGGTAAAATATAGGCAACAATGACAGTAATATCATCATACTTGCCACCCGTATGCTCAAACCCAGCCCTTAAAGCAGCTCTTTCAAAAGGACTCACCACATTCTCATCCAATGCCCTCATCAATGCAAACTTTGCTAAACTCCATGCCAAAACCCTAATCATACCATTACTATCCTTATCTTCTTCTTCTTCTTTCATATACGTACTTTAATGACAATCTCACCACATCTTCAATCTCGTTTGAATACACGTTGTCAAACAACCCATCACTCCCCACCACCACCACATCTCCAGCCTCCACCGCCACCTTCATCTCCTCCCCCGAGTTGATCGGACTATCCCCACTCGTATTCCCCAACTGATACGGACAATTAAATCCCCTCTGCTGTAAACCCGACTGATATATTATATTACCCTCTCTTATCACCATAAATCCGCTATCCCCCACATTCACCGCGTGCAAGTACTCCCCTGTCAATGTCAAAACACAGGCGGTCGACGATCCATCTGATTCCGTGTTCAAGTAGGCTTCGTTCAGTATATTTTTTGGGTCTACAGGTTTGTTTTTGGGCTGTCGGAATTTGAGGGCGTAGACGCAGTTGTTCATGAGCTCATGCGCATATTCACCTGCATCTATGCCTCTCCGGGCCCATCCGCCCACCCCGTCTGCTACACCAAGGGTTTGGTGGCGGGGTGAGATGAAGTGTGCGTCTTCGCCTAGGGGTTTGAGGGGGATTTTCTTGGGTATGTAGAACGAACCGGCCACCATCTTCAACGTATTAGTAGTGACTGATTCATAAAATTCTTCGTTGCTGAATCTTTTGGTTAAACGGCATCGTTTTGTAGCAGTGATGGTATTTGGGATGGACTGATGAAACGTGTTATCTTCTTCATGGGGACAGTGTTCTACGGCAGCCATTGTTGTGGTATAATTAAGGTATTATATATAGGGTTGATGAGAAATTAATTTGTCTCTAAAGGTTTGAGGACTAATAAATGGGTTTAATTAATTAAGTAAAAGCAGAAGAAAGGGAGAGATCGATGTTGTAGTTGTAATTGTAATTAAGGAAGAAGCTAGAGGATGGGTTTATGGTTTAGGAAGAAAGATATATATATATATATATGTAGTAAAAAATATAAACGATGGAAGTGTATGCCATTTAATTGCTTGTGATGTATGGATTGTTTGTTGCTAAAAAATGTTAACTTAATTACCAAATTCAAAAAAAATATATATAAACGATCGAATTGAAATTAGTTGTTGTTTTGAATTAGAAGCCTTAGTGAACCAGCTGATCGATCGATATGTTTTATGTACGTAATTAATAACTAATGAACTAATTAAGTAATCAGTAAATTGGAAACTGCATGTTGTTTTCAACCACCCTACGTACGAGCTACCTAGGATTAATCCCACTTTATTTAGGATCCAGCTCTATTTTTTTCCTTTATTTATTTCTTTTAGGCTTTTGCAGGGGGGCGGAGCAGATTTAAGAATTATATACTTCATTGGCATATATCCATATATTCCTGAAATTAAGGAGAATTCTATCAGTTTTATTTCATAATGTAATAACAATCCGAATCGCAGACATTTTTGTTATGTTTTGCTTTAATTCGATCTTCCTTTTTGAGGTTTTATTATATGTTTTTTGTATATAGGATAATAATAATAATAATAATAATAATAATAATAATAATAATAATAATAATAATAATTTCTTTTATAAAAGAGACTAAAATTAATGGAGACAAAAAATTAAAAACTTAAAATTAATTCATATATGGAAGTTATCAACTTTCATTGACAGAAAAATGAAACATAAAAAATCATTGCCTTTACCTATTAAATTTTCATCTCTTATATTCATTGTGTACAATTTCAACCGTGAGTGCGAAATTACTGTTATATTTTTAAGTGTCTATTTTATATTATGTCTTTCAGAGTGATAGAGAGCTAGTGTACGAATTTGGAACATTAATTTAAGAAATAAATAGTTTACATCTATCAAGAAGAGATTTTACCACCCGCAAAAACTCATCTGTAATAAAAACTAATGTCAAAATCACAACCTCTTAATTTTCAATGAATGGTTGGTTGAGATTCCTCAACTTTAGAGAATCCCAATATGTGCAAGCTATAAACTATTTGTGCGTGTGATGGTATTTTCAAGTATCAAGCACGATGGTTGCTCTAGAGTATAATTTAAATAATTATAAATATTTATTTAAAATTAAATGATTAATATTTTGATATTATCTTCTATTTTATAATTTAAAATGAGTAGTTCGCTAGAGGCAATAATTTACATAATAAATAAATAGTTGTAAGTATTTTATATTTTATTAGTAGAATAAAGGGTAACCGAATTTTAAAATAAATAGGTGATAAAAAAGAAAATTCCCAGATATTAGAGAGAGAGAAAAATATACTGCACAACAGGATGGCGGACGTGGTGCTCTGTGGATGAATGTCCATCGAAAGCAGCCTACATGCCCACGCAGCGGATCAAGGTCTCCCCTCTGCAAGTTTGAGATAGGCCATTCCCGCCAAAACAAAATTACCAGAATCAATCAAATCAAATCAAATCAAATCAAATCAAATCATCAGTTATAAACCTCTACTACTCTTCCCGCCAAAACAAAATCACCAGAAAATTCCTTCACTTAGTGTTCTTCAAGAAATTATTAAATAGATACACATACAAAACAATCAATCACAACAATGGCGATGATAATCTTTCCTCAATTCCCACCAACCTACACCTTCTTCAAGCTCTTCACCCTCTCTCTCCCCTTCTTCTGTCTCCTCCTCACCTGGGGCGCTTCCTCCTCAATGACCCCTCCTCCTCCCCTCCCTGCCGTAGCCGCCCTCCTCCATTCCTCCGGCTATTCCCTCTTTGCCATTGCCCTCACCGCCGCTACCGCTACCAACTCCTTCAACTCCACCGGCACCATCCTTGCCCCACCGGACTTCACCTTCTCCAAATTATACCGCCACCGCCCCACCACCTCCCTCCTCCTCTACCACACACTTAACAAACCCCTCACATGGCAACACCTCCTCTCACGTGACCATAACCACCCTGAACTCCCTACTCTATACAATCACCACTGCCTTTTCCTCTCCAAAAAAATCAATTCCCATATCTCCTTCACCTCATCCAGAAACTCAATCTCCGCCGTCAATATCCGATATCCCGATCTCTACGTGGACGATCATCTCACCGTCCATGGAATCGACGGCGTACTCGATCCCTCCACTGCAACCAAATGCTCTGTTTTTTCCAATCCAACGGCCCAGATCAAATTACAGATCGATCGGTCCTTACTCGATCTTGCAATTAGGGCTCTAAAGAGGAAGGGATTTTCCGTTGTGGCCACCGCCATGGCCATAAAAAGCTCCGATCTCATGTATTTTGATGGCGTTACAGTCTTCGCTCCCTCCGATATGAAGCTCTTCTCGTTCCCTAATGGTTTCCGTTACGATTTCCGCCACCACGTCGTTACGAATCGCCTCCGTTTCGCCGACATCGCGAAACTTCCGGCGGAAACGGAGATGGAGACGATAGATCCGGAGAAGATGATCGTTCTCGGATCTGTTAACGGCAACGTTACAATTAACGGCGCGAAGATCTACAGTGCGGAGATCTACCTAAATAGATGGATTTCTGTAATCTCTATATCGCAAACATTCGATGATGAAAATGATGATGAAGCTAATCGTCAAATTGTCTATCCAGGAGTTCCATCTATGGCGCCGACTTACTCTACTGTAGGATCGGAAGATTCCGGAATTGCAGTTCCGTCAAGGGCCCCGAGTTATTCCAGCGATTTGGAAGAAAGTAGTCATGCTACGGGATTGCTAGATCCGGAAATTGAAGGGATGTTAGATAAGCTGAGAAGATACTCCGGCGAATCTCCGTACGAATCTGAAAATACGACCGGAGTTCCGATTCCGACGAGATCCGGTGTCACCGATTGCTTGCCGGAGATAAAAGACGGCGTCGTTTCTGTTGATGCTGTCGAGGTAGAGGGCGGTGAGGTTGTTTGTCCGGTAACTGAACCTTCTAGATTGAATGAATCTGAGGCGTTGATCAATGTAGACGCGGTTAAATCGTCACCGTCGGATGTTTACAATGTTTCGAACGAGGGAGCTCCGATCTCAGCCGCTGATGAAGTATGGGAGTGATTAACGGTGCTGATGACGTATGGTCTATTCCCTCTCGGATAAATCCACGTGGCAAAATCTTTTTGTAAAGTGAAAACGAGTTTTAGTTGTAATTTTTCTGTATGAATTGAATGAATTTGTTGTAAACAAACAGTTTTGTAGAAATATGATAAAGCAAAATATAAGATTTCCTTAGCATTTTCTCAATATTAAAACTGTTTCATTTTCTTTTCATTTTTGTGTTACAAAATTATAAAAAAAAAGAGGGGGAGGGGGAGGGAGGGGGGGGGGGGAGTGATTTAAAATTTGATTATCGTTTGTTCTTATATTTTCGACATTAGGCGTTAAAGTTTTGCATAATAAGTATTTTGGTGTTATTTTGGATAGAATCCGTTAATCAACCACTAGTTTTGTTAATTTTTTTATCATTTTACCCCTAGGTAAGAGAAATATGTTTTGTCTTTTTTTAAGAGTAAAATGGGTAAATTAAGTCACAAATTAACAGAAGTTAACAGTTGATCACGTTGACTAACGGATTTCATCCAAAATAATACCTAAATACCTATTATACAACACTTTGACGCCCAATGTCTAATATGTAAGAACAAACGGTATAAATCACAAAAAAAAAAAAAAAAAAAATTATACGTGACACTGGTGGAACCTTAAATTGTTTTAATAATCTTGGCTTGGTGGCCTTTTAGGTTAAGAAATATTAAATTTTAATGAATAATATTAATGGATCAGACATTTAATTTGTTTAATCATCTTATAACTTAGTGACCTTAATTTTATGGATTTACATAAGGTGGTGATAAATGCACTCCTTTTTGTTGTAACACCTTTTATACTTTATGTCCTCCACTTTTAAAAAAATTATCACAAGCACTCCACTCCAAACCACCCCCCCCCCCCCTTCTAACTTAATAAACATAATTATGTTAATATTTTCTTGTCATTAGGAGAGTATTTTCATTTTTACTCGCTCGATATTGAGCATCTTGAATTTCATCAATAACTTAAGATATGCCCATTTTTTTAGATATATTCGTTCAATTTTGGTGAGTAAATATGTTAATACTCTCATGTCATTGAGAGAGTATATTCATTGGTACTCGCTCGACATTGAACATCTGGAACTTCAGCAATAACTTAAGTTACGGCCTATTTTTTAAAATATACTCGTCTAATTTATGGTGAGTAAATGTGGTAAAACTCTCCCGTCATTAGGAGAGTATCTTCATTATTACTCACTCGACATTAAACATCTAAAACTTAAACAGATCTGTGAGTATGATTTTTTTTTCCTTTTTTTAAAAAAGATCTATATATATATATATGCATTTTTTTTTTCGTTTTAGAATATATAAATATATATATATATGTATGTATGCATATATGCATGTATATATGTATGTTTTGAAGAAGAATTATGATGTGGGGAGGAGGAGGATGAAGAAGAATTCATATTTTTTTGTTTTCGTATATATATATATATATATGTATATATGTATGTTTTGAAGAAAAGGATGATGAGAAGAAGATGGTGGTGATTGGGTGGTGAAAGATTGTGTATTGTTTTGTTGTGATTAATAATTAATTAATGAAGTTAATTAATAGTTAACCTTTGAATAAAAAAGTGAAATGAGAAGGTGGTGGGATATTTTAATATTAATGAAATTTTTAGATGACATTAATTATAACAAAAAAAATGTTGCATTTATCACCACCCTTTACATAAGAGTATAGGGGCGTGTGCTTTGGAAATAAGCAATAACAATTTTTTAATATAAGTGATCATTTTACATCCACTATTATAAAAGAGTGGATCATGACAATATTCTTATAGACCAAATTCAGGATTTTCTTAAAAATAGAGGATAATGATGAGCTATAAAATTAATCCCACTACTTGTATAATCATACTTTTCATCATTTGAACTTAAAACCAAATCTACAAAAAGGGTTTTTTGTTAGAATAATATTAAAAGTTTAAAAAATTTCAAATAAATTCAAATTTAAATTTTGTAACCACATGAACATTATTGGTTTTTATTTTGTGGTTTAAATTGTCACCATTCTCATTCATGGAGTGCATTAACATGGGTCTAATAATTCCCATGAGTTATACTAAGCGTAGTTCTAGACAAAGTTAAAGTTTAGATCAAAGGGCTGAGTTCCAGACATAGTTCACTCAAGACCCTCAAACGGATAATGTTAACACTAAGCGTAGTTCCAAGTCTATAAGACTACTACACCTAATACATAATATTTTGTTGCTCTCTTATTTATTTTATTTTAAAGTTTTAAAACTTGTGGGGGATTATTGAAATAATATTAAAACTTTTCAAATAAATTCAAATTTTAATTTTAATTTTGTAACCCCATGAGCATATTGGTTTTATTTTGTGGTTTAAATTGTCATCATTCTCATTCATGAAGTGCATTAACATGGATCTAATAATTCCCATGAGTTACACTACAAACATAAGCGTATAAAAAGAATGCTTATTTACACATTTGACACACACACACACACACACACACCTCTTAACACTTTTTACGTCTTCTATATATGCTCTACACTCCATATAGTTTATATATTGTATTTTTGGGCAACTAGACTATAAGACTTGTTTATAGTCTTCTTGTTGACGTGCCAATAAGAGACACCGGTTGCGAGTTTTTGGGGTTGTATTTTGGAGTCTTTATAGACCACCAGTACCTGCACGTAAGGGAGGTTACAAAGGCTTTAGGACAGCGTCTTGGCGCCCCTCTCCTTCATAGGCCAACCAGTTCTTTCGCTTATTTTAATTTTTCTTATTAATACATATATATATACACATATATTTTGATGCCTAAATTATTTCCTATAGATAATGACAAATTTTGCTCTAATTTGCCTTTATTTTGCAACATTTTTATTATCATAAGAGGCTTACGTAACAATTTCAAACATTCCTCGGAACCAAAGACACTAGCGAACCAAAATTTGAGAGAGGTTGGGCGTAAGTGAATGGAATATTGTGTATTTTTGTGCTCTATTAATAATGATGTGTGTATTGACATTAAATAACCTATTACTAGATTAAGTACATTGGTCAACATGTAAAATTTGTTTGAAACACTTAGAGTATCTCCGATGTAAAAATAGGTCAGATTATTAACACTTTTGACCCTTAAAGTTTACACTTTTTTCCACGATCGTCCTGGAACTTTTTTTTTTCGGCATAAACATACCTGAAGTTTCAGTCACGTCCCACTGAAGTCCAAAACTAGATGTCTCATTTAAAAACTTGACGGAACAAGCATCTACAGCCCAAGTGATGGTATTTTGAGGGGTAATATCGGTATTCTAAGTTAAATACCCATAAAGGTAGGGCATAGTTGTTGTCTATTTCAGTTTTTCACTTTCTCCGCCATTGAAACTGGAGAGAAAAGAGGAGCAAGAAGAATGGAGTCCGAAATGTGCCATTGTTTCAAGAGAGCAAAAATGATCACTTCATGGACAAATTTAAATTCGGGAAGAATGTTTTTAACTTGCAGAAATAACGAGGTAAATATGTACATCCTAACAGAAATTAGGGCTTTATTCCCTTATATTTTTGTCATTCTTCTAAAACTCCTCACTTTTGTAGCTGTTTATAAAACTCCTCTCTTTTATGCTTGTGAAATGTAGCACAACAGGTGTGGGTTCTTTGATTGGTTTGACCCTTCAATTTGTGAACGATCGAGGGCAATTATTCCTGGTTTACTGAGGAGAAATAGCAATGAAGAAAATAGGGTGAATACCTACAAGTCAAGAGAGAAGTTGTGGTGTATTATGTTGATTTTGTCATGGTTGATAATATTTGGACTTGTTATTTCCTTTCTTAATGGACAAGGCAATTAGATGAAGTACATTATTAGGTGGGTTTTTTTTTTGATATCCTCTGTTCTGTGAAAGAAAGTCAATTAAGTGTAAATGTAATGTAGGCATGGTGTTTATAATCTTTTTACAATTAATTGATGGAGATTGTAATGTACTTTTTGGCAAGCAATGAGAAGTACTCTGTTTGTTTCCTTTCCTTATGAGCATTACTATGTTTTGTTGTTGTTAAAGTAAATAACATACTTTATATAAAAGAGAGAGCAATAAAGAAGGGAACAAATATAAGAAGGGGACCAACTTTCATTGATAAACCATGTCTAATTACAAAAAGGTAAAATCCACAAAGGGACAAAGTGAGCAATTGCTTGTTCCCATATCTATTTACAAAATCCCACTAAAATAAAAGCTACTAGACAAAGCAAGCATTCACAAAACCATTTCCAAAAACCAATCACATAACTACTTACAGAATCATTCACTACCCAGTTACAAAACCATGCACATACTCATTAACAAAAAACAATCATAAAACCATTTACAAAAACCATTCACAAAATACATTTATGCTGCTTGACTTGGTGCAGTTTTTGCTTTCTTCCCACTTCCTCGTCTTAGATCTGCACTCGTCTTTCTCCCTTTTTTTGGCTGGGACATGGATGGTACTTGGGTTGATTGTCCTTCCATGCTCACAGAATGTGGTTCATCTTCTATTTCTGTTGGTTATGAACCAAGTGGCACAAGAGGTGGTTCATTTTGCTCCTTGTTCACCTAAAAAAATAGGCCTCAGTGATTGTTTTGTTTTGTAACATTACAAAAGAAAATAGTAATTGAAATAAACCTCAAATGCACTAAAAAAACTTACAGTATCTGTTTTGCAACTTCTTTTGTTGTGGCCAAGAGTACCACAATTCCTACACCTCAGTGACTGCTGGTGCTTCTTCCCTGACTTGCCTTGGCTCCTATCTGTTTCGTGTGACTTCTTGATCATGTTCTTCTTCTTCCTTCCAGGAGTTGGTGTTACTATTGGTGGCAGAACTTGAGGGTGCTGGGAATCAGGCCACATATTTGGGCCATTCATTGGATTTACTATTGGGGTGTAAATCTTTTTGAAAGTTTCAACATAGTAGCATTCATAAACCAAATCTTCTTGTTCAACTTCATTAAACACCAAGGCTGAAACTGTATGTGGGCATGGTATCCCACTCAACTCTTATTTTCCACAATAGCAAGTTTTAGTGTCCAAATCCACAGTATACTTGTCACCATGGATACAACTGATCTCATATTTTCCTGCACCTGATCATGTTAGAATACAATGGGCAACCTCAAACTTGTATTTGTCAAGCAATTTTATAATCTTTGGACACACTTTCCCTTCCTATTTGTTAGCTTTATCCCTATTATGTTGCATCATCACCATCAAATACACCCTAGTCTTCTCAAGCAACCCTAGAATTGGTTTCTCTCTAGCACCAAGCATACATTTATTGAAATTCTCACAAATGTTATTCAACAGCATATCACATTTGGACACTGTTTTAAAATGAGACCTTGACCAGTGACATAGTGGCTTGTCTTTAAACCACTCAAGTGCAGCCAAGTATAGGATTGTCTTCATATTCTTCATTGCATTAATGAAATGAGGCACATTACTAGACATTGCAGCATTCCATAACATTTCCTTATACACCTCTCGGTATAGCTAGCAATCTTAAAATTTACATGCAAGTGCATCACACAAAACCTATGCTCACTTCTAGGGAGAAGTTCAAAATAGGCAGGAACCAACCCCTTTTGTTTGTCAAAGATTATGGTCCATTTTTCTTGATTCATTATTCCTAAATCTTCAGTCAAAATTTTCAAAAATCAAGTCCAAGAACTCTTGGTTTCACCCTCAACCACTACATAGGCCACAGAGAACATGTAGTTGTTTGCATTAACCCCCACAGATATGAGCAGTTGTCCACCATGTGGACCTTTCAGGAAACAACCATCAACACCTATAAACTTCCTACAACCTTCTTTAAAGCCTTCTTTAAGTGCTGCTAAACACATATAAAATCTTTCAAACCTTGGCTCTCCTTGCTCTATTGTCCCTTATTAAAGTTTCATAATGACAGTTGACCCTGGATTGGTTCTCTTCAGTTCATCTATATAACCCCATAACTTACCATATTGTTCTTTGTATGTCCCCCCTCAATCAATTTCATAGCTTTCTCCCTAGTTCTATATGCTTGGGACCTAGAGACTTTGACAACATGGTCCCTCATGACTGTATCTCTAAAAGAAGATATAGGTTGCTTAGGATTTGACCTAAAACTCTCTAAATAATGTTATGTAAGCCATATAGAATTAGCATTCTTGTTTATAAACTACCTTTGACACCTGTGTTCATCATGAAAGGTTTTAACTTATAAAGAAGGGGAATGTTGCATTTTTTAGGCATACAAATGCCAAGGACACACATCCCTATAGCACACGGCTTTCACCTTAGTAGCCTCATTTTTTGGGAACTTAAACTTCTTTCCCAAATTTAATATTGTAATCTCTCACTATTTTCTTCAACTGTTTGTGGTCACTAAAAATCATACCTAACTTCAATTCATTGTTAGCCATTTTAGTGCTAGAGTTATATTCTATTAAGTTAGGCATAGGGATTATCATCATCTGACCCATTTAGACTATGAAGCTCTTTAGATTCACCCCTATCATCATCTGACTCAACAACACCACCCTCAGTAGTATCCCCACTAACTGCCTCAGACTGGCCCCCAACCCTAGTGTATTCTACATCTAAATCTATGTTATTGTCAAACAATTCATCATCATTATCATAATCATACTCTGGATCATAGATACTTTCACAATCAAATGATTTGTCACTATCCCAAACTGTAAGTTGTGGTTCTTTTGGTTGTGGTGGAGTTGGTTGAGGTTCATTTGCTTGAGGTGGTGTTGGTGCTGGGGGTGTTGTTGCTGATAGTACTGGTGGTAATAGTTGTGTTGGTATTGTTGCTGGTAGTATTGGTGGTATTGGTTGTGGTTTTGGTTGTGGTTGGTTCTTTATAGGTGTTAGAATACATTGTAATGGAGGGATAAGGTCCATGTATAAATCAACCTATAAATCCCTATTCATATAATTAGACATTTGCAACACATCCTTATCATTTTCAATAAGCCTAAAACAGCCTCGTAATTCACTACTAAAGAAAAACCTAAAATGACCACAGTATCCCAACTCTACTGCCATACTACTTAATTCTACTAAAGACATTCTATCAAACTCACAATAGTATCCCATGTATACATACTTTGACCCCTCCCACCCGAACTCACCACCATGGTGTAATTTAATGGTGAATAAATCATTAGTTGGACCTGCAAATACATATATACATATACATACAAAAAAAAATTATATTATACAGATACATATATTCAAGGCACTACCGGATAAAAAAAAAAGAAAAAGTCATAAATCATTCAACACAACTTGCAGTAAATATTATGACCATGTTAAAAAATTATATATATATACACAATGCACTATCATATATATATCACATTCTATATATATAAACACATCGGGACCACCAAATCCCAAAAACGGAATTTTTATTGATTCTAAACACATAAATGACAAACATACACATGCATAACATATATATAGTAACACATTATATAAATAGACATATTGGGACCATTACACTATATCCAAAAAGGAAAAGGCACTACACTTACAATAAATTGGTGCTCCCATGTCCTCGTATTGTTTTTCCCTAATTGCCCAACTCATTTTCAACCCTCAATACAAAAAAGCCCTAAATTTTCGATCAAACACACTTACTTTGGTTGGACCTCCACTCAACTCATTTTCCTGCCTTTTTTTCTCTCTCTCTGAAATACTGTAAGAACACAAGAATAGGTAGGCATCAACACTTAAACTTTGAAAATATGGGTATTCAACTTAGAATACCGATAGTACCCCTCAAAATACCATCACTTGGGCTGCAGATACTTGTTCCGTCGAGTTTTTAAATGGGACATCCAGTTTTGGACTTCAGTGGGACGCGACTGAAATTTCGGGTATCTTTATGCCAAAAAAAAAGTTCTAAGACGACCGTGGGAAAAAGTGTAAATTTTAAGGGTCAAAAATGTTAATAACCCAAATAGGTCTGTGAATCATGGACATCTAAGCATATTTTTCGTATGTGGAAAAAAAATTATTAATGGACAAGTTTTAAAAAAAAATCTCCAATACAATTGTTCAAAAGACTGTCGATTAAGAAATTTATGAAAATAAAATTAATAATTTTATATGCAATATGGATCTTGTTCGGTAAATCTTGATTCATACTTTTCAAAAATATATTTTTTATAAAAAAATTAATTTATAAAATTAAAATTAAAATATTTAAAAACTTAAAAAATAAAAGAAGATAAACATAAAAGATGATGTGGCATTAAGATATTGTCACAAATGTCTATTCTCATGTTTACCATATAAGCTTGATGGTCATTATTGATAGTTGCATCAGATAACATTTACTTTGTCTATCCATCTCACACGGCATCTCGATTTTTCTCAATTGATGGTTCCACTGGAGATGCTCTGAGCAACTAAGGATTGTCCAACTAATTATTTGATCTAACAATTTGATTGTTTAATTTGGTACGACTATAATTACTCTTAGGCCTCGTTTAATTCACGGAAGGAAAATCAATTCTCTTGTCTTTCCTATGGAGGTGGGAAACTAAATTTCCTGTCAAGTTTTCTTTTTTGTGCTTGGTAAAACATGGAAAGTATGTAGGTAAAGGTATTGTTGTCGAAATTTTTTGTAATTAATGCTTAAAAATCACATGGAAAAATCAATTTCATGTGTTTTGAGAGGAATGGTTTTACCCTCTATTTTCTCCTCTGTGGGGAAAGTGTTTCCTGAATTTGTGCTTACCAAACAAAGGAAAAGAAATATTTTTCTTTCCTGAGTCCTTGAATCTGTAAATCAAACGAGACCTTACCCCTTTAAGATTCTTATAACAACTTGAACTTCACAACCATTATTTTCCCAAAACGAGAAGGTCAAACTAACATCCACAGCAACAATAAAAACATAAATTTAGTGACTTTTTCTGAGAACTTCTAAAAGATAATAAAAGGATGGATGCTACACATAGGCCTCGTTTGGTTCACGGAAGGGAAATCAATTCCTTTGTCTTTCCCATGGAGGTGGAAAACTAATTTTTTTGCCAAATTTTCTTTCTTGTGTTTGGTAAAACATAGAAAGTATGTATGTAAGAATATTGTTGTCCAAAATTTTTGTAATTAATGCTTAAAAATCACATTAAAAAATCAATCCCATGTGTTTTGAGATGAATGGTTTTACCCCCTACTTTCCCCTCTTCCGAGAAAGTGTTTACAGAATTTGTGCTTACCAAACAAAAGAAATGAAAGATTTTCCTTCCTGAGTCCTTGAATCCATTAATCAAACGAGGCCAAAATATAAATAGAATGTTGTGTTAAAAAGATACTTCATATTTCAATAAATCCACCAGTTACATATAAACATCAAATAGATAAACCTTTGTAAATCAACAAGTATGGAACAAACATTAGATTACAAGCATGAATCAAGTTTTAATGTTAACTACATTAACCTAAAAAATATAGCAAGGCTTGCCCTAACATTTAATCCAATCATTGTTTTTACAATAAACAAAAAGGGGAAAAAAATTGTCTTGAAATATAGTCCCAAATAAGAGGAGGGGACTATTAAGTTTTGTAGTACGTATTCCTCTAACTACTTTCTTTATACACCATTCCGATTCTGACCTTGTTCTCGAGCAATAGAGGCAGAAAGGATTCCAAGATCGCGGTTCAAATATGTTAGCGCTGTTTCACACTCTGATATTATTCTCGTGACAGAAGATGGCTCGCCTGCAACTGTCTCTGATGATCCGACGGCCACCGCTGCATGTGAATCTCGAAGATTCCTCAAGTTCCCAAGGAACTGCCATAAATGTACGACAAAAAGGATTATCTTCCGAAAACTTATTCCAATGCAATAGAACTAATGATATTGCAGAGCTCTATGCCAAAGCAACAATTTATAACTGTAAAAGCACAAAGGACAACAAATTAAAGCACTATTTGCCTGTTGTTTGGCAGAAATCATTCTTGCTTTGACAATAGAATCTCCTATCATATTTCGCCAACTTCTTCAAATACGTTAACTTCGGATGATTGGCAACTAAGGGGGCGTAGATGCATCGGTTATTTCACTTATTTGTGAAAAAATGACACGTGCGTATATATTTTATTTTGAATGCGTCGCCGTAAATTACTTGTAATGGTCATGCATTTGTTGTTAATGTGTTAAAATGAACTTTTAGAAAACCTGAAGGACCTGATTTTAATACGAGCTTTTTGTATTTTAATTTGTTAATTTTTAGTTGTACAGGATGGATTTTAGAAGGGAGTTCTGAGCTTGTGTGGGCCCAATACTCACTCATCTCAAATTGATAGCCCACTTTGACTTTGGTCCTTTTTAAAGAAACCCTAATTTCAACCTAAGCAATGGTCAAGAATACAACTTATTTTCTATTGTGATATTTGTTAAATTGATTATATCCCAAAACTAAAAATGGGACTATTTTCTTGTGTCTTGATTACGTCGTACTTTTTATTTTTCACATTTTTTTCTTTTAGTTACAGTTGTGTCCAAGGAAGCAAGAATTTATCAAGTTGACACCATATGCGAGTCCCTTAATATCCTTTAAGGAAACTTTTTACAACAACTACTTCAACTACATTAACCCATTATACCAAACAACATAATACATATGTAAAGAGTTTAGCAGAGGGTTACCTTCAAAAGCATCTTGTATGCCTCCAACAATCGATTTGCAGCTGGCCCAAATCCATGCAGTTGTGGTACCTCCATCATGTGTGTCCATGGACTAATTTCCTGCAGATACCATAGACTTAATATACATATACATCCACATACACATTAAATGTTCATAATAACAGTTATATCAAAAAATCTCACCCACCAAAAGATAGTTGTCCGAATACAGATATCTCAATATGTAATGGTCTTAAATTTATTTAATTAGAAGATAAAGCTAATCACAGAATCGATCTTCAGTGCAAAGCAAATTAGGTTGTGTTCCTTTTACAAGACTAATTCAGGAATCAATAAATCACAAGATTTATTTATGGTTTTCACTATCTTGTTATTTCCAGTTTAGTTCTTTTAAAAATGAGTTTCTTACGGGTAAATATGTTTTAGCCAAGGAGATTGAGAGAGAGAGAGAGCGAACAGTACTCTTTAATCTCAAATGAGATTCTTAAAATATCCCCATTTTTATATGATTAAAATTTCACAATTTATAGGATTTAAAAACTTCAAATAATTTATATTGCGGGATTACATATAAATCATGAGATTCTTCAAATTCACACTTAAAAAGAACACGCCCTTAAAGATAACAATTTTGCATAGTCCAGTGTCAAAATAGGTTAACAAAGAGGTAACAGAATAATCAAGAGCGAAAGGAAGGATTAAAAACACAATACCTTGGTGTAGATTGTATTGAAGGATCTTGCAGTTTCTAAGAACGATTCTAAATGTGCTCGTAATTTTGATTCCACCTCCGCATACTCCTCATCTGGATTATAAGAGTGCTAAATTCCAAAATCACAATAAATAATGAGAGCGGAGCAAAATAAAGCAGCTGATTAAGATACAAAGCAGCATTAATACTTTATGGCAAGAAAACACAATACACCTTTTGGATATACTTCACTTGATCTTTACAGAAAAAGTATATGTTCCTGATAAAGAAAAATTATGTGCAGAAACATATGGGCTAAAGGGTCGGGAATGAACCTTTGAAGCTAAATCATCGACCATCTCTTGAAGACTTAGGAGTCGATTAGATTGATCTGAAAGTTGTTTTTCTAGATCAGATATGTCTGGCCTGGACATGAAACATTATTAAGGAGCATAAGTTGGCAGCATATGTAGAAATAAAGTAATGCTCATGTTGAATTTCACACAGAAATACCAAAAAGTGGTTTCTTTTTTTCTTTTTTTAAAAAAAAAGGAAAGAGAGACTAGGAGGATTTTCCCACTCTTTTTTATATAAGATTTTTTGTTCATGTATGAATTATGAAATCTAATACATTGATTTCAGAAACGGAATTCTTAATTTGAAACACCCAAAATGGAAAATGGTACTCTACATTTGAGATGGAGGGAGGATATAATGAGGTTCGAATGAGACATGTCCGTGTTAGATATTTTAATGTAAGCAAACCAATTAACACTAAATGTTATAATAACAACTCATCCAATATTAGAAAGTCAATTTACAAAATCCCTTTACTGTTATGTTTTTTGGGAAATATTCCAAAATATGGTACACCTTCATCTGAAACACTGAATCTAGCAATTCTAAACACTTCTTCTATTTCCTCATTACTATTTATCTTTGAAGGATGAAATACTACTCTCGCTATCAAGTATCAAATCCATCAATAGTGGCAATCAATTCCACCTAGATCTACTAATTTCTCACTATTTAATCTATCAATACAAACCAAGAAGTAGGTCATAAGAAATTGAGGTTGTGACTATAAAAGAAAGCACGCAATAACATGAAGATCAAGAATAGAAAGCCGAGGAAGTTACACAAAGAATGAGTACAATTTCCTTTTCCACTTTCCTTTTCCAGTTGTCTCAAATTATTAGTACAATTTCCTTTTTTACACATGGTTTTCATTGACTTGGAGAAGGCGTACGATAGGGTACCCAGAGAGATTTTGTGGAAAGCCCTAGAGAAGAAAGGGGTTAGGATTGCCTATATTCGTGTTATCAAGGACATGTATGAAGGAGCTATGACTAGTGTGAGAACACATAGTGGGTCCACAGAAGATTTTCCTATAACTATAGGACTACACCAAGGGTCAGCTTTGAGCCCTTAGGTCTGTTTACCTTGGTCTTGGATGTACTCACGGAACACATTCAAGAGCCAGCACCGCGATGTATGCTGTTTGCAGATGATATTGTCCTAGTGGGTGAGTCCAGAGAAGAGCTAAATGGGAAGGTGGAAACTTGGAGACAAAATTTAGAAGCGCATGGCTTTCGTTTAAGCAGAAGTAAGACAGAATACATGGAGTGCAAGTTCAATAAAAGGCGGAGCACTACTAACTTAGAGGTAAAAGTTGGGGATAATGTCATACCACAAGTCACTCGGTGTTAAGTATCTTGGATCCATTATACAAGAAGATGGGGAGATAGAGGGAGATGTAAATCACCGGATTCAAGCAGGATGGTTGAAATGGAGGAAAGCTTCGGGTGTGTTATGTGATAAAAAGGTACCACTCAAGTTAAAAGGAAAATTCTATCGTACCGCGGTTAGACCAGCAATGTTGTATGGGACTGAGTGTTGGGCGGTCAAAAGCCAACACGAGAATAAACTAAGTGTAGCTGAGATGAGAATGTTGAGATGGATGAGTGGCAAGACTAGGAAAGATAAGATCAGGAATGTTACCATCAGAGAGGGAGTTGGGGTGGCACCTATTACAGAAAAGATGGTTGAATCTCGACTTAGATGGTTTGGGCATGTATGGAGGAGACCTGCAGATGCCATGGTTAGGAGAGTTGATCATATGGAGGGAAGCCTAGTTGTTAGAGGCAGAGGAAGACCTAGAAAAACTATAGGGGAAACTATTAAGAAGGATTTAGAGGCGAATGGTTTCACTAGAGATATGATTCACGACAGACCACTATGGCGTCGTTTGATCCATGTAGCCGACCCCACCTAGTGGGATAAAGGCTTGTTGTTGTTGTACACATAACCAATGCGTAATTTCATATGGAAGCATGGAGTCCCTTCTAAGATTAAGGGATTAAGGTGTTTGCTTGGCTAGCCTCATTAGATAGAGTGAATACATGCGACTTAATCCAAAGGTGGAGACCCTATATGTGCTTGTCTCCCTCATGGTGCGTGCTACATAGGAAAAATGGAGAGGACATTGATCATATTTTAATTCATTGCCAATTTGCTCAAGATCTAAGGAGTAGATTGTTTAATCTGTTCGGATTAGTGGGTGCTCTTCCTAGGAGGTGGGTTGATATTATCAAAATTGTTAAGATTTGTATCTCTTGTACTCTCACAAAAATCAAGTGGTCTTTTAAGCAATCCGGCAACATGTCTAAATGCATGTGGAGGCTTACGGTGTTGGCTGGAGCCTGGTTAGTTTGGATGGAAAGAAACAGAAGAGTGGAGTCACAGCATATGCTTAGCTGGGCTATGGGCTAGAGAGCCCTGAACATTTTTGATTCTGTTAAACGCTTTGGGCTTGTTTGGTTGATGTTTTAAGTTGAGTTTTTGAGTTAAGTTTTTGGGAAGCGTGAAACTAGGTTGAAAAGTGAATTTGGTTTTTGTTGGAGTTTTTTTCTTCAAAAAACTCATGAAAAAAACTGAAAAAAAAATGGATCTTATTTTATAGATTTCAATGAGTAGGTTTCTAATATATTTTTTTTTATCTAATTCCGATTTTTGGATTTAAAGTTATGGTGTTTTAAAAATTTTATGAGAGAGAAAGTAAAGTGAAATAAATTTTGGGAAGTGTGAAGTAAAGTTGATTTTTGGGTAGAAAACTAAAAACGTGGATTTTTAAACATGGACCAAACAGGGGCTTTATGTTTGTGCTGGATTGTCACTGCTTTATGTCTTGATTGATTTTGTTTTGTAATGGTTATAGCAGCCTTTGATGTACTGTTGCAGGTAGAGGGCATAGCTTCAGTGGAAATCTCATTCACTGGGCTTTTCCCTATTTTTTTTGTAACTTCCTTTTCAATTTATAATAAATTTCGTTTCTTATCCAAAAAAATGTACCAAGTCACATAATGGAAAATAAGTTGTAACCTTGACCTCGGTTGAAATTACTGTTTTCTTAAAAAGTACCAAAGTCAAAGCAGGACTACGAAGGTGAGACAGAGGGAGTATGACATTTAACAGTAGTTATGGAAAAGGAGGAATTATGGGAATTAACAAAAGGGCAAACAATAAATATCAAGTTCCAATTTCAAGCTTCAATAGCTTATATGCTCATGCTTTTGTTATAATCAAAATACTACGCAACTCGAAGTCGTGTTTGCTAGTGAGGGGGAGAATACTGCTGAGCATGACACAGACAAAACAAAAAATCGAAAATCTCTATGAAGCCTGGTTAAGACCAAGTCCAATCAAGTTTTAGGGGTTTAATTGAATAATGATTTAGGTTGCAATTAGGGTGTAAGATGCAGCTAACATGTCACTTACGAAAATCCCGAAATGAAGCAGAATCTCACCGCCATCAAATTTGTATGACGTTCATGTCGGCCCATTTAGAAGTTCTAGATAAACAGAATTAGAAGTAAAAACTCTTACAATGGATAGATGGACTGGATCTGCACATCCGCAGGGAACAACTTGCATTCTTCCGAGAAAATTTGAGCTTGTTTTTCAGCAATAGAATCTATCAGTTGTATGTCCTTTGCTACCTGTTCATCAACACTTCCAAAAGAGAAGGGGTGAAAGACCTAACTGTCAGTCAAAAGGCACTTTGAGAAGCCAAATACAGAACCAAAACACAAAGGCACAATGAAAGTAGGGCAAGCAAATTGGACATATTAATTTCATAGATTATGTATAACATGACAATTCAACAATACGTAGAATCATCTCAACCTCCAATCAGGATTATCAGCGTATATGCTTGCCTCCACAAGATCTACAATCAGACGAAGCATTTCAGTACGATCTTCATAGCTTCCCCGTCCCTAAAACAAACAAGAACAGCATTCAGTAACGCTTCACATAAATAGTCTCCTCAGTTAAGCTTAACAGCCAATTATAATGAGCAAGCAGACATAATTGAGAGAGAGAAAAAGAGCATAATGAGTATTAAACCATAACAATCATACGGGCTTGAAATAGGGCCAAGGGCATTGATACTATCAATCAAATAAGGCCTGGGGATTTCCAACATTGAATTAAGGGTGACAACTCAAATAGTGTCAGGCTATGGTGGAAGCCTATATGACTTCAGATTTCTTGTGATTTCTAATCAGTTGTGCAATGGACATAGAAGCTCTTTCCATTTCACATATCCATCCAAAATACATACAAATCCTGCATGCATTCTCTATGGAAGATGACAATATGATCTTGTGGAGTATCAAAAAGATTGATGTGAAAATACTTCCAAAAGAAACAGAGCAGGATTTGGTCCAACTTAGCAATAAACAAAGAAATTTCAAGGCAAATCCATTTTGTGCCTTGAGAATTGCAACTAACATAAACAAATTCATTTTGTGCATTGTGAATTGCAACTAAATATTCTAATTACAAATTGGACGGGAAGTAGAGTGGAATCTACTAAACAAATTTTATGTCTGTCCTAAAAATTTGAGCCCTATAATGTATATAAATAAAGGATGGGTTTGATTTCAATGATTGTGAATATTTTGGGAGTTCATACTAACATAAATTTTAATTTTGTTTCAAGATAGCTGCCCCCAGCTCCTTGCCAAATCCTGAGCCAGCATGTATGAGTGTGTGTGTGTGGGGTGTCTGAGAGAGGGATAACAAGGAAACAGCTCATTAGAAGGAGATTCTTCCTAGTGGACAAGGAAAGCAAAAGGAAAATATAAATTGCAGGACTCGACATGTATTCTGATACCTATGATACCCAAAAGAAAAACCACGAATTGATCTACAGTCATTTATAATTTCAGTTCTGTCAGTCATTGCTTTAATAGTGTGATAACATCTACTTTGGGTGCCCATGCCTCGGCAATATCATCCAAATGAATTCAGAATTTGCCTTGAAAATAGTATAAAGGTTCATGAGAAATTGTATTTATGTAGTCCTAGTCATTCCAAATAATACACACAACTTGAAAATCAACTATCCAATGGGGGATACAATCAAGTGTGTGAGAGCACGGCATATACTTTGTGATCCCACCATTCAGCAATATCTTCCCAAAAAAAAAAAAAAAACATTTGTTTCTTGAAAAGAGTAGTCCATGTAAATTGTATTTATTTAGTTTCATCAATCCGAAAAATCTACAGGACTTGCTTGGAGGTCAACCACTTAAAGAGATAGGACTACATCCATGATACATAAGGGTACAAATTAAAGAGTTTAGCATATATCAGATGCATCATCAAGCAAAATGTATGTGTAGTCCGTAACTATCCAATCGTCTTTACCCAAAAAGAAAAAATCCTGATCGCATCATAACTGTTAACCTATGAAGCACAGGTAATCCATTTTTTTAGGGGTACCAGTGTGGATACATGAAGGACACGGCTAAGACACGCCAAGTGGCGTGTCCAATAAAAATATTATTAAATATCAGTGGACACGGCTAAAAAGTGCAATGGGTACGGGTACGGGTAGGACACGGCTAAGACACACTGCATGGCGTGTCCAATAAAAATATTATTAAATATCAGTGGACATGGCTAAAATTTGTCACTTGACGAACCCGATTTGGATGAAATGTTTTTAGGAGATGAAGAAGAAGATGTTGGGGAAGCTAGAGACAGTTTCCCGTGATTGAGAAACAAGGAGCAACAACTAAATGTTATTCGAATAACTGTCTCTAGTACCACAAGTTTGCATAATGCATATTATTATATAAATATATTTATTTATTAAACGTGTCCCTCGTCGTACCCGTGTCTAAGTTTTTTAAGATTTGCCGTACCCGTACCTCGTACCGGTACCGGGTAAGACACTCGTACCCGTGTCTATGCTTCATAGCTATTAACTAACATATTGCAAAATATACAAGGGAAGTCAAACTCACCTGGATGGCTTCTGTATCAGTAGTGGTTGTAATACCCAGAAATTTTGCAATCTCAGCTAAATCTGCAAAAGGAACAATGTGCTCATTTTACATAGAAAAGGAAAAAATGTAAAAAAAACTAGTATATCGAATACAGGGCAACATTGCAATGCATCACGCTTTTTAGCATCCTACAAGGTTAGAGTAACTCCAGTCCTCCCCTATATCTCTCCCTAAACTCAAATTTGGGAAGAAATCCTACAAAGCCCACTCCAACCCTACCCTAACCTTTTCCCATATTTGGTGAGTCTATTTAAATCTTCTAAAAATTGACAGAATAGATAGGGATCCCCAAATGTTCTTCTAAAGCTTATTTCTTCTAACGTTCATTTTAAAATGATTTATGCCCTCAAACTTATCCCCATATTGTGAGGAAAAAATCATTATTCGACTTTCCCCAAATGTAGAAGAGATGGAGTTCACAATAGTAAATATCGCTTTTTCTTCAAAATTAAGATAAGTATGGAGAAAGAGTTAGAGATGCGCTTACAATATATCTAGTTGATGTCTGTAAAACTGTAGTTGCACTATATTTTCTTTGAGCTTTATTTTAATCTTTACATCACACAACAAAATTTGGCATAATTTAACCGCTTGAATACTAAAATCTAACCTGAAACTGACCATTCATTCAACAAAAATACAATCAAGACGACGCACAGATTGACTTTCGACCTCAAATTACACATACATCTCACTCAGTCGGGGGTTGTTTAGAGTAATAGGAGCTTACACTGTATACGGGAGGTCTCTTCATCGCGATCCATGCCATCGCCTTGTAAATTTTGCTGAGAGAAGGGGGATTTATCACCTAAAAGCCTGCAATTGAGCATACAAAAGAGGATTCATAAACAAATGCATTGCCTAATCGTATACAGATATAGCTATATATGTATATGTGTGTAGAGAGAGAGAGAGAGACTTGAAGAAGAGCCATTCGAGAAGGGAGTAACGCTCCATGCCGGCGAAGAGGAGAGATTGGGCTGGGGCATTGGATCTAGGGTAATTCAACATTGTTAATTTCTTCTGTATCTCTTCCATTTGCTTTGCCGCCATTTTGATCTATGCTACTTATTTTGCGCAACAAATTTTACCAACTTCTTCGTGATCGCACTATAACTCTACATCTTGTAAAGAGAGACTAGCAGATAGATACTACAGAGAAAATTAGCATCTTTTTCCCTACAAGTTTAGGTCCAATTGACTTGGATCCCTCCATTATTCCAGTATCGAAGGGGATGGAATTCGAGATTTGAATCCACGAGTTTCTTCGTAAAATTTTGTAAAGATAATATTTGAAATAAGTAAATCAATATTTAAAAAAGTTTTCAAAAAATTAAAATTAAAAGTAAGTGTAATTAAAATTTAATACATATATTTATTTTTGATTGTTAAAATTTTAAATAATTATTTTACTTATTTTTTGTTTGAATTTTTTAATAAAATTTTATACAGAATATATATTTATTACAGAAATTATTTTAACTAAATTTCGTGAAAAAAATTCATTAATTTAAACTTTGAACTCGGCCTCCTTAAACACACTTAGATGGAAGGCAGTAACGGAGGGGATCTAAATACAAGTCAAATTTCATTTTCATCCCTAATTTTATAAAGGAAAAAATTAGGATCCCTACCATCCGATCCCTTGGACTTTTTTTCATGCCTCCGAGGATTGAACCTTTCTTCGAAGAAAGATGCCACCGGATGCACATTGTTGGTGTAACCTGGGATAAATATAATTGGTGTAATATGAGAAACTATATTGAAACTTGTGCTAAAGGTATTATTATTATTTATTAATCTTAAATTTCAGTTAGAGTATTTGTAATGATAATGTAAAAATTGATTGATAAATCATATGTGTCAATTAACTTTTACGAAAAATTTGAACACTAAAAAAAATATGCTCCAACAATATTTTTATAATGTGTTGCGTAAATTTTGAAATAACCAATAAGATTCTAATATTTGTTAACTTTCAATTTAATGAATTTATTATTATTTTTCTTGAAATTGTTTTATAAATAATTTTTATAGTCACAGTGGATCTTGATTTATAAGTATTGATGAGCAGATTTTAAACATATAGTTTTTGTAGGTCGGAAAATACCCTAGAGGGGGGTATAGTTTTTATGCGGAATAAAAATTTTTCGAAAATGTTTAAGTAAAATTTATAAACAAATTTATCAAGAAGTAAGCAAATAAACAATCAAGTATAAGAGCAAATAAATAAGTAATCAAACAATTTAAACAATCAATAATAAAAATTGAAAGAAAGATTGAACCAATTTGAAGTCGAAGATTTTTTGTCCAACGGTTCGGCTTGTTCCCCCTACTCCGCGCTGGTTAGTTCCCCGAGAATTTCCACTATAACCGATCTCCTTCCGGGTGAAGATCAAACCTTACAAGTTATTCTTCTTAACACTCTTACAAGATTGAAACACCCTCAATACTCTCACAAGTACCCTCTTGTAACCTTTGAAATTTACCTTTCACAAACAAGAATTACCTTCTTGTTTTTCCTATGAGATTTACCTCTCAAAAATACAAAATTGTTTGGTGATTCAAAAATTTACAATAACTCTCTCAAGTTGTAAAGAATACATTTGAAGCTCAACTAAATTAAAATTGATCAAAATATATAGTCAAAAATGAAGAATATATCAATTTTAATAATTTTTTATATATGTAAAATAAGTTTGTAGAATGATTCAAGTATGTTAAAACATGTCTAAGACATCATATTTATAGTTACAAAATCATATGGCCGTTGGGGAGATTAAGAGAGGTTTTGGCTCCAAGTTATACATTTTCAAACTTTTCAACAGCTAGTTTTGACAAAAAAAATTCAAAATTGTTTTGTTAATTTCTCTCAATTGGACCGTTGGATCATGCTCAAATTTTATTCAAAATTGAGGAGATTTGTCTAACTACTGAAAAATTTCAAAATGATCGGAGTTCGGGAAGGCCTCCTTTTACCGTTAGATAAAACTGGGCAAAAATTGGGCAATTTTAAACGAAAAATAAAAATATTTTTCTATAATAATTTAGTTCTAAATAAAATTCTAATGATTTTTGAACTCAAATATATGTTTTTAGATAAATTTTTATTATGCTTAAAATATGATCATTTAAAATTAATATGAATATTTTGAAACTCGATTTTTGTAAAATGATGTTTTTCAAATAAATTCAATTTCATGAAAAACAAATGCATTCATGATATATAATTAATCAATTAAGCAACCTCTAAATAGATATTTCGAATTTCGATTTGTTTCTTCACTTGAAGCTTTTGCAATGATTCTTGATCTTTGTGCTTCATGAATTTGCATTGCTAGCTTATGGGTGATGAGATTGATCTCTTTCTTGTCCAACGCTTGTAGAAGAATGATTTGAATTCGGGTAGTATTTTTCGTTGATGACGGATAGATTGTATACTTCCTTTGAAATCATGCTATTCTTGATTTTTCAATGAAATCTAAATCAAAAGAACATGTTAAATTACACATGATTAATTTATTGTTATTATCAAAATAAGATTAAGACCTTCATGGTCAACAGTTTTTATTAAAATCTATATTTTATATTTGAAGTTATTATATTTTCAATTTTTAAAAAAAAAATGAAAAGGGAGAAAATTGACATGGCATTGTTAAATGAGAGTGTATTTTACACAAACTTAGATTTTAAAAAAGTAAAAAACTGTTGGACATAAAAAAATTACAAGTTGTATTAATTTTATACAAAACAAAGATTGTTGGAGATGCTCTTATATAATTTTTTATTTTTTCATATATTTTTTAATTCGAAAATCACTACCCCTTATTATATACAGATATATCATACGACTTGAGATAAATATTATGACAAGTAGGGGCTTTTTATGAAAAACAAATATGATGCAACCTCTAAATTTTTTTTTTTTAAAAAAGATGTTTACCCTCTTTCTCGACAGTATTTGTATGACTAGGTATACAAAAAAAATGTAACAAATAGTCAAATATTGTGTGAGTGTTAGATATTGTGATGAAACATTCGTTCACTTATCACATCCTTTAAATAGGAAGGGTGATTGAACTTTCATGCCATATGTAAATTATCACACTTTTAACCACTTGTGAAAATCCCAAATATAAAAAGTTCGAAAATATTTAAATCTTTAATATTAAGAGAAAACGCCACATACAATATACTAAAAATATTTATCAAAATGTTCAAAAGTAATATAAACCCAGGTTCGAAATCATAATTTAGGCCTAATGCCTAAACTTATCTACCATACCGATTTTTCAATTAAAGAGTGTATTTGTTCACGAACTTATACTTTATAATAGATTGCACACAATAACAAATATAGGCTTTAATGTATCATTTATAATATGAGTATTAGCACTTGAAATGAATGCTCTAAGACTCTAAAATTAATCATAAATATAAATAAAGTGTCCTGAAAAGTATCATTACAAATCATTTTATTTTATATTTTTAAAATACCATTATAGATCATTTTAAAGTGCTAGAGTGTTAACTTAGAATGCTAATAGTCATACACGCTCTAGTAAGGGTGTTGTGGCAAATCATAAAATAAAGTGATTAAATTATACCAATTTGTTAAAAACAAACTGAAAAAATCAAAACAAATAAACCGAACTAAAACCAAATATGTTTGGTATGTGTTTGGAGTGTGCCGATGCAAAACTAATGCAAATATTTGATTCAAATCCATTTGAGGTACAACTTTTGTGACACTTGACCATTTAACATTTCCGTTAGAGATAGCAAAATACCTTGACTCAAATAGTATTTTAACACATGCCCAACTCGAATAGGGTGGGTCATTTTTGAAAGTCAATATTTGTCAAACTAAAATAGCAAATTGAACCCTTATTAGGTTAGGATCGAGTTAAAGTAAAATGAACCCGTTTGACTCACCTCATTTTGAATGTAATATTTTTTTTTCTTTTTAATACTCTATAATTAAACTGGAGTGAGTTAATGTTAGTTAAGACGAGTTTGATTATTTCATTGTAAAACAAACCCTGAATTAAAGCGAGATAATATTTAAACCGATCGAATTCAAATTTCACCAAACTAGTCTCAAATAAATTTAAAATAATCTATGAACTTCACAAAATTATTATATTATAAAAATGAGCTAAAATATTTTAAAATTTGAATTTGAATTCGAATTCATTCCCAATATCACGACTCACGAGGCACGTGCATGACTTAATAAACTCACTAAAACGTTTTGATTGGCCACACAATAGGGCATACAAAAAATCTGTGTGACAGAGAGAGACAAAAATAACTCACGTGCTCACCTATCAGTCTCACACGGAACCATCTCAACCACATCCCCTCTACTTTGATCTTACGACTTCCTTTACTAACACTCGATTAATCTCCTCTTCTCTGTTTCGATCTCCGCTTCCTTCACTGCTTTAAACTTTCAGAATCTCTTTCTCTAAAAATTAAAAAGAAAAAAAAAAAAGAAAAATGCAAACTTTAAATCTTCTTCCATCCTCAACTGTCACTTTCTCCAAATCCAACCATAAATACCCCTTTAATGAATATCTTCTTCATCCAAATCTTGTCAACAGGACCCAAAATCAAAGAAACCCTCATTGTTCATCTCTCCCATTCAACAAATCCACCTCTCAAAGTGATCAATCTCGTTTCAAAATCTCCATTCTTGATCAAATCAATGGCTACCAATTTGGGCTTTCTTCAAAACCCATTCCTCAGACCTCTCAAAAAACCACAAATTTCAACAAATCCCAAAGGCCCTCATTAGGGTTCTTTTCAAATCCTAAATCCCAGATCTTTAGGGCAGATTCATCATCAACCCCACAGGAATCAAACCCAGAAGAAATTGAGGCTGTACTCCCAATCCCAAAGCCCAACAAGACACTAAAACTAGCATTAGTTTTTGGATTCTGGTACTTTCAAAATATTGTCTTCAACATTTACAACAAAAAGGCACTAAATATCTTCCCATTCCCGTGGTTTCTTGCATCTTTCCAACTCTTTTGCGGGTCTGTTTTCATGTTGATTCTTTGGGCTTCAAAGCTTCAAAAATGCCCCAAAATCTCCAAATCTTTCATCGTTGCCCTTCTTGGCCCTGCACTTTTCCACACAATTGGCCACATCTCTGCTTGTGTCTCCTTCTCAAAAGTAGCTGTTTCTTTCACCCATGTAATCAAATCAGCAGAACCAGTTTTCTCAGTTGTTTTCTCCTCATTTCTTGGTGACACTTACCCATTATCTGTTTGGCTCTCAATTCTCCCCATTGTTATGGGCTGCTCTTTAGCTGCAGTCACTGAAGTTTCCTTCAATTTTGGTGGCCTTTGGGGAGCCCTAATTAGCAATGTCGGTTTCGTTCTTCGCAATATTTACTCGAAAAGGAGCTTACAAAGCTTCAAAGAAGTTGATGGGTTGAATTTATATGGTTTCATCACTATAATCTCTCTGTTTTATCTGTTCCCAGTGGCAATTTTTGTTGAAGGGTCTCAATGGGTACCTGGGTATTATAAGGCCATTCAGAGTATAGGGAAACCATCCACATTTTACCTGTGGGTGATTTTATCCGGGGTGTTTTATCATCTTTACAATCAATCTTCGTATCAAGCACTTGATGATATTAGCCCTCTCACTTTCTCTGTTGGGAATACTATGAAGAGGGTTGTGGTTATTGTGTCAACTATTTTGGTCTTCAGGAATCCTGTTAGGCCTTTGAACGCTCTCGGATCAGCTATCGCAATATTCGGGACTTTCTTGTATTCACAGGTGACTTCTAAGAAGAAGACTGGAGGTGAAAAGAAGAATTAAAAAAAAAAAAAAAGGAATCATTTGGGTTCTTTTAGTATGGTTTTGATTCATTTGGTATAATAATTTTAGCACTTTTTGCTCCATTTTGCTCTGTTTTGATCTTGGATCCTAAGCTGAGGAATTGGTCAGTTTCAAAACATTAATTTATTAATATGAGATTTCTTGTGTCTATGATATTGTTGTGTATTAGGGTGTGTTTGATTGTGTTGTGTAGAAAATAATTGGTTTCTTTGGAATTGATTTCGTCGAAGGCGCTTTTTTGCATTGTTTGTTGCGATATTTGGGACTTTCTTGTATTCACAGGTGACTTCTAAGAAGAAGAGTTGAGGTGAAAGGAACAGTTAAATGAAAGAGGAATCATTTGGGTTCTTTAGTATGATTTTAGAACTTTGTTGTGTGTTAGTTTGATTGCGAATTGTAGAAAAGAATTGGTTTCTTTGAAATTGTTTTGATCGAATTGGTATCGTCAAAGGTGTTTGTTTGCATTGTTTTCCAATGAGAAAGAATATTGGATCTCGCCTTTTGTTTTCCAATTCAGGGCCCCAAACAATTGGTATGCAAGTTTATAGGAAACATTTAGGTAGCACGGAAATGGTTTCCACGGAAAATTTGGTCTACCAAACACCACAAAAGATAGAAACTTCAATGCTTTCCTACCATTTTGCAAGGAACAATGCCCGTCAAACACATTCTTATTCATAATTTGCTCTTACAAGAGGAAGTAAACTAGGAATTTGTGCAAAATATTGTGTAAGTTTCAAATTGCTATTTGGGGAAGATGTTCTTTATTGCTCATCTTATACTGAAATGCCTAAATTTTGGGCCTAGGCTTGTTGAAATGACCGGTTAGATTGTCACTTGATTATATGAATTTGAATCAGTTTGATTTACAATCCTTGTTTGTTCGTTGTTATGTTTCTACATAGTCTCTCGGGCAATTTAACGTTTGCATATGATGCTGCCTCCTCCACTTTTCCATGTTTATATTCTTTTTAGCCATGTCTTGCTAACATGGATTATTGAAAGTACGTTTCTCTTTTAGCATGATTTTGTTTTAACTATTATGGTACTCTGTTATGGTCTTTTTGACTACATAAAAACTGTACTTATCATGTTCTCCGACCTGTTTATAAGGATGGAAAATGATATTCTTGCTGGTTTCATTTTCCAGATAATTATAGTGGGTCATTAATGAATGTACAACTCACCGATGCATCCAATATGAATAACTGCTAGATGAAGCTGGTAACTGTAGCATTATTACTCTTATTCAACAGGATTTCAGCATAGGTTTCATTGTTTAGTTTTTATCAAGTTTCTTTTACTGTTGAACCTGACTAATCCCCAAGGTCATGCGTAAACTCCCCTATCTGCACGCATAAAGACAAACTACGGAAAGTGGCCCCACATGGATTACGCACCTGTGTAGATTCAAACATCTTGGCCGTTTCTTATTGCGATACGGGGAGTTTAAAGGATAACAAAGCACAGAAGGTATAGGTTGTTATGTTTAAATACCTATTGTTGTTTTTAATCCCAAGAGCTTCAAAAAAGACTTGAAAACATCCTGTTCTTTTGGTTTGAGTTTTACGCGGTTTCTAGAAATCCAAAAGAAAAATGAACTTTGCTTTTCAGTGAAAATTGTTTTCAATATGGAGAGATTTTCAGGGAAATGAAATGTATGTGCTTGTTTGGTTGGTATTAGAAATAATGAAAATCAATTGTACTATTTTTTGATGTGTGTGATTAGTTTGCCCCTCCCTCCTTCACCTTATGCTGAAGGGATCCAAAGTTCTAATACACACCGCTCTCAAGTTGGAGCATCATCCCATTCCCACATCATACAAGCGATTAATTTATCAAGCGGGTGTGAGCGTAGAAAAGCGAGTAAATGAGAGATGACAATAAAAATATGGGTAAAAAATACTAAACCTTCCCAAAATATTACTTTTTAGCGCTAAACCCTCCCATTTTTTAAAAGTGACACTAAACCTCCTTGATTTAATTGTTACTGACACTTAACCCTTAAAGTTGACAAATTTGTTAAAACACTAACGAAATGAAATGGTTGTCATGTGCTTCTCATGTGAGCACCAATGAACAAAAATACACCAATTTATTCATTTAAACATACATTTTTTAAATTACCCTCATTTATTTTATAAAAATACTCGTTAATCCCTCTTTCATGTTCAACTACATAGTGGGTATTTTATAAAATAGGTGAGAGTAATTCGAAAAATTTATGTTTAAATGAATAAATTGACATATTTTTATCCATTGGTGCCCAAATAAAAGGCACATACCAACTATCATATTAGTATTTTAATAGATATGTCAACGTTGGGAGTTAAATGTCAGTAATTGTTAGATCAGGGAGATTTAGTGTCACTTTTAGAAAATAGAGAGATTTAGGCCTCGTTTGGTTCACGGATTTTAGTACTCGGGAAAGGAAAGTCGTTCCTTTCCTTTGTTTGGTAAGTACAAATTCCGGAAACACTTTCCCGAAGAGGGGTAGGGGGTAAAACCATTCCTCCCAAAACACATGGGATTGATTTTCCCATGTGATTTCCAAGCATTTATTGCACAAATTTTAGACAATAATACTTTACTTAAATACTTTCCATTGTTTACCAAACACAAGAAAGGAAATTTGACAGGAAATTTACTTTCCCACCTCCATGGGAAAGATAGGGGAATTAATTTCCTTTCCGTGAACCAAACGAGGCCTTAGTGTCAAAAAGTGATAGTTTAGGGGGGTTAGTATTTTTACCCTAAAAATATTTTTTTGTGTTTAGAATTTGGATCAAGTTGCAATTAAGAGAGTTCCGATGAGATAGTAAGTTTGAGGCGGCCATCTAATTGATGCGACGTGAGGAATGTTACTAACCTAACCAACTAATCACTTAACTAATTTTTTTCAGAAAGATCAACTCTCGTCATTTACGAGTAATAATGAAAAGTTTTGAGGTGGTGAGTTTGTGTGAATGGTGAAAACTTTTTCGAAGATGGACTCTTGGTTTGAAACCTTTTTATTCCTCGGCTTTTATGCCAACGATGTTTTAAACCAAGTCCCATTCCAATTGCCCCGTTTTTTGTTCAAAATGTTAAGACACATCTTTTGAGGCTTAAAGCGGTCCACATATTTTATAAATTTATTTATTATATTATATTATCACCTATATCAGTATTATTTTAAATTCAGATTTAGATGACAAGTGCCCAAATTCTGACTCTAATAATGAATAAATTTATCCGATAATATTGAGTGTTTTTTATCTTACGTTTAGAGCGAAACCAGAAGAGTCTCAGAATCTAACTTAAAAGGCAATGATCAGTGGTAAATTCCTAATTTTTCGCAGCAGTTTCTATTAATTTTTACACTAACCTGTTATACTAAAGCTCTAATCTAACAAAGTTTATGAGAACCTTGGGGTTTTTACCTAAAAAATCATTGTCAAATATAATAATAAAATGTATGATGCTCCTGAGGTAATGGATGGGTCAACATAAATTCGAGGGTCTGTATGTTTGGTTAGTTTAAGGGTTTGTGCCTCTTATTGGTTGGCAATGTCAATATAAATCAGTGTCATTTTATTTACAAAGTCAATCAAACACACTAGTTGACATTTTTCATACAAATTAATTAATCCCTCAGTAATGTTTATGTTTACGGATTGCCAAAGCCTTAAAGTGCCTATTTGATTCGAATTTGTGCTCATTCCTGGGATCTAAACATAGTAATTTCACACGGAAAGCATATGAGACTCTTTGTTAGATTGACTACTTTGTGAGACTGATCAATACTATATACCAACCGACGAAACCTAAAAACATGAAATACAATCCGACGAAATTTGGGTAACCATGTCATATATAGTCTGAATTGAATCATGTCTTGAGTTCCCAAAGATACAACATGTAAACAAAGCAGATCCTGTACAAATATGTCAAATGTTACAACAATTAGGGGCTTTAGCTCAGTTCATCCAAACAAATATTGCCACCAATATTTTATTGGGTAAAGCGCAGAATAGAAACCCTTAACCTTACATTTGTTGTTTAAAACCCCTTTCACTATTCTTGAGCAAAACCTCCCTTCATCCTGCCTCAATTCGCATTTTAAGTGGCATACCATTAAAATATCTTGGAAAAAGATATTCCTACTGGTTTTATCAACCGAATAATAATACCAGATATAATAATGAGTTGTACATTTCAAGAATGTACAACCATCAATGTATCCGGTATGAAACTATGAAACTTTAGTAATGCCCTTTCTAGCAACACAGGTTTTTGCTTGCCCAAAGACTAGTTGAGAGATGCTTCTTGTGACAAATGTAAAATCCGATAAGGTTTTTCTTTCATTTTTTACACTTCACCCAATATTTTTTTTACCACGAGTGGCGGTTCCCCCTCCGGACCCGCCTCCGGAACGGGCGGCAAGCGTCGATGCTAAGATCCACAGCAGCGGCAAGAGCCATAAAAATGGCGGCATCCTCCACGCAAGTCACATGCCTCATAGCCAGTTGAACCAATGGCTTGCTACTCTTTCCTTCCCCTTGAACCCTACAACTCATAACAAACCCCCCAACAACCGGACTTAAAGCTGCAAAGTCCCCGCTGCTCTGCGGACTTGGTAGCGGTGTAGCTGCGGCCCGCACTTGCCGGTCCGTATCTATATAAAACTCACCACCCTTTTCGGCACTTAATAATATTTCGGACATTAAAAGTTCTCCTCCTTCTTGACCTTCAGACAAAAGGTGAAAACGGCAGCAGATGGTGTCTCGCATTCCACGCTCTCGCCAGGCCTCGAGTTTTCCCCAAGGGAGCCAGCTTTCGGGTCGGCATGAATCAGGTCGAACTATTAACCAGGCGCCTGGGTTTGACCGGGCAACCCAGTCGCACCCTGTTGATGGAACAAATGGGGTTGTTATGAAAGCGGCGGCCACGGCTGAGCCGGAGAGGTCATGGATCTTCACCCTCCACCCCTTTCTTTCTCTCCGGTCTGTCTCGGGATCTGCACTGTCGAGTGAGCCAGACCAGTAGGTACTCAATGGGTCGACCTGGGAAACCCTGTAAATTTACAATGATATCTAGAAACTGTTAAATATAGCAAAGTAACCGTTGAAAGGGGCAAATTCTAATAAAAAATTTCAATCAGGGCCAGATACAGGAATTATATATATATATATATATATTTGTGTGTGTGTGTGTGTGTGTTGGGTTGGGGGCGGGAGGGGTTCAGTCCCTCCGCCCCTGTTTTCAATCTTGAACCTTGAAAAGAAGCTTTTTCTCTACTTCATATGTAATTCTAGTTTTGTAATAAGAGAAAGAAACCCTAAGGGGTTGCCTCAGCAGTAAGGGCGTACTAGGGATTGTGTGGTTAGGCACACGATCTCAGGTTCGATTTCCCACTTTGTCGAGATTCTTGGGGCAACTGGGGCGTCTCCCGATAGATAAGCACCGGGGCCTTGTGAGATTAGTTGGGGTGGGGCCCAGATACCCACGGATATAAAAAAAATAATAAGAGAAAGAAAAAGGAGTTCTAGTAAACCTATTCAATCTTGAATGAAAAGACACAAGCTCCTTTCCCTTTCCATTCAAAACTAAGGGACAGTTGGATTTCCATTCTTGTGCTACTTAGGAATCATACATTGTTAAATTCAAATAAATTTTTCCATATTTCCAATTTTGTGCTTCCAAGGACTCTCAAAGTTTTAACAGATCAATCAAATTGCAAATGAATTCAAGAAATCCACATCACCTGTCTCGACTAAACTTGCAACTGAAAATCGGCTGCCTGATTGTACCCTGAAGTTGAACTATCTGGGGACTCAACTTAGTCTCATCTTCAAACTGGAAAACGTATCTTGGATCTGGGTCAAGTTTCACTTTCAAATGGAGCTCCGCTCCGGGTTTTCCATTGCTCTTCCCAATGCCTATCCATCCATTGAAAAGAATAATCGGTCTCCTCTCGCTCCATTCAGGCCCCACCTCCAACTTAAACGTTCCGATTTGATTCCTTTTGATCCCGACCCCACAGTGGGACCCTTTTCTCCCCGTAAAGACAATTATCTCAAGATACGCATGAGGAGTATAGAAACATCCAGGTGTTAATAGAGCCTTAACATCAGATTCTTCTAGATAAAAGCTTGAGGCTATGCTATGAGAGTCTGGTATAGCTTCAGGGGAGGTGATAAAGGGTACTGAGGTGATTTGCACCGGGAAACCTCGAAGACGAATCTCACATAAACACGGAGAAGACAGCGTTTGGATTCCAGTTTTTCCATTTAAAGCTTTTCCGGGAAATCTTAACCCGAGTGAACCTATAGATAACCTTATAAAAGCCTGAGGGTCCATTATGGTCACAAGTGATTCTCCATTGATTGCGAAGCTTTTATTTTGAACAGCTCAAAAAGATCTGTCAGAAGATTCAGCAGCAGAAAATGAGTGTGAAATAATAAAAAATAGTTTGAACTATTTTAATTTTGTTACGCAAATAGATAACTAAGTTCAATGCCCTTTGAAAATATACAGGTAATAAATCTTTTAGCCTGATCCAAATGGAGCCCTAGTGTCTGATAGCAAAGATTGACATTGAAGAGATCTTATTTTCACAAGCAAAAACAATGGAGTTCCATTTCAAACTTATGTCTGTGTAAAAGATGAGAGGATCATGAATGAGGGTCCGTAAAATTAACGTGAGTTCCCTAATCCGATAATTATTAGGCCATAATCATTTCACGTTAAGATGACAACCATGTTGGTTGTTGGTGCTAAAAAAGCTATATCAACCCCCACCCTGTTTCGATTCTACTAAAAATGTACAAATATAGAACCCCACCCCCACCCCCCCAAAACCACCCGTTCATCTCTCCCTTTAATGTTACCACCATGGAAGCCATTAGTAATATGGGAATGGAATATTATCTATGATCTATATGGTCTACAAATACCGGTTGTTGAACTCCCAATAATGTAAAATTAGGGTTAGTCATCAGTTGGTTAGGTTTGGTTGAGTTAAACAAGACCAATAACATGTATTTGACCCCACCAGTAGATTCATCAATTGGGACAAGAAATACCTAACCCACTTTCAAACTTCTAGGTCAACTCAATAAAACAACCCAAATCTGCCAGATTTCTTATCTCATTCAAATGCTAAAGTATAACATCTTACTAGAGAGAACATGGAATTATTGAATGCCATACAAAAATTGAATCAAGTCCTTTGCATTTCTAAAATGATTTAGTGTTACTTTATGTACTCTGTATATAATATGCCTATGCAAACAATTATTAACGCTTCCTGTAAAAGAAAATGAGAAAATATAAATCATCGCATCCCTTTGAAAAGTTTAGGGCAATGGTCCTCTAACTTTACAATTATTTTTTGTTTAGGTGACTAGGTGAGTGTAACAACTTGGGTTCTCACCCAAAATGGCTAGTCGAAGTTGTATGTTTAGGTTCATTTAGCTCACATATAAGCCAAGGAGGCAAGGATCTCCCAATAACACTACTGATTTGGGTATTTTGGCCCCCGTCAAAGACATGATGCTCTCGTCAATGTGAGGTCACACAAACGATTTTGGCTCATTGTTAGCCGTCACAAACAAACCTGGCTCGTTGTCAACTGCACAACCACAACAGCAAATAACCACATATCTACATGGGGATGGGTCCGGGTCCACTATGATACTATAAGAGGGCGGTGGGTCAGGGGTAGTGGTTAGTGGAGTCTTACCCGACGTAGCATTAATCACAAATTACCAATGGAATTTGGGAGAGGGTTGAAGCAAGAACACAGGCATCTCGAGGAGAGCAGAGAAAGCAGTACATCAATAGGGGAAAAAATGGAGAGCCCGTTAGGTGGTAGCTGAAAGGAATATTCTTCTGACAAAAATGCCAAAAAGAGAGAATAATCACATAAACAGAGGGAATTGTGCTTGAATGGATGATGCAAATGATTGAAAATGAGGGGTATTTATAGCAAGGCTGATGTACGGACACACTTTTTTCCCTCCACATATCCCGCATATTTATGTTTTTGCATCTTTTGTTTTGTTTTCAGATTCTGGTTCCTTATTATGCTTATCTGACTTCAAGAGTGTAACCACTGGCACTACATGTTGATAATTCATTAAGAACAGCAAATAATTCCTTGACAAATTATTGGAACTTGATATGTGTAAGGTCCCTTTAAATGCGGCGGGAGAGTGTTTAGTGCAGCATATATAGTGGCCCCCCCAAATTTTAACGTTTATAGTTCAAAGCTAAAAAAGAAACCAGAGTAGGAAGAAGCTTTTACACTTCCTTTATATGCGGAGAAGGAAAGTAGTTCCGTGGAGTACAAATAACAACTCCCCAAATGTTAAACTATAAACAAGTTTATGCTAGAAGTAAACAAATAGAACATAAACAAACAATTTTCATAAGAATAACTTTATTTCTTTTCTAAGTTTCACAGGCTGTACTCATCCACCAACCACCCCCATCTAAAAGAGCAAAATAAGGGAAAGAAAATACAGACAGGCTGTTGAACACAGATTCTCAATTCCCTTTTGAGAGAGTAATATTTTGATCTGTTTGATCCACAACAGTTCGAGTCAGAAAATTCATATTCATACGAAAGTTTCTTTTTCTTTTTTTCTCTTCGAAACCCGAGGTAAAGAATACTACTATACTCCAACAAATGAACTCCTAGATGAACTTCTCATTGGCAGGCAAGGGGGAGATTCCATTCTCCACTAGCCACTTTGAGATTAGAACATTTGCCTAAAAGGCTCAAAGTCTACTTACAACTTCAATATAGTCCGATACTAAATTCAGGAAACTATATCATCAAAACAACACCAAATGTAATCACTATTGGTATGGCCCACATTCACCATTAGGGGCTATTGGTTAGTGTTTGGGGTCCATATGAAATTCATACTTATCACAATACATTCTAACCAATGACTCGACGAGATCAAAATGTCATTGTTTTACGTCAGATAAATATGTCCCTCTAGATATGTCACCACTGAATTACAGCAGATACTATCCTCTTTCTCTATCCACTATTTTCCAGCATTCCTTTTGGTTAGGGTAAAACAAACAAAGAAAAAAAAGAAAGAAAATGCTAAGAACCACTTGGGAAAGGAAGACCCTAGCCCAAAAGAAAAGAACGGACGGTGAGTTTTGGCAATGTTGGTTGAGTGTGTTTGTGGTGCCATTTCAAAATCAGACATATGTATCCACTATGGGTACAAAATTCAAATTAGGTTCCAATTTTGGTAAAATCACAAATTTGTCAATGTTTGGTAAACCTTATATTAGTTAGACTAGATTAACACGTTCCTTAATCCAACTTCAAATTTGCATTTTTTAACACAATAGGGTTTCATTATCCCAAATTTTGCATTTTCAAGTTTCACATTCCAATCAAATCACAACACCGAAACTTCAAGTAAAAAATGGGCTTAAAAGTTAAAAACATAAAACCCTAGAAGAATTATTAAGAAAAACAAAACCTAACTACAAGTTAAACTTCAAGTACAAGCTAATCATGCTATATTTTCACAATTCACATAAACATTACCAAAAATTAACATATAACCAAAGTGAGGTTACTTAAAATCTACAAAATCATCATATATAAAAAAGAGTCTGAAAAGGAAACCCTACCTTTACTATGAAGCTTTGTGTTCCTTTTAAAGCACACCCAAAGCCACTTTTGAATCTCAAACTACTACAATTCTCACAGAACCAAAGCAAATTCTTCATATTTCTTCTTCATTCAAATAACCCCAAAATAAATATTGAAGATTGCAAAAGAGAAAAAAAAAATACTATCTCCGCCTCATCCCAAACACACCAAATTAGGTTTCTCTCTCTCTAGACTGAACTATAATTATAATTGCAAATAATAATAAACCAAAATGAGTAGATGGATAATAATTGAACAAAAAAGTAACAAAAGTCCTCCAAGGATATCACGTAGACTGTGCACGGATCACGAGAAACGGCACATATAAATATACAACAAACATGTATATAATATATATATATATATGTATGTAGATGATGAATGTATCTATATATATATATATATAAATCTAAAGATTATTATGACTGAACCAGAGAGAGAAGAAACCTCTCTGCATTATTTGGGCGACGAGAGATAGGCGGAGAAAGTAAAGGAATAAATATATGATATTAATTAATAAAATAATATAATTGGTTTATTTAACAAACAAACCAACCAACCTCAAAAAAAACTTTTATTTATAAAGAGGAGAGAGAAAAGGGGTCGACTATAATGAAATGATGTGCAGTCGACGACTAGTAATAAAATATTTTTCATTATTATTGCCGCATAAAACGTATAATGTGTGTGCAATTTTATTTTAATATATATATATATACGTATATATTTAATTTAAAATATAAAATTTTAACAAAATCAAGTAAACCGAATCGTGAAGATTGTTGTTACCATTTTTTGGATATTTTTATTATAAAAATTTTGTTTTGATAAATTATATTATATACATTTAAAAACTATACATATTTTGGCGGTAATGATAATTATTTTAATAATATTATCCCTAATTTTCTTCTCAAATCAATGATGATGATGAATATGAAATGTAAAAACTAAAATTTGATGTTTTAATTATATGGAAAAAAAAATTCAAAAATGTGATGTTATATGTAGTTTTTATTACAAAAATGAGAGGAGCAGTTGAGTTTGGGGAAATTGGATACAGCTGGAGGCAACGATTCTTTTAGAGAGAGGAGAGGAGAGGAGAACAGAGGAGATGATCGTTTTCAGACACGCATGTGGGTTACTTCGTCAGCATAACCGTCACTTTCTTTGTACTATACGGTTCAACACAATCCATACGCCTTCTTTTTTATGCACGTAAAATTTTAAATTAATTTATTTACGACAGTGTAATTAACGTTCTTATACTTGTCACAAACGCATTTTTTTGTAACAAATTTATCATTACTAATATCTCAAAAGCCCCGTTTAATAAGAGTTGATTGCAATTACACACACTTGATCCATATAGAGAAAGTTTGTTGATAATAACTTATTTAATATTATGCAATAGAGTGTTAGAATATTTTTCAAACAATGTTCGCTTAATAAGAGGTAAGTGCTCACATAAACTTAGCTTAAATTGAGCACTAAGCAATGGAAAGTAGCTTTTGTGACAAAGAAGATGAATGTTAAAATGTGTTTTTAATTAAATTCTTGAGATGAGTATTCGTAATATATTTGCGGGTGTAAAAAATACTGCCCATTATTTATGACTTATAAAGTAGTTTAATGGCTGGAAAACTTTATTTAATAACCAAAAAAAATTTGTGAATTCGAATTACATTAAATATATTTTTTAATAAAAATAATATAGAGATAAAATTGTAAATACGAAATTGTCATGACAGTAAAGACTTCTAATTTATGATAGTATAAATATATATACAGATACATTTAATAAAAATTATATAAGGGAAAATTGAAAAACATTAAATTTTGTGTGATAATTATAAGGGATATATATATACATAGCATATCTAGTATGCACCGGTGTGTATGCACTGGTGCTGAGTGGTGCGAAAATTGTAGTCGTTTATGGAAAGGGTGTTTTTAAATATATCTACAAAATTTATCTTTTCACTCTAGTGTGAGAATACTTTTTTCACATCTTACTAATTTTTTGAAAAAAGTTGCAATTCATCCAAGTAGTGAGGTGACTTTACTAAAATAATACAGGGACGATAATGTTTCATCGCTAAAAGTAAAAATATTAAATAATATTAAAGTTTGCATTAAAATAAAACATAATAAAAAAATTTACATTGTTCTCAATAAATTTCATTAAAAATTACGTACAAGTCATAATACTTATAAAAAAAAATTAATTGTAATAAATAAATTTTTAACAATTATATCATATTTTTGTACAAAAGTTTCATTATTGATTATATATGTTTTCATCTATTGTGATTATTTTTCCCATTATATGAACTACAAAAAATTGATCTAATTTTCTTTATAGACTGGAGTGATTTTTTTTTTTTTTTTTTCAAAATTTTGCTTCAAAACACACATGAAGTAAATTATAGATATATTAAAAACAATTTTATTTTTTTGTGTGTGTTTATCTTCCTTTCAAATTCTCACTCTTTTTGTTTCATGACATTGGTCTATTTTTTATGCAAAAATAGCAGTGAAATTCATATTTGAAAATTTTATTGTAAAATTGAAGAAAAGTTTTACATATTCTTTTTATAACATACATGAAGAAAATTGCACTACTTTATTCAGGTAGTGCTACGTGGTATATTAGTGGTGAAAGGTTTGAACAATCAGGAGTTCGAAAAATTGCAATTAGTGGTGAAAAGTTCTACATATTCTTTTTATAATATACATGAAGTAAATTCATTTTTTCTAGATTTATTAGAAAAGAAAATTTTAAGTGGTAAAAATATAAATTAGTGGCGCTTTTTTAATGTATATAAATTGGGGTGAGTATAATAGGTTTTATACTATATTTTAGGTTAAGATTGACGTAAGTTTGACTTTTGGTGATATAAGAAGACGGATTATGTGGGTTCATTTAAAAATATCCTATGGAAAAACGCTAACGTTGGCTTTTTTTTGCTTTAGTCAAACCCCATCCCCATTACTCTCTTTTTTAAATACTTTGCTTAAGTCAAACCCAAACTCCATTACACTCTCTCTCAAAATTTCACAACACATCTGAGCTCCTTATCAGTCCTTCTCTATCTCAAAAATCGGACAGATATTCCGCTTTTTCTCTAAAATTCACACCGCAACAATACTCATCTCTCTCTAAAATCCAACCGAGCCCCATCTCCCTCTCTCTCTAAAATTTGACCGAGCTCTATCATCAAGCTGCGCAGCTTCTTTCTCCATCATCAAGCTCCTTTAATGTCTTGAAATCACGATATATCACAAGCTTTTTGGCACCGTAAGCGAGGCCTTTGGCAGCTGTTGTAAGTGGGCTCTTCTCAACTTCTTATATTTTCAAAATATAAGGCTTGCAATTTGAGGACTTTGAAACCTCAATTCAATTTGTTGATTGTTGTTCTTGTCCTGCTTCTTGGTTGATTTTATTCTTGGTTGTTATTATTGTTGTTGTTGTTGTTGAGATGGAGATGTATTTTCTAGGCACTTTGGTTTATGAAATTATTTTGTTTTTTTAGTAATGCTATTCTATTATTGTGTTGTGTTTCATTTTAGTTTAGGAACTTATTTGTATCTTAACTAGAGCTTCTTGATCACATGGCAAGCTTGATGTTCATCAACAAAAGTGTATAGGCTAGCTTACTCGTACGTCAATTAATTGCTCTTCAAATTATCTTAAAGGCTACACCAGTCTGGTTGATTGAATAAAAACCAAATGTATTTTTCCATAATTGCATTATTGCTGATGATTTGTAGTCGTTCAGTGCATGATTTTTAATTGTTGTAAAATTTGAAGGAGCTTGATGATGGAAAAAGAAGTCGCACAGCTTGAAGATAAAGCTCAGTCAGATTTTAGAGAGAGAATGAGATGAAGCTCGGTTGCATTTTAGAGAGAGAGTGAGATTGCTGTTGAACCAATTTTAAAGAAAGAAAGCGAATTTTTTAGATAGAGAAAGGAGCTCGGAGGTGTTATGAAATTTTGAGAGAGAGTGTAATAGGGTTTGGGTGAAGCAAAGTATTTGAGAGAGAGAGAGTAACGGGGATGGGGTTTGACTGAAGCAAAAGAAATTTTTCTGTAAGTGGCCTCGATTTTTGCTGTGCTTCGCTTAGCACCAGTGCGTACTATATATGTTATGTATATATATACAGAAAAATTGTCGCCGACAAATCATGTAACTATGTAAGTCCATTTCCACTTTATATGTTAATAAGGTAAAAACTTATTTTTCTTTGCCTAACTGCAGCATTTGGCTAAAAGTTTATGCTAAAAGGTAAACCAAAGTAAAAATTGGCTACCGACAAAGTTATACACTACCCGATACATTATTTATTGGGACATGATGGAAACTCTTCCATAACACACGATGTGTCATGGGGCAACAAAATGTGTATTCTCACGACACATGATGTGTCGTGTGATACCTTGTACTTGACCAACATATCATGTGACGTGCCAAGGTTATATTTTTTTGAATTTAAGCCATTGCAACTTTAACAGCTATTTAACTTTTCCATCTATAAATAAAACCCCAGTTTTTTTATTCCAATACAATACACACATTCCTTATTTTATTTAAATATAAAATTTTCCAATAAATCTTTTTCCCATCATTAATTATTTGTAGATCTCGTGTGGCAAATATGACATCATTTAAAGATTAGGGGTGGCAAAAAAAACCAATATGCCGGGTTATCGAACCGATCCGATCCGTTTGGGGCGGATTTTTTAGACTGGTTCAGTTTCGGGTTTTAAAAAAAAATAGTTACGGGTTCGGTTTTGATTTTAAAATAATATTTTTTATATTATATATATATAGTCCTATTAAAAACCTAACCCTCAAACACAATTCCCTTTCTCTCTTTAAGAGCCGCCGCTCACACAAACACATAGGCCACAATCAAACTCCTCGTCTCCTCTCCGGTCTTCCTCCCCATTGGCCATCTCTCTCTCTCTAAGACTAACTCTAAAACTCACCAGATTCATTTCATATGTATTTTCAGGTGGTTTATTGTTGATTTGCTACTATGTAGATGATTTGAGAATGGCTCTTCTTTAAAATTGAAGAAATTGTTGTTTATTATTGTTTGAAGTTATTTGTGTTTTTTGTTTAATTCTGATGAATAATTGAAGTTATTTGGGTTTTTAGTTTAATTGTGTGTTAAGATTTGAACTTTTGAAGTTATTTGTGGTTTTTGAAGAATTGATACTTAATTAAAATTGGCTATTGTCTTATATTTGAAGAATGCTACATAGCTACTTTTTGTTTGAAATTGTTGTTGTCCATTTTTTTGACCAACCCGTAATTCCTATATTCGGGGCGGGGCAGTTCGGATTCGGTTAACCGTAAACTAATTTGGGGTGGTTTAGGTTTTTTTTTAAAAAATCTTGGTTGTTTCGGTGCAGTTTCAGTTCAGGGTAAAATAAAACAGTTCAGTTTCGAATTTAAACAAAACCGCCTAGTTGCCATTCCTATCAAAGATGAAGCTTTTTGTTGAGCTTATATTAAAATAAGTGTTTTTCGGTAAATGGTGCTAATCAAACTTCTAAAAAACAGGTATTTCAATTGCAAAAATTTCATGCTTTCTCCAATCGCGATATCAAGCAATTAGTCAATGCATAATATTGTATGTGTCAAAGTTATCTCGTGTAATGAATAATCAAGGAAACAGTACAAATAAAATGGATTGTGTAAATTACAAACAATCATTTTTTTTGCATGAATCGTTTATTCCATTGTATGAATAATTTATAATATTTCTTTGTTTTTGTTTAAGTGTAGGTTAGAGAAGTTCGGGATAATTACGAAATTATAATAAAAAAATATTTTATTTATGATATGTGTTATCAAATTTTAAAAGAATAAATAAAGTTTGACTTAAACCCAACATGTTTAAATACACAACAGTCTCAATACAACTCAACTGATAACGGTAGTTCTTCTTTAGTTAATTTAGGTAATGATTATTCTTCTCTTGACATTGAAGGTTCTGACGGAATCAGGCACACGGAAGGAATGAAGCAAAATTGCCAAAAAGAAGAAAGAAAAAAAAAGATAATAATCTTTCTTTGCAAAATGCTTCAATTGAAAAAGCAAAAAAACAATTCGGGATGTTACTAAAACAATTTGGCTCAACAAAATGGAATGCATGATAAAATGGAGCATTTAGTCTTTTGCAAAAAAGAAGAACGAGAAATGAATAATTGTAAAGAATAAATAAAGAATCACAAAGGAATAAAAGTGAATTTGAGAAGATAAAAAATTCAAATATAAGAAGCAAAGAATTGAGCAATGCTACGTAATCCCAAAAATTTCGAAAGCAATTAAATGTAAATATATTTCAACTGTTGGTCACTTTCTCTCACCTAAATTTTAGTATAGATATATGCAGTGGCGGAGCCAGGAATAATTTTCAGAGGGGCCAAAAAAAAATTAAGCCAAATCAAACTCAATAATTTTATTTATAGATCAATTTTTTATTAAAACATTTCTCCATTCTGTTTCGATATTTCGAAAAAGCTAGAAATGATATACTAAAATTAATTATATATTTTGAAATATCTTTTGATATATAATTAAAAAAAAATGAAAACCGTATTTCAGAAAAAAATAAAAAAAATGGTAATGTGAAACGGCTGCCTAAATGAGAAAGAGAAGAAAGTGAAAATTTAATATATTACAAACTTAAACCCTGAATTTGTAGTGCTAATTGCAAAAAGACCCCCGCGCGGAAAACACTACCTGCTTGGCAAAAATTACATCCATTGTCCCTAAACTTGTCAACTAATTACACAATGGCCCCTCAACTTTTTCTTCCCACACATAAACCCATGTACTCTCTAAAAATTTTCAAAAAGCCCAGGTGGGGCCATGGCCCCCACATGGCTCCGCCCCTGGATATAAGATTTTTAAATTCATTAGATTACAATTTTTGGAATATGGTTAGGGGTTTGCTGAAGAAAATGGTGGTGTGGTGGGGTGGGGGGTTGGTTTACTTGAACTCGCTTTGAGTTCAATTAATAGCAGTATAAAAAGGAAATAGAGTACGATTACATGATTAAAAAATGATCAACCAAACCGACCCTACGCGGGAAGATGGGATCCTGGGCCCGCCGAGTAATCTCAGTGGCGTTCATTTCAATACATTATTTGTTTTTAACGGTAGAACACATTTTTATTTCCTAATATTTTTTTAAATAAATATTTTTTTTAATTTAATAGATGATTAAAATATAATTTATTTTTTCTCGTACAATTTTGATATAACGAATTAGTGATTATATCTCCCAAAAAACTCTATTTTTTCTAATTAACTTTAAATAAATGGAGTATTTATTAGCCATGATTAAAATATAAGACACTATTTCTTTTAATTAATACTAGAGTTAAATTTGTGTGAGAAGTACTTTAGGAAGTTGTAAACTACTAAGGTCTCGTTTGGTTAACGGATTGTAGGATTTCGGAAAGAAAAGTATTTTCTTTTTTTTATTTGGTAAGCATAAATTCCTAGGGCTGGGATAATAAACCGAAAAACCGAAACCGAACCGAAAAAACCGAAAAAAAAACGGTTCGGTTCGGTTCTTATTATTAAAGTGGATTTTTTTACCGGTTCGGTTCCTAATGGTTATTAACGGTTCGGTTCTCGGTTCCTTGGTCAATTTAATTAAAGGAACCGTTAGGAACCGTTTTAACGGTTCTAATGGTTTTAACGGTTCCCCGAATAACCGTTAGACCGGTTTTTTAGCAATTTTAAGGGTTTTAACGGTTCTAACGGTTCTAACGGTTCCCCGAAGAACCGTTAGAACCATTTTTTGCCGGTTCCTACGATTATTAACGGTTCTAACGGTTCCAACGGTTCCCCGAAAAACCGAACCGTTAGAACCGGTTCGATTCCACTTCCGGTTCTTGAAAAAAAAAGCTCAAAACCGAACCGTTTTTAATTTTCGGTTCTCGGTTCAGGTTCTTATCATTTAGGACAAGAACCGAACCGGTCCCAGCCCTATAAATTCCGAAAAAACTTTTCAAGAGAGAGGAAAGTAGGGGGTAAAACCATATCTCAAAACCCATCAGATTAATTTTCTCATGTGATTTTCAAGCATTTATTACAAAAATTTTGGACAATAATATCCTTATCTAAATACTTTCCATACTTTACCAAACATAAGAAATGAAATTTTCACCCTTGTCGTAAGGTCAAGGGTTTGACTCATGGGGGTGGGTGGGGGATTTTTCTTTATTTGTAGGATTAAGAGAGAGACTTAGACCTCCTTTAATTTAAAAAAAAACACACACAAGAAAGGAAACTTGATTGGAAATTTACTTTCCCACCTTTATGAAAAAGATAAGAGAATTGATTTCCCTTCCGTGAACCAAACGATGGCTAAAAATAGTAGACCAATGTGAGAAAATATGCATTTAATATATTCCGGGAAAAGACTAATTGAGAAACGTATAAAAGCTGGCCGAAACAATTTTACTGCTGAACCAAAAAATAATAAAGAAAATTAACAAGTTATTGTTTCTTTGTTTCTTCATTTTTTTAATAAATCAAAACCCAACTGCCTCCCCGCCCCTACCCACACAAGAAATGGTTATATCAGTACAGATGGGTCCAAAAATCACAAAAAAAAATTGTCAGGGCTCTCGTTCTTTAAATTTTGTAAATTATCTTTTTCTCTATTTTTCTATCATTCGTCATTTTCACTTTTTTTTCTTGTGAAAATAGTGTTAGTATGAAAAGCCAAACACGATATTTTGTTGGACCATGTGCAATATATAATAATTATTACTATTTTAAAAAATATTTTAGAAAACTAGAATGTGAGAAGATTCATTTGACAAGTATCCCCTTTTATAACATCGTCCGAGGTTTAAATAAAAACAAATTTTCGCAGAAAACTCTGAGGAGGAAGAGATGCATACTCAAACTTCATCAAAAAAAATTTAAAATTCTTGCAAGGAACATTTAAAGAGTGAAAAACTATCCTTATTTATATAGCTAATTATTACCTTTACTTAATAAAGTTTGATCAGTTTTTATTTTTTTTTATTGAAATGATAATTAAACAATGCCTTGATTTAATATATATTATTTATTTATTTAGGACAAAGATGATCCTAATTTACTCTTTTAAAGTGGCCGGGAAAAGCTAAGAGCTGCTAATGAGCTGAGTGGAATTAATTACAACTCATTCTTTTATATGCCATCACAATAAATTTATTTCAAACTCATATAGGGAAAAAATTAACCTGTGATTTTTCACCTAATTGAAAGAAACAATAGCCAACTTAATTAGCTTGAATTACTTAATAAATCTTATCTTTTGACAAAGTGGATTCAACTTTACACATGCAAATAGATTATCCTACAGTGTGTATATGAGCTGGCTACACCGAGCTGCTTTTGTGGAAAGTTATATTAATGTAGCACTCACATTTCAAGCATTTTTTTTCTCTCTTAACCTGTAACACGATTTTAATAAACCGAACTTTTAAGCATACTTTTTTTTTAAAGATAATTGAACATTTAATGATTACGAATAGGAACATCAAACAACAATTAAATAATTGATCAATTAATTTTTTAAAGTACAGTGAATTTAGAATGAAAACAAATTTTTGAAGAAGAGCTTGAGAATTGTATGAAGATGATAGAGTTATGGCGGAACTAAAGCGAAAACAAGTTTTAGAGAAGAGCTCGAAGACGGTAGTGATACATGCTTAAATCATGTTAAGGAGCAGTTTCAAATCCTTTTAAATGATATTTTAATTATGAAGATTTACCCTTATTTGTGTAGTTCATAACGGTTTCTTAATAATTTTTTTGTTATATTCCTTGACTTGAGTTTATTTATTTTTTAAAAAGCACCAAAAAATCTTTCGTCCAAGATAGCAAATTCTAGAACCAAACAACATAATTAGAATAGCGGTAGTGAGTTAGGCAAAAACATGGTCAACCGAATTACCCTCTCTTTCCACAAAAGAAAAATTAATGTTATTATATCTTTGGTCCAGCCGGTGAATATCTGCCACAAAATTAAAGCACCACGCCACCACCCCCAGCTAGCCGGTCTTCATAAGACCGTATTGCATTCATGATATATATATAGATAAGTTGTCATTTTTAAGCAAAATATCTCTGAATTAATCCAACTTCAATGACAAATTTTAACGCTTCAAATCCCGCCATCAACTCTGCAATTGTTCCACTTCATTAATTACGATATATATATTTTTTACTTGAGAATTTGCTTAACGCCGCGTAAAAGTACTCACCTCTATGAATCGCCACCTCGGCCCCAGGCCAACCCTATTAAGCTCCTTAGTCTACCATGCCTTGTAAAAATTAAGAGGGAAAGCTACCCATTTAGTAGGAACTGGGTCCAAAAACAACCGAAGAGAGCCATTAGCATTTCTAAAATTATAGCTGGTCTCTACGTACCGACCACGGAGCGCTGTCATAAACTTCCGTATTACACATAAACCAAATCAACCACGCTATGGTAAATATCAATACGTACTTTAAGCATATTTAACATTCACAAGTTTATAAAATTAAAGTTATCAAACAATTAAACGTGAAAGTATAGATCTAGTGCATGCGAACTATTTGCCTTTTTAAGATAATTTTTTGTTGCCAAAATCAATATTAAGAGATATCTTCAAAGACGGAAATTTGCCGCTAAAATGTGATCCGTATGCGTACCGTCCGTGAAACTTGTTTTCCGTTTAAAGTATAACTTAGGGTGATTTTATTTTTATTGTTTTCCGTTTAAAGTATAAGTTAGGTTAATTTTATTTTTATCTATGAGTTTTACCAGTTTATCCACCAAAATTTAAACTAATTTTAAGCCAAACTTCTCAAAGCTTGCTTATGAAAATTGAGAAGTATATTCAATGATTAATAATTCTTTCAAAATATTTACTTCTAAAATTAGTTTCATGATTAGAATATTCTTCCTTAATAATCTAGTTTCTTAATTTGTATTGAAATAATTACTAGTCCAATAATCCTATTGATTCATTATGCATCAAAACTATACCCTAGTATAAAGTTGGAATTTATATTAGTACACCATAACACTACTCAATAATATTTTTCAACAAATGAATTTACTATTTTTTTTTTGCTACATGATGAGGGCTAAAAAATAAAGTGGCATTGGAAGTTACAAAAAGAATTAGGAATTAGTGGTGGCAATGAATATAATTTCTTTCAATCTCAATCCCCTCACATGTCAAAGGAAGAATATTCAATCGTGGTATATGTTTTACATTTTTTGTTTGCCATCATGAATATTTAACTTGACTTATAGGGTAGGAACTAAATTTCGTAGACATATTACAAATGTTTCAAACTACACCTGTTTAATTACTATTCCAAGACTAATATGATTTTTTGTATAAATTCAATTCCAAAAATAAATGTGAATTATAGACTTATAGTCTAATCTCAAGTCCGGAAAGGGGATAAAATTAATAGTCAACTACATCAGAAATATCATTTTACTATTACATTTATGTTTATTTTTTTTGTTATATTATATGGTGGTGGATAAAAGTAAAAATTTGGTTGATCCATAATTTACAATTGTATTGAAAAGAATCATAATTTTATAAAAAATATGGCAATAATATTTTTTTGAAAGTTTATCCAACAACATAGTTAAACTTAATTAATAGGCAATACAAATTAATTTAACAAAACCCATAGAAAGAGATAACTAGCAAATCTCGTAAATAGAAATAAAATCACCCTTTAACCAGAGCCTAAATACACTGTTATATAAAGCCAAGGCTCACCTTGGTGCTTTGAATTCCAGTGTCAAACTTTTATTTTCCTTTTTTTAAACCTATCATATTACATTAAGTTGCCATTACAAGAATTTTACCTTTATATGACTGTTTTTAAAATTAATTTTGTGTCAGTTTTGAAAAAAAAGTCATTAAAAATAAGTTTTTTGTTTTTTATGACTGTTTTTTGAAAAAAGGTCATTTTTGTTTATTTTTTATGACTCTTTCAAATTAATTATCATGTATGTTTAGTAACTTTATATCAGTTTTATCAAAAAAGTCATAAAAGATAAAAAAAAATTTGTTATTTTTATGAATGTTTTTCTAAAACAGGTTATCTTTATTATTTTTTGTAACTCTTTCAACGATAACATTTAAACATGTTTATTAACTATAAGTTACATTTCAGAAAAGTATTTGAAAGTTAATTTTATTTTTGTTTTTGACAATATAATTACAAAAGGTAAAAATATTCTAGTGTTATGAGAATTTTAAAAATTTGAGTTATATATATATTAAATAAGAAAAAGGGGTCATATGTATATTTTTAAATACTGAATGAGTCGCAGAATTAAGAAGGAAAAAAAAGTATTCTATTAAATTATAGCAATCCGTTTATGTTGTGAAGAAAACGAAAATTGTAATAATAAGATATAAAATTAATTAGTTGCCTTTTACTTATAAAGAGTGTTATGTGGTAATTAAGGTGGTTGTGTGATCCTTGTTGTGTTAATTCTACCTTATGACATTTTTTATTCACTAAAAAAAAGTCATATAACTCTTTTTAAAAATCATAAAAAGATTAAATTTTTGTAATGTGTGTCCAAGAAGTTGACAAATATAAACACTCACTTCTTTATTTTCTCATTTAAATAACTTATACTCAAGTATATCTCTTACACTGATTTTGTAATAAAGTAGTAAGGGCTGATTACCATTAAAAAAGAAGAAGGAAGTAATAAAAGGTTCGTACGGACCACATAATTGTAATTCAAGAAAGATAAATATTTTAACGTTCTCCTAACAATGTAACAAAATCTTTGAAAAAAATAATTTAAAATATTAAAACACGCTATCAAGCTTTGACAATATCTGATTAAAAAAAATGAAAATTAAATCAATGTGCGTACATAGAAAGAAATTGATTTTATAATAACAAATTGAACATTTATCCATAGGCCGAAACAGCATCAGCAAATGAGGGAAGAAGACAACTCATGTGCATGTGCAGTAGCGGCGCGTTTGGGCCCTACAACACTAATAGCACATTTTACTACCAAACAATAGCACATGACAATTCAAGACAATTCCAAATATAGCAGTTAAACCAAACAAACCCCAAATTTAAACTGCCAGTAGTTTGAAAAACAATGCATTTGGCAGGCTAGTCCCCACATATATAAAGTCTCTTGTACAATTTGAAATAAAAAACTTTTATTTATTTTTTTGTTAATATATACAAAATTTCTTGGACCTTTATACTGATACAATTTTTATAACAAATGCGCCAATTATGAATTTATAATTTAATTATTGCAATAAGGATATTGCGTAATTCTTCACCTATACATCCTCAGGACCGATTCCGGCTTCATTTGATCATTTGTGATGATGAATATAGTAGATTAAAGCCTAAATTTCATCACCTAACTAAATCCTTTACTTGGAAGAAATTCGAGAGTTACTATTTAGGATTTTGGATCTTGTGCCGATCCATTCCAAATTACAATGAGGTATCTCTATGTTCATCCAATATAACATGGATGGTACATTCTACCAAACCTTGAATCTGAAAATATTTGTTTATTTATTTCAATAATTTATGGATAGATTCGTGATTCGAGTTAAATGGAAACAAAAAGTTAGGACCCATACTTGTTCAATATAGAGATAGGTTTTCAATTACTGTAGGTGCAACGGGTCTAGTTTTTATATTTATATATATAATTAAGATTCTCACTTTGACTTTCCTACTTTTAGAGAAAAATATTAACTTTAACCTAATCAATAAATAAATAAATAAATGGTGAAGATACAACTTACTTGTGATGATGAATATAGTAGATTAATATATCTCTAAGAAATTTTGAATTTGAGACGGATATAGGATAAAAAGTTGACTAATTCTCTAATAAATTAAGTAATATTAGACACAAGTAATACACAAAATATATTTTATTTGGTTAAAAATCGGGGCCAGCCAAATAATAGTACTTGAATGCATTTAAATGTACACTTATTCACTAACTGATACACCATTTATATATTAAATTTTTATATATATACTCATTTTTGTGCATAGCATTGTTAAAAAAATGTAACATATAAACTGCTTGGATTCAGAAAGTATGTCTTGAACTAAAGGTTGAATTTTTAGTTTATCTTTTTATCAACTAACAAAAGCTAGCGTTTTTTCAATTAATGTTGGAGGCATGTACGAGGAAAATCAGATTAGCACCTTAAGAGCATTTTTAATTGTAGTGTAAAAAATATTGTGTAAATTAAATGTGCCAAATCATTTTTATACAAATCTTGAAATTTAAAAAAAATATACGTTTTAATGATAGTTTTGTAAACTTTTGTGTAAAATTTGAATAAAACAATAAGATACCAACACATATTTGATATCATTTTGTATAATTATTATTATTTGAAATTTATGTATACCTAATCTTATAATGACAATAGATCTTGATTTTTTAAACCCCCATCTTTTAAAAGTGACACTAAACCCTCATAAACTATTAGATGTTATCACTTAACCTCCAAAATTATATAAATGTTCTTGTACAAAGTTGGATTTAGTGTCCCTTTTAGAAGATGGGGGGGGGGTGGGTTAATGCTAAAAAGTGATAGTTTGAGGGGATTTAATATTTTTTACCCAACTTTGTACAAGGGCATTTATGTAATTTTGGGGGTTAAGTGATAACATCTAATAATTTAAGAGAGCTTAATATCACTTTTAGAAAATAGGGGAGTTTAGTGCCAAAAAGTAATAGTTTGAAGGGGTTTAGTGTTTTTTACCCTAACTTTTTTGGCTCTTGAGATCCCTTAGCTCTTTGGCGCTTGGGATTCTATTCAAGAACCAGCCACTCACCGTTTGATTCACATGTCAACGAATTTTAACAATAGTAACAAATTCTAATTACCTTTGAATGTTAATTAATTGAAAATTTTGCTTTCTGTTTTTTGCTCTTTTGAAATTTAACACGACAACAAAACTCAAAAACCATATAAATTTTTTAATTTTTAATTTTATGTATTTACTGTGACCATTCTTTTACCAAAACCCTTTAATTTATTCCCCTTTACATTAATTTTTTTCTAATTGATAGTAATTAAAAAGTTTATTATCATGATTGATCACAAAAAAAGATGGATACCGAAAGTGCTAAAGGGGCAAAAGCTCGTTACTATATTTTGCCATTTAGCCAAAGTTTTTTTTTAAAAAAGCTTAAGAAAGAAAAAGTCGACGTAATATATAGTATAAACTTGAAATTTATTTTACAAATCATTTTTACATAAAAGCAAAATTTTAAAAATTATCAAAAGAGTAAATTTTACACGAAATAATAATATATACTAACGTAGGAGATGCTGTTAAGACTTTTATTAGTTTGAGTAAGAGATATGGTGGGCCCTCACCATTTTCTTTGATGTGATTTATTTGACTTTTGATTCTCCTTAATATTTTTAAATTTATTGATAGAGAGATTCATTGCATTAAAACAAAAATTAGTATGGAGTTATGTTTGGAAGGAATTCTAAATGTGAAAAAGTAAGATTGTGCCAACTAGATGTTTTTAAATCCATTAAACCCCTATATTTTATTTTTTAAAAAAGCTACTCAATTTGAGATGGCTTTTATCAAAATAATTAGTGCATTAAATATAATTATTGTACATTGTGCTTTAAATATAAAACATCACTTTGAAGAACTTCTATCTACTTTAATAATAGCACCATCCATAGAAAAACATACTCAATTTAATTTTAACAAATACTTTTTTCTAATTAATAACGCTAACAAATTAATACTACCTTAAATTAGAAAATGTCATTTATTGAAGTGATCTTAATTTTCTTTTGATTAAAATGCATGCATGCAAACAAAACAAGCAATTATATTGTTACACGTATCCACATTTGCATACAAAACCTGTAAATTAAAACATTTTGCAAATATGCAACATCTTTTTGGAGTCTGAGAGCTAGCTAGATTAATATTGATTGGTTGAACTCGTTAAATTCTTTCTATTATTAGTCTCATAATTCATATACATCGATCAAGGAGGCTTTTAGTTGTCCCTAGAAATTTGAGGGGGTTACTGTAATTAAAGTAAAACATTTCAAAAATCCAAAGTATATATATATAGATACTACAATATTAATTTGTTTATTTTCAAGAAACGATTTACTCTCCAAAAATGGAAACTATCACTAGCAAAGACCCAGGAGTGGGTCTATATGTCAGGTGCATCAATTGGGCAATTGTAGCTAGTGAAACCTTTTTAATTTGCAAATTTTTATTCTTTATACTTGAAAAAAAAATATTTATCCACATATATTTCAAAAAATGAATGTGGGTGGTCCTAAATTCAATTTGCTCCATGTTCGCATGCAACTGAAAAGTCTCAAAATATCAATTGTCAAAGTCATGGACAGGCTAGCTATTTGATGTTGAGGTGTTGATTAATATTGACATAACTAACATTTTATTACTAACTAGAAGTTTAACAATTTAGTATATTTAATAGCACAGATCAAACAATTATTTGACTAACTTTGATAGTTATCTTTTCAATATAGCAAGATCTCATTCTGAATCATCCCAATGAAACTTAAAGTATTGAGTTATCATTTTATGGCTCACAAAATCTGAAATCAAGACACTACGGTCTTGTATTTCATTAGTATATTTATTGTCTGTGTAATAAATTAAAGAGGTGTTGAATTCGATTTATACGAATATTATTAATTATTATAATTTTCATTGGTAGTTGCATACTTGCACGTAGAATTATTACTTCTATTCAAAATTTATAGAAGTGATAATTAAACCTGAAGTACTTCCCGAGTAGTAAAGGGGTTGATTTCCAATTCCGGGGTACGTCTTGAGTTCAAATCTTCCCTCTCTAGTTCTTCAAGACTTGAACAACCGGATTTATAATCGCCGTGCAATAACACGTATGAAAGAATTGAAATACTAATTATATCAATAATGTCTGACAATTATAAGCACTTCACGTTCTTCTGTAAGTTTTTGTGAATAATATAGCAAGGCATAACTTGTTACATTATACATAATTCACACTTCTCTCTTATATATATATATATATATGTGTGTATGTACCATAATAATTATAATATGGATCGGAGGAGGGTGTCTTTAATACGTACTTGAGCTCCCATTTTATGTCACATGTCAGTGATAATTAGGGCTAGAATTATAGAGAGCAACACTACATATATATATATATATATATATATTTAATTAATACTCCAATTCTCTTCTCCCTCGGTACTTGATTAGAGTCTCTCAACTCTCAGGAATTCCCTTCATCCATAAATTATTCTAGTCATTCTCCAAAGGGATATGTTCTCAGTTTCCAATGTAGCTCCCTCTTCTACATTTAATTAATTCTTCTGCAATTTCTGGCAACTAAAAAAGTTGATTTGCGTTAAGACGGCCATAGCAAATATCCCACAAATCAATTTTTACGATAAATCATTTTAAAAATGTTCTAATTTACCTATTAATATTTTGGTTTGTTTTTAACTTTGTTGCAGGTAGAAGGACCCAAAAAAACTAATTTTGATACCCTTTTATTAAGCACCCACACTTGGAACTTTAATTTTGTAAGTGTGCACGTATTAATAGTTAAGGCACCCTAATGCTTAGAATAAAATAGTATATTTGCGACCAACATTGAAAATGATTTTATATTTTTGTAGAATTCTATAAATTAGCAGCAAATGCAAAAACGTTACTAGAAGTAATATAGATGCACCGGTGGAGTTAGGATTAAAAATTAAGGTGGGCAAAAATATTATTTTGACGAAGGATTACATATACTTTCCTTTGATATTTTAGTATTTCTAAAGAAATTAAAAATATATTTATTGAAGTAACAAGATATATTAATTTTTAAAGTGCTAAAGTATTAAAATAGAGTATATTTTGCATTGTACGTAACAACAAATTTATGATAATGTAAATTTAGGTAGTCAATATAGAAAAAAAAATTCCCTAAAATAAGGTGGATAAAAGTATAAATTAGTACTTGCTATATTTATTTTTTTCTATACTAATGAATAAATATAAATACATTTGAAAATTTAAGGCTTATATTGTGGGTGGCTCCACCACTACCAATGCAAATTTTTTGTCTCAATAGGGTTAATGATACAATAAAACCTGAAATTTGGGTCAGATTCTATTTGTGTACTCAAAGTTTAAAAAGTGTTAAGGCGAAACCCTGAAATACATTAAGTGATTTCTTTTAAACCTTCTGCCTAACCTCGTTAGTTTTTGTGCACGGAATGCTGAGTATACATCTTAGGTGGATATGAGCTGGCAAATCACTTCTTTCATTCGACACTTAGGGCTTTAGTCGAGACAATGTGCATTGAGATTCGAAGATTGAGGCTATCAGATGTTACTAAAGACGCACAATATGGTTAGTGTTTCTTGTTTTTTAATATAATCTTGCTTTATGTGTCAATGCCGTAATTTAGGGTTTATGTTGCATATGTGGCATTTTTCATATAGTTTATAGTATAAATAGTATAAATATTCATTGTTGGTCGAATTTCAACCCTAGAGGGGGTGAATATGGTTTAAAAACTTTAATGCGGAATTAAAAACTTTTCTAACAATGTTTAAGTAAAACAAATTTACTAAACAAATATATCAAGGAATGTAAGCACATAAACAATTAAATAGACAATCTCAAGAGCAAATAATCAAACAATCAATAATAAAGAGATTGAGTAAGAAAGATTGAACCAATTTGAAGTCCAAAGCTTTTTGTCCACACGGTTTTGGTTTACCAAACCATAATCCGCGCTCGGTTAGTTCCCTGAGAATTTCCACTAATAATAATCTCATTCCGGGTGAAGATCAAACCACTACAAGTGTATCATCTCACACACTCTTTACAAATATTGCTTGACCACAATATTCACACAAGAATCTCTCTCTTGCTAACCTTGTGAAATTTACCTTTCACAATTTCTAAACAAGAATTTACCTTCTTGTTTTTCCTATAAGATTTACCTCTCATAATTGAATACTAAATTGTTTGGTGATTCACACCAATTAACAATAACTCTCAAGTGTTTAAAGAATACAATTAAATCTCATACTAGAGTTACTTGATTGATCAAGATTTATAGCTCAATAAGAATGATTGATCAAAAATAATTTCTCGAATCTTTGAATAATGAAGATAGATGAAGAATAGAGTATATGAATGATTCAAGGTGGTAAAAATGTATCTTAGATAGTGTATATATAGTCCCAAAAATGATATAGCCGTTCTAGAGGTTTGGTAGAAGTTTGGTACCAAAAATAGTAAAAAATTAGAAATTCAACGACTATATTCTGGAGCATCAGTCGACTAAGCAAAACCATCAGTCGACTGATGAACCCTTAGTCGACTGAGCAAGGTTGTTGAGTCGACTGATGGACCCTTAGTCGACTGAGCAAGGCTGCTTAGTCAACTGATGGACTTTGCTGCCCAACAAGCCAAAAGGCCAAAAATTCCAATTTTTGCACTTTTGCATATAAGCTCTAAAATTAATTCTAATGCTTTGGAGACTTCAAAAATAAGTTTCTAAGACACCTATTTTTGGAAAAACTCAAAATATGATCATTTGAATTTAATATGAATTTATTTAAAAATCGATTTTTGCAAGAATGATGTTTTCAAAGAAATTTTGATTCAAAATGATTTTGACCAATCTAAGAATGATATATTAATATATATGAGATATATAAATAATCAAATAAGAAACTTTAGATAATACCTAAGCACTCACTCAATTAACGAATGAACGAGTCTTTGAATGCTTCGATTTGTTTCTTCAATTTGATCTTCACTTGAAGCTTTACCCTTGAAGTTTTGGCATATGATCATTGATCTTTTGTGCTTCATGAAATGCATTGCTAGCATGTGTGTGATAAGAATGATCTATTGCTAGTCCATTGCTTTGTTGACTTGATCGGATATTGATTCCATTGATCCTTATCAAGTGGCATGCTTTTTTGATTTTTTAAGTAATAAAACTATAATCTTAAATCAAGAACATGTTAAATTACACATGATTAAATTATTGTTATTATCAAAATAAGATTAAGACCTTTAGGTCAACATTCATTATTTATTATTTTTTGATGGAATCCATTTTGTTTATTGTGTTTTGTTTGATTGTAGATCCTCTCAACTGTTATTTTGCACTTCGTATTCATCATGGCGGTAAGTTTGTTAATCAAATATATGTGGGTGGAAAAATAGATCATTATGATTTGTGCAATGTTGACTTGATGTCATTACTTGAGATTCATGATATGGTACGTAGCCTAGGGCACAATGATGATATAACTGTAGGTGTTTACCAAATATATAATGGAAATTGGATTGAAATAGACACTGATAAGGCTGTAATGGAGATGTGTAATCGACTTCCTAGCAATACGGTTACCATATTTATATTGAGCATTGTGGTGTAGAATGTTTAGTACAAAGTCAACCACCAGAACTAGAAGTGAAATGAGTTAATGTGGGGGTAGATGGAGGAGTAAATGTGGGAGTAGATGAAGAAACAGAGGATGTGAATGAAGTGAATGTGGCCTCACTGTAGAAGTCAATGTGGTTACAGATAATAGAGTTAATGTGGGGAAGAAGTAAATGTGGGAGTAAATGAAGAAACGGAGGATGTGAATGAAGTGAATGTGCCCTCAATTGAAAAAGAAACTGAGGAAGTAAATGAAGAAACTGAAGATAGTGATGCCTCAACTGAGCTCGAAAGCTTCCATGACAGTGAGTATGAAAAAGATGATAAGTTATTTGATGATAATGTTGACAAAGATGTAGAGTGGGATGACTACATAAAGAAGGCACTAGTGGGGTTGAAGAACAATGTAACATACCTGAAGAAGAACAATGTAACATACCTGAAGAAGATAAATATCCTCTTTCAGATGACTTGCAAAGCATCAGTAGTTTATCATATGAAGAAGAACATAAACCAAAGCCAAAGTGGAATGACTTCAATGTAAACAATGAGATGGAATCACCAATTTTTGAGTTAGGGATATTGTTCAGTAGTGCCACTGTTCTAGCTGAAGCTATAAGGCATTATGCATCCATTAAAGGCAAGCAGATATGGTTCAAAATGTTAGATAGTACAAGGGTTAGGGTTTGCTGTAAATAGGGCTGTCCATGGACATTGTTTGCCTCAATGATGCAGGACCAAAATACATTATAAGTGAAGACTCTTATTGATCAGCATACATGTTGTAGGTCTTTTGTTAACAAAAACATAACAACAAAGTTCCTTGCAAGCAAATATGTTGATAAAGTAAGGTCCAATCATAAATGGCCACTCGGATCCTTCCAAGAACAAGTAATGGCCAATTTAAAGGCTACTGTAACCAAGAAAAAATTAAGAAGAGCTAATAATTTGGTAATGAAAATGATTGAGGGCACAATCAAAGAACAATATAGTAAGTTTCATGATTATTGTGCTGAACTTGTAAGGGCTAATCCTGGCACAACAGTGAAGATACAAGGTGATGGTGTTGACTGCAATAGGTTTAAAAGAATATACATTTGTTTGGCTGCTTGTAAAAGTGGATTTGTTAAACACTGCATGCCAGTTATTAAGTTAGATGGGTGTCACTTGAAACGCCCTGATAGGGGGCAAATGCTAGTAGCTGTGGGGATTGATGGGAATAACTCAATGTTCCCAGTTGTATTTGCTGTAGTGAAAAATGAGAATACAAGTTCATGAATATGGTTTTCGGAACTGTTTTTAAAAAATATTAGCTTTGTAAATTCAAGAGCATGGACATTCATGAGTGATAAGCAAAAGGGGTTAAGAAATGCATTGGCTACACTTGCTGAGAACTCAAAACACAAGTTTTGTGCAAGACACTTGCATGCAAACTTGAAACTTGAAATTAAAGGGATAGGGCTACAATTTAAAGAAATGTTTTATGCATGTGCAACGTCAACCACAGTGCAGCGTTTTGACAGTCAAATGGAACAAGTGATGAAGACAAATAAAGATGCTTTTAGATGGCTTGCAGGTAAACCTCCAACTGAATGGACAAAGTCCCATTTTAGCACATTCCTCAAGTCTGATGTTTTGCTAAATAATCTATATGAGAGTTCAATAACCTTGTCATGGATGCCAGAGACAAGCCCATATTAACTATGCTTGAAAAGATCATGTCTATTTTGATGAGGATATTCTATGTGAACAGGACACAAATAACCAAATATGAAAGGTTATTTTGTCCTAAGATTCAACAAATATTGGATAATAACAAAGAAGATGGTTCATATTGTGTTCCAGATTGGTCAACATATAGGAAGTTTGAAGTACAAGGGCCTGTTGGACAATATGTTTGCAATTTAAATAAGATGACTTGTGCTTGTAGCCTTGTAGAAAGTGGGACCTTACTGGCATCTCATGTACGCATGCAATCTCAGCTATGGCTTATTCAGGGTTTGGGCCAGAAGAATTTGTTAGCAATTGGTATCGTAGGGAGATATACCTTAAATGTTATAACAATTGTGTAGAGCCACTGAATGGTCAACACATGTGGCCAAAGACTAGAAAAACTCCACTGCTCCCACCAGTTTATACTTCTAAACCTGGAAGGCGCAAGAAAAATAAAAGGTTGGGGCAAGATGAGAAGAAAAAAGGGAAATGTGAATCCACATAAGTTGGGGAAAAAACATCAAGTGTTTTTAAAATGTAATAATTGTGAGAAGATTGGTCACAATAAGAGGAGCTGCAAAGTAGTGATTGGAGTTAGAAGTGGTGTTGGAACTAGTGGTGGGGTCCATCAGTTGGTGGTCCAATTGCTGGTAAAAAAAATATGCAACTGCTACTGCTAGTCAGAACAAGAAACCTAAATTTGCAGTAAGTTTGCATTTCTAAGTTCAATTCCATTTCTTATTTTTAATTCCAATCGCAATTGATATACACTATATTGTTGGCAGGTGAAAAGAAAATGATACACATCCAATGAATCATATGTTGGAAGCACAGGGTTTGCCACTCAGGCAACAACAAACACAAAGGCAACAAGAGTTAAAGTTTGCAATGCAGAGATCAAAACAGCTCCTTTCATGTATAGAGGCAAAAAAACTGTTACTTTGTGTGGACTTAATGCAGCATCTGTGAAGAAAGCATCTCAAAATGAACCATAGAAGTAACAAATTGGAGCTCTGTTTTTTATGAAGATCACATCCAATGAAGATCAGTTTTTTGTGAAAATCAATTTTTTGTGAAGATTAAAATGTTTAAAATGTTAAGTAATGTTGGGAAAACTTGTTAGATTTTCCCCTTCTATGAAGTTGTATTACCAATTTGGATGATGAACTTATTTTTGTGAATGAAAGTTGGATTATGAAGCTGTTTATATGATTTTCCTTTTTTATGTGGATTTATGTGGATTTTATGTTCAAGAATTGAGAAAAATAACAGAAGAATTGACAAGAAATAAGTATTACTTTTTTAAAAATACTACATTACTACATAGTTTAAACCAAAATACAAACAACCAAAACCATTATTTCATTGAAAATACTACATTACTACATAACTTGATTTTTAATCATTCTTAGCATTTGAACCTTGACAAAGTACAAACACAGTGATAAACCAAGATACATACAACCAAAACCACATCCATTTCTCTTTTGCTCTGATTGTCACAATTCTTTCTTTAAACCCAGTAATATTTCTCAACAAAGCAGGTATTATACTCCTTGCTCGAGGACATATTGGAGGATCAAACCACAAGAAGAATCCACAAGTAACATCACCCTAAAAATATAAGAATATACGAGCTCTCAGTGCATTTATACGTAAAACAGAGACAAAATAAACCCAACTATAAAATTTTACAAATCCCATAATTTGGATAACCCCTGAATCTTCTACCTTGATTACTATCAGTCCATGATGTCCTCAATATCGTCGGTAGTCCAAAGTAGCACATGCTTCCCTCCATGCTATCTTGTAGCAGCTCAAAGTCGTCTGGGTGTAAACAGAGCACATGCTTTGCTAAAAGGTATAGTATATATGCATATAACCTAAGAAACCACATGAAAAGCTTGTCGGTCTGTTGGAGGAAAAGTTTGCTGCCTTTTTAATGTCTAATAGTCAGTGATTTGCCAGCTCAGATCTACGTAGGATGTATACTCAGCATTCCGTCTGCAAAAACTAATGAGGTTAGGCGGAAGGTTTAAAAGAAATCACTTAATGTACTTCAGGATTCCGCTCGACACTTTTTAAACTTTGAGTACACAAATAGAATCTGACCCAAACTTACAGAGTTTATTATATCATTAACCCGTCTCAATAATATACAAAGACGTGATTCTCTCTCTCTCTATCTTCCATCTTCTTACATGTTTTAATTCAAAGGTGTGACACAATAAATTCGTGGGCCGAATTTTGGAATCCGGTGGGAATTCCCTTAATATGATTGAATCTATTACAGAACGTCGATAGAGGTCGGGGCTCATTAAACTTTTTTGCTGGAGTATGAATATGTATTTCCCTAGAGGCTCATCATTTTGGACAAATTGATCTTTGACTTCAATTTCTAGTGAATTTTAGCCTTTAGGTCCTATTATTTGTAGAATCTGATATTTTTTTTCTTTTTGTTGATAAGTGGACCTAAAATAAAATTATTGTTACTTGGCGCAACAATGAATAGAATTCTTATTGAAATACAAGGATGCCTTTAAAATACAAAAGCTAACTACATGGGTTACCTATGTTAAAAAATTGGGTATCAAAATTACCCAAAGTTGATTTTTCTAAGTGCTTTTACTGGCACCCATAAAAAAACACTGCTATATATACATATATAATAAATTTAGATTCATTTAATTAATCTGTGTAATTGTGGCATATCAAAAAGTAGGTTGTCTAGATTATTTGCAGTGAAGTTATCATTCTGTACAATCTGCACAACATCATTTATATTTCTTACACAAGGAAAATGTTTCCCAACAACGGAATTGGCTCCTCTTCATTATTTCTTCTATGTTAGAATTTTTTGATAAAATTTTATAAAATTAATATAGAAATCATCTCCAAATTTTATGAAAAAATTCATCCGTTCAATCATTAAATTAAACCCCATTGAATGAAATTTAGATAAAAAGATAAAAGGAGAACGAGGAGCCAAGTCCCCCAACAACTATGATAAATATGTGAATTAATATATGGAACAGAGATATTAAATTGGTCCAAATCATAGCTTGTAATCAAGTACAACTAATTGTATCGTATCTCCATTTCCATCATCGCTCAAACCACTTAAAATTAAATTTGGTCCACTCCACTCGCCAAACCAATGTTCCAACAACCCAAGGTTAAACAAAAAGTTGAATACTTATTATCAATTCAAGAAACAAATAAAAATAAACCACAAGTTTTAAAGCATATATTGTAGATCAGATTTGGAAGCTGACAGTAATTCGCGGTGGCACCACCAGTCCTTCAATTGTCTTCATTGAATAAAAAGATCTTGAAATAAGACGGAAAGAGGACAATTCCACATAGTTCAATCCCAGAACCACCCGAAAATAGCAATCTGATCCAAGGGGCAAATACGACAATTACTATGTGCAGACGGTAAAAGAAATGTTGCAAAAGTATGCTTGAAATAGATATAAATGGTTACCTGATCCTAAAATACGTGAAGGCGTAAGTACGCTCCAAGCTAGAGGAATATTGCAGCAAGCTAGGGCTATAGTGCCCCAGGTCAAAGCTCAAGCGCCCGTTCAATCTTGTCAGGGCCAACCCACGGAAGTTCCTATACGAGATATTTGGAGGAAAAGCAATTATTATTGGAAAACTGTAAACATCTTAAATTGGTTTCTAGACGGGGCTCAAATCAATCTGAGTCGTGTATCTATCCAATAGTCCCCTCGTATGCAGGGAATCTAGGATTTGAGCGATATAAAACAACTAATAAGGGAGTGGCGCCTGGTATTTGTGAGGAGCATCAAGAAAATAATTCAAGTTGTGTAGCATCACTCTTCATAAAGTTATTTTAAAACGAAAATTCACATAATTACCCTACGCAATTATTAAAATCACTTTATATAGGCGGTTTTGGGGAAGAGGGGGGGGGGGGGGGGGGTGTTGTGAAGCATGCAGTGTGCCACTGACTCCAGTGGAAGCATAACTAAAGCAAGTAGAGAGAGCGGACCATAATAGTGTTGAGGTGCCTTAATCGAGATAGTAAAAGGAGCCAGCAGACTTTTGATCCCTATCTTTTGTTGAGTCCAGCTTGTTTATTCGTGGCCTATAATTAGTTGGGTCCCTCCTGAACGTTATATCCATATGCTGCACAATTAACAAGCAAGCATCAATAAACATCCATAACGGACTCTTATTTTTTCCCCTGCGGGGGGGGGGGGGGGGGGGGGGGGGGGGCGCAGGCACGGGTTTGAGGTTGTTAATAGGTATTACACTGAATAAGGGAAGGTCCTACATTCATTAGAGCAGAACAAAAATATCGCCAATATATATTATGGTCTTAACTACAGCAAGAATAATAGATGAGGCGGATTTCCTCATTAGACAGGTGGACCAGCCTCATGAAGTCACAATTTTTTGGCAATTTAAAGAAGATCTGATCAAAATACACTTACAATGCTAGTGATCTCCTTTTGGTAGGGATGGCAAAAAGGTCAGACCAGACCCTAATGGGATGGGTTCTTTTTTAGACTGGCAGGTACGGACGGGTTTCTAACATACAAACCTGGGTCAGGTTTGGGTTTGGCCATACCCATACCCACCCCATTGCCATCCCTATATGTGTTTTTGTGTGTGTGTTATGGGGAGGGGTAGGAGAAAAACTTTCTAGGTGGTCCATTCAGCTGTTCTAGTAAGGCACTTTTGATATCATTTAGGTCCCCAAAAACCAGTAGTGCATGAAATTTGATAATTTATTCCAATTGATTAAGTTGTTTTGGTTCCCCCAAAACATGCAAAAGGCGTGATTTTTAATTTTTAAAATCAAGCTTAATTTTAGATGGATTTTTGACTTCTCATTCATTGTATTGGACCTATTGGTGATATTAGGTTAGTGCATATTGTATTGCTTTATTTAGTTTTTAATAAAAGCGTTTTGTTTCTGATCAAAAAAAATATTGCCAACACAGTTTTGGCTCCTCCTAAAGCAAGCAATGGACACTTGATAAATGCATAAAGTACAGTGACGTACAACATGACTTGCTTTAGCAGAAAATGGAACAGCCACAGTTATAGAACTATCCCTATTTGAATCAATTACGTTCAGAAATGTTATTAAAACAAGGTCTAATAAGTACACCCAAATGCAAAATCATTAACTTACCATCATTGCACTTTTAGGGTCCATTTAATCAATAGTTTGGAAAATGATAGAGAAATGAAAAATGTGATAGACAATCTCGTCAAATCACTCGTCTCTTTTTCCAACTTTTCATAAATTTCATAATGTGTTCAATCATCTTCTAACTTCTTTTTGGTCAAACTCACCCTTAGAGTAAGCATTTCTTGTCTTCTTTAAAGAGTAAAAGATAAGGAAAAGTAAACAGAAATGAAAAGAACAGAACAGAACAGAAAAAAGAGAACGCAAGATCGAGGCATACTGATAAGAAAAGGTTCATCCCAGTGAGCAAGGACTGTGGGGAGTTGGCTGTGCATTCCACAGATGCTTTCCCATCAAACACAATCACTCTATCAGCCAAATAAGTAGCCATTATGAAATCGTGCTCGACGATAAAAGCAGTCTTCTTAGTGTGGAAAATAAACCTTTTTATCACTTTTGAAGCTATAATACGCTGCTCTGAATCAAGGAAAGCACTTGGTTCATCTATCAGATATATGTCTGCAGGCTGCATAACAAAATAAACACCATTTGTGTCACTCAAACATATAGCTATTGCCAAATATTTTATACTAATAATAGAAAAACAGTCATTTGGAAATCACGTTGCCAATTACCCTATGCTGTTATGCATACAAGTCAGAAGTAAATTTCATTAGGGGTATGTTTTGATTACACTCTCCATCTTGAGTGGCATTTGATTGCAATTCTTCTCCAAGGAATCTCTTTCCATGGCCAATGTTTCATTTTTCCATGGAATTCAATGACCACCCGTCAGTTTTTTCTTTTCCATGTAATAATTCAGGATGTGTGTGTTTGATTGCATTGAATTTCCCAGGAATGAATTACATAGGTCACATTTTGCAAGCAAAACAAAAACCACGTTCTAAGGTTTTGTTTTCCTGGAAAGTAGTTCCATGTAAAAAACAATTCCATGGGATCAATTCTTTCCTATGTAAACCAATCAAATATCCTTAATGTCTAATGCAGATAAAAGGCTCAAAGCTCTATTTCTAGAGAACAAGAGTGCTAGAAATAAAGTTAGATCATATCACACCATGATTGAGTCCTACTTACTAATTACTATAACACATTATTTGCAAATTACATGTTGGAGCGCAAGGAATCCCAAGTTGATGAGTTCAAACATCACCTAAAACAGTTCCCAATTACTTATGGCTTCCTGAGGAGGGAATGAAAATGAAGACTTTTTGTCCTGAGGTATGGGATTTGTCTTCTTGCAACACAAACAATTATTGCAAGTAATATGGTTGACAATACAGTGATTCTCTTTAAAGGGAGCACTCTAAAATCTACGTAAGAGTCACAGATTGGTTTTTCTCAAGTAGGTAGGGTCATTACAAACCCACTTGTTAGGAGGCCACAACGTCCCACCAACAACTCCAGCTCATGCTCAGCCTCACACACACAACGATCACACATACACATGGTAGTGGGCCTTGGTCCTCTCTTAATATCTTAGGTGTGTGGATTATCACCCAAACTGCTAGCCCAAGTAGTTTTTTAGGTTTATTGATAAATTTTCCTCCGTGAAACCTTCATATTAAGATCCTCATCAGGGTCAAAAACCAACAATTCTGGTTAATTGCCAGCCTCGCACTTGCAGCATGCAATTGCCACACGTCCACATGGTAGTGAGTCTAAGTAGGCTCTACTAACATAAGTAACGCAACAGGTCCTTGTTAGGATGGGATCACCCACCAACTATTCCTATTAGCCTGACCACAAATCCACATTAGTGGGTGTAGGTCTCCTCTGATATGTAACACAATAGGTCCTCAGTCCTCACTCAAATAGGCTAGCCCACATAGTATTTTAGGTTCCTTGAACCCACTTATAAGCGAAGGCATCCCCATTACATAATTGATGTGGGATGTGGGTTTACAATAAATGGCTAAAATTCCATATTTTCCATCACTAGTGATGTTTCATTGTATTTATTGTCGAACAAATTTACTGAACATGGTACCATTTGCCCTAGCCTACTTTTCTATTTTCCATGTAAAATAATTTTAAGGAATCAATTTGTTTCCACGTAAACCCATTAAACAGCCCCTAACGTTTTTTTTTTTATATAAATTAAGCAAGGTAAGATCAAGGATCAACAATTAACAAAAACACCAGGCACAGCCATTCAATTAGTCTCTTAACCAAAAATTCAAATCAGTAGAGGCCACATTATTAAGGAAAAGCGTACCCTTCCGAGACAGAGACATAATGCAACCCTTTGCAATTCCCCGCCAGAGAGATTTAGAACTTGTTGATCCATTAATTTGTCAATCGTTAGAGGCTTCATCACATCTGAAATAAACTGAGAGTTTGTAATTGCATTTTGGATTTTATCACGCAAAAGATCTCTGACTGTAGATTGAAACTTTGGACTAATCTTTTGGGGCTTGTATGAGACATTGAATTCAGGTATTTCAACTTCAGAACCCTCCACTTCATCAGGTTGTAGTAAACCAGCCTGCAGTAGATAAGTACAGAAAGAGGATTAAAATTTTTACTAAAAGAGGATCGCAATGATCAGTCTTTTATAAGATTTTACAGAAAGAGGATTGAATGTAGGTTTTTTTTACTACAAGAAAATTGCAGAAGTGGATAGAATTTTTTTGTTTTTTATGAGATTTTACTAAAAGGTAATTGCAATGACAATTTTTGTTTCCGTGTAAATTCAGACTTGGACTTTTTTTCATCTTTCTTACAGCTTCTCTTCCTCTTTCCTCTTCTCCTTTTTTTTTGCTTGATTGCAAATGAAGGGAAGGCCTTTTTACAGGCATACAAGTATTGAACAATGAACAAGAAGGTAAAATACTCTTCAAAGTTGTTTTCATGCTCACGCTGTGCCAACTTAAATTTCTAACATGAACTAGGAAGAAAATTGAGTTTGATGTTTCGGAATACCAAACTGAATGCAGTCGATAAAATTGAGGTGAAATAAATTTTTACCTAGGTACAAATAAACGGATGAAAACTGAAAGGTATTTTGATCTATATATGCGACAATTTTATTTTTCGTATGAAACTATGAATTAAAATCACTATTTTTATGATGTTAAAATAGAAGACCTGAACAAAAAATTAATCCCTGAATGCGTAAATATATTTCACCATTTCATTTTTTACCTAGATGAAAATCATTTGACCCCGGACCAAAAGAGGCCCATGAGGAAAACACTATGTAAAGTATGCAAGGGCAAGAAGGCTAACCAGCATACGAATGAACGTAGACTTCCCCATCCCATTCTCACCAAGCATAACAATGATCTGTGAGTCGGTAAATTCACCCTCAGCTACATGAAGTTTGAAATTACCCAGGGTTTTACTCATGGTTGATACCTATGATGCGTATAAGCATGCAAATCCTCTGTGTCTTCTGTAGTCTCAGCAACCTAAAACAAGGTATAAGAGAAAACCAAACCAAAAACATATAGTCATTTAAGGGTGTTGTTCATCAGAACCAACAAACCTGAAGAACCAAACCAAACCGATATCTTTGGGCTAAGTTGGGTTGGGTTTTTCAATCAGTGGGTCCAAAACACGGAATACACAACCAAATAGGAACCGAACTTATATTTATCATTTAACTACATTACATAAATATTATATTGACTTTATTTTCCAACAAACACATCTAGTCTTATATCTACTCTAGTGTTTGTGTTGTTTTAAGTGTTGATACTTAATCCTTTGGATGATTTAGATATTACCTGAGCTGTGTTTCTTGTCATTTGTTAGTTGATACATGTGTAAATATATTTGTAACATATTTATGTTCAGCTTTTATCTTTATTAGTATGTAGTAACCATCTCTCCGAACAGCTTAAGCTATTAGGAGAAGGAATTGTAAAGAATATCATGCTTAACAATCTTAATCTGATTTGGGAAGAACGGGAAACGGACCCAAATCAACCTAGAATCAAATGGGTTAGGTCGATGGTAACCATGTTTGGTTTGGGTCTGGAACCAGAGAACTGATTTGGTTCAGGTTCTGGGTTTACACTGTACCCGACCCATAAACACCACTAAATAGTCATAACATATCAAAACGAGAACTCTATCTTACCTTAAAAGTAAGGGACTCATCTCGAAGTCGAAGATTCTCTGTTGGGATGTATCCAGCCAAGAAAACATTAATTCCTTCCCGAACGGAGAAAGGAAGAGTAACAACTCCATATACACCCTCCTTCCCATATAAGCAGCAAATAAAGTCAGA